>JACEOJ010000079.1:1067028-1473874 GCA_013761285.1 Campoletis sonorensis | reverse complement strand
ACGAGAGGGTGCCTGTATACCGATAATTTTCAAGTATCATTGAGTTCTATTTGTGCATGAGGCATGACTTTTCCACCGGATGAAGGTTATCATCATCGTATACTCAAGTTTTACTAGTACCAATATAAAAAATATCTACCCATCGCACCTTAGTTTATTATGAATAGAATGGATTCAACATTATCAAGATTTGTCAACGATCCTTGATCTTTCCCTCGCTCGGTCTTCCCACTATTGAGCTATCTTGGAAAGGATCTCATTGACTTCGTGAGACAGAAATAAAACGGAACGTTTCATCGGTGGACAAAAAAAAACGATTACGTAGTTTCATCGATTTGTTTTTATTTTGTTATCATCTTCATTGATATTCTCCCAAGGAAAATTTTCCAAACCTATTGAAACTAAACGTGACCCGATTTACCCGCCCGATATTTCTCGCAAGTAAATTTGTACTCAAACTTGTATCGATTCACTTGAAACAAGGCTGCGGACAATCGCGATAACAATACTGCCCCTTTTTATTTTGCATCACCTCGGCTGATCTTTTCTGATACAAAACGCGGTCTCGTATGTCTATACGTGCAACTGGATTGAAAAGGAAAATAAAAAAGAAGTTGGAGAACCGGTGAAAGGTCGCAGGGGTCTAGTACCCCCGGGTCAAGGTCCAGCCTCGAGCAGGATCATCGTCCTCTTTCACGTGGGCGAGCGTGCGAGATACGGATCTCTCTCTCTCTCACTCTCTCTCTCTCCCTTGTTCGAAGCTCGACAGACAGTTTCCGTCTCCTTTTCTCTCTCTCCGTTCACACCTCTCTAACCATCAAATTCTTCGTCTTCCTCATACACAGCACGATCGAAGAGGATCAAAGTAGGGCGATCCAATTTAGCTACTCGCGCCGACTACACTCCTCAAACGATTCCGAATTCCATAATATAACAAAACAAAAAATTGTGCCATTTTGACACTTCATGAGAAAAGAAGCCTTTTCAAGGTCCTTCACTAAAAAATGCAACGAATTTTTCGATAAAGTCATATAAAGTCAATGTATTAGATGATGAGAGTAAATAAAATCATCATTGTTTCCAAAAACCATTAATTTGTTTATTAATTTATTTTCAACACTACGTTCATTTGATCCAATCAATTATCTTACAATCCAACGTTATACTTTCTCACTTGCATCCTTATCTTCATGAAACAAGTCCCTCTGTGGCTCAAAGGGTTGAGTAACCTTCATTACCTCATTTTTACGCATTTTTTGCCTCGAGGTATTGCAATATTTGTAATTTTTGAGCCTACAACAGGTTTTATTACTTTAATTCGCACGACATATGTCAAATCATCGCAAGCTTATCGCGATTTTTAGCCCCTATGGCGTTTGATCGTACGGATTTAAGTATTAAACGGTATTTTATGACTTCGTTTTTTCGCTCGTGGCTTCACTTCGATATAAGTATCTTATGCTATCAATTATATTTATGTACAAGTGTGCATATATAGATATACATTTATGTAATGTGTATTATTATGGTGTGTTGTATTAGTGAGTTCAATGCACCATTCTCTTCTATCCCATGTCCTCACATGTCAGACGTTATTACGCGCAAAGTAATGACTCTCCTGGAACGCCATGTGACCATGAATTTCGCCCGTCAGCTCACGAACCCCGAGCGACTAATATCCTTTTTTTTGTTTGGTAGCAAAACTATGCGTAGCTGCTATTTTTGTATCAAATGTAATACGAAGTGCGGTGTGAAGCATGGGTTATTAAAATAAAAGGCTCACTCATCAATCACTATCTATACTTTTTTTCAATCTTCCACTATTAGACACACCTTTGCAGATTAACGATACACGTCGAAAATGATGAAACGGAAATCACGAAGGTCATTTTGTTAGACAAAAACCCGGAAACGTCGACAATTTAGCTCACGCTACTTTGTAACGGAGAAAATTGTGTGGAAGCTGCTTACATTTTCAATTAGTTGAAGCGTTTACTCGTGGCGTCAAATTGGAGTTTAGAAGTCATCGAAAAAATCCTGAACTCGCCGCAGTACATTCTTAGCGTCGAAATTATCCACGTTGGGTCTCTATATAAATATCGATTGTTCAAAATCATTTCTAAACATTTTCTTTCACTTCTTATAGAATCAATAGAATTTCAATACATAATTGATATTCTTATTATCACAAATAGGGGCCTTTAATGAGATCCACTCAAAAAAATCTCCAATTTCTTGTTGGAACGGAAAAAACTAAGGTGAGTTAGTAATTTCCCGAAATACGAGGACGCGAAGTGCTGGGGAGAGGTCGACCTTCCATTATAAATAACTAAACCAACTTCAGCCATTAAATCTGACCTCGTAACGAGAAGCCGGAATACAAGCATCGATGCTTCAGGAAATTGTCAATCACATTTGGCTCGTGTCGGAAAAAAGGATTTTCTTTAGTGCTAAAAGCAAACGTAAAAAATAGATTGATAATCAGTTATAAATCTGTCGCGTTCGTAGATCGCTTTCTTCCGATACATCGACCCACTTTTGTTTGAGATCATAGATCGATATAATCTCAAATATTTCGTCGCTTTATTTTTCTCCATTAAAAATCTCCCGATAGATTCTATCGGGACAAAAAGAGATTGAAAAACGAATCTTTATGCACGTGTATACTTTCTTGGTATTGCGGCAATAACACGATTCTTAAGGCGCGAGGGAAACATTCGAGGGATCTTTTTTATCTTCCCATTTTTAAATGCAATCTACCTCTTCGCGTACACCGTCATGCCCATGCCCTCATCCGCTTACGAGCTTATAACGACGATACATCCGGCGATGGGTGAGACTTCTTGCCACCTTACGACGAGCTACTGCACGCTGTACGTCATCAAGAATGATTTTTCTCCCCCTCACAAACCCCGGTAAAGGTATGAAATAAAAGTACAAGTTTTGTAACCTTGGCATAAAAGATTCCGAGGCAATTAACATGTACTTTATTTATAAAGACGCATAATGAATAGCATCTTCCTTCGAGTTGAAAATGACTGTATGATTTTTCAACTAATGAAAAATAAGGTAACTTTTTGTGGGGCTCAGTTCGTTTTTTTCTTATACAATGGTTAAAATTATATAAATATTTCGTTATTCGTCATAAAGGCAATTACATTACGACGTTATCCTTGCCTATCGTACGCGAAAGTACAATTTTTTTTTTTTTTTTTCAATTCTCGAAACGTCATCTATCGCGATAAAAACATCCTGGATAAAGTTATAGGTACAAAATGATTCACGAGGCGATAAGAAATTCGCTGCTATTTCAAAAAAAAAAGCAATTCTTATCTTTTACTAACGATCGACTTTCCGTGCACATCCGTGGGCGAAGACTGGACTCTCTATTCAAGGCGTATAATAATTTCTGCATCAGACTGCATTAACGTTGCAGAATTATTTCGCAATGTTTTTATTACCCGTTTCCTAGTAAAACTCCAAGAGCATTGTTTTTTTTTTTATTTTTCTTTTTTACTTGACTGTATTACGAATCGCAGTCTCGACACCATAATGACCTGTGATTCCAAAAGCTAAATGAAACAATCTTCGATGGATCGAGTACGTGGGTTTTGTCAAGCAATATTTAAGGCCGAGCCATTGTTTAGAATTTTTTTCTGTACAGTTTTTTCTTGTCATAATTTTTTCATGCAAATTATGCTAATCTGAAGCCAATTATTTGATGGAGAAATTAATGATTTTTTTTCTCTTCAAATCCGCAAACCAAAATGATGCGAGAAAGTAACGATTGTAGAGGGGAAAGTAACAATGATTCGTTTCAATCATCATATTTGTTTTCCAAGATTTATATCCTCAACCGGAAATGGAAAAGAAAAATCTGCACATTTCCGTAGAACCCGCGAATTAACTGAAAAACTTATTTAGATAATTAAACATACTTTCGCACAGCAAAGATACTGATAATTATAGAAAATAACAACATCATTATTAAAATTGACGTTTAAGGAATAATTCAAGTTCAGAATCTCAATGGAATTCACTTTGAAATTTTCTTGGAAGTAAACATAGCATCGTAGTTGTGACGTAGCGATATTATTGATGAACAATCGATAGCCAGTAACTATCGAGGTCCATCTTACTCTCCGACTCCACGTCGATAAAATTTGCCCTTCAGTTTACCCCATTGCAAACCCATAATCGGATTTATACTGTCTTGGACAGTGCTCTAGCATTATAGCGCAGTTAACAGCGCAGACACAAGTAAATATCGTCGAATAAAGTTCGTGGAGATCGTAAACACCGTGGAATTGTGTATGTATGAGAAATTAATTGCATAGAATTTCGTTAACTACGAAATCATTCATTACTTTTGCCAAGAATATTGGTTACAAGGTTCTTTTTTAGTCTGCGAAACTTTTTCTCTCGTTCGCACACTTCACCAATCGATTGAATAAACGAACATGTAGCGAATTTAGTAATTTTATCAAGTTTCATGGCTCTCGTCTTCTTTGTAGCGAATTTCGTAATGTGCGACGCTATTTAATCAATAATATTTATGTTCGGAGGAATTAGTAAATCTATATAAATCCTCATTACACGCGTCTAACCCACTTCACTTATATATTCTTCGTGCAAAGAATAATACGAGATGACTTTGTTCTACATATGCATCAGGCAATGATATATCGAGCCTCGTTCCGAGTCCTTATTCGAATCCTTGTCTGCTTCTTGTCTCGCCCACTCACCGCTTTATTTTCTCTCGTACTCACTTTACTTCGAGCAACTCGATTCTCGTCTATCTTTCATACACGTGGGCTCGTCGAGATCGGTTCGAGGAACTTTTGAATACATACCCACGAACACACAACTCGATCTTCTTCTTCTTCGTCTGCATCCTGATTATTATTAGATCATGAACTTGGGATTTCTTGAAAATCATACTCGTTTTTGTAGTGCCATTTTTTGCTTCTTCATTGCAGTTTGATTCGTCTCTAAATTTGATCTTGACACACAAATTATAGTAATTTGTACAGCAGCTTTTTTTCAAAGTGATTTTAACGAGATCCTTGCGCGTTTGCACCTATGTTTTGATTTCTGCATTAAAAAATAGTGCTTGGAGTATTTAAAGAAATTTAAATCCCTCAGATATTCGGTTCATTGACGTTTAATCTGGGTTTAAAGGGAGAAAGCCAATGCATCCGTTATCGCGTGGATGAACTTGTGTTTTACAACTTTCTCAACGGAAGCCGCACCTATCCTCAAGATTTTCGCTTCGAGTGATCGATTGACCCTGGCTTCGGTCTGTTAACGAATTAATATACATAGCTATACAGCCATTAATGGTGTAACTCGAACGTTTTGTACTATCGCCGCTTGTTTACATATCGAGGACGCGCGATTGGAAAATTTAATTAGCGATGCAGTGAAATTGCAGTGATTTTGCGGTCAACATCCTGCCGCGATGAAAGTTCTCAGTGAGGGTGAAACAGCGTTTCTCGTAACCCAGTAATCTGCATGTGTACTCCTACCAAAAAATATTGTAGTTTTATTGAACTCACTACTTTATCGCTTCAAATTGACAGTCTTGACAAGATTAGAAGCTTCCGTTTGAAATAAGTATTCTAAACGGAAAAACTTGATACTTTTTCGAAACGCTTAAACGGATGATTTTTTGTTTGTGTCGTCGTTCAGAAACAACAATTTTTATGATCTTTTTTTAAAATCATATTGCCCAATGAACTTCTTTCTCCGTTTCTTAATGAGCTCTGATTGAACCGAACGTAGAGTTAAATAAATTTTGTACGGAAAAATAACACGAAGCCCACGTAATGTCAACAACAAACAAAAAGCAAACGTAAAAAATGACAAAAAGATAAAGAAGTGTTTGCGGAGGCGGACAGGATTCTCATCTCCCTCGCGAACATCCAAACTCTCGTGGGCAACGTTTGTGCATGTATCGCAACATACAGTATTTTCCACCTATCTTACAAGCGGAGAGCATTTGCCCAATGGCGAACACCATATTAGTTTGACACCCTCGAGCTTCGCTAACCAATCGCAACGTCATCGTCGTTACAATGCATCATCGATTGTTGTCAGTGTGCTAGTTGCTAGGACGAGAGAAATGTTAGAAATCATTGCCACATCTTTTTGTTTCAATTGATGACCGTGTCCCCTAAAACGGATGTGCTGTAACAATCGAGCTCGATAATCGTCGTCACTTGTGAATCATCTCCTCTCTCAGGCGGCAACCTCGAGCCCACGATGCACTTTTTCTTTTCTCCTTTTATTTTCTCACAGAAGATAATCCTATAGTAACAAATGTAAACCGAGAATTGTTGGAAACACTTAACAAATTCGCCCTTTTCTTTCATATTAAACTTTTCTCGAAGAACCAAAAGAAATATTTCGAAAAAATGAATACAAAATATAGTGAATTTTGATGCCTCATTCAAAAAAAAAAGTATAACAAATTCGGAACAAATAATAATTCAAGAGCTGCGACTAAACTTGGTTTTCTAATGGGAAATAATTTTTTCGTCGTTTGTATACTGGTGAAATGCTTATTTATGCCTAATTCAATGCAATAATAAATTAAGACGCGTACTTGTCACTAATTTCAATGGCTGTATACGAAATTCCAACTTTGAATACTTTGAATACTTTTAATCGCTTCATTTTCTTTTCTAAGTGTTCAAGAGTCTGTGAAAAATGAGTAAAAAGTAAGTAGGAGCGTTGACACACAGACACTTGAGTATTCAGGGTCGAGAGCGCACGTTCTCTCGTCTAAAATCTCGTCACGAATCTCGCAATGGCTACACGAATGATTCTCTCTCACTTGTTGGAAAAGTGTTTCTCTCACTGGAAACGTCAAGTACGTTTGCCTGCATGTTCTCTCCGCATATATAGTCAGTAATCTGCGAGAGGATTTCCTTGGTGAGAGAGGCTTTTACGATTCCACGTCATAGTAATTATACATTCGAGTCTCGGATTACTCTAGCACTCTATTATTTATTTTAGAAGCATATACAAAAAGTAAGAAAATAATAAAACGTTTTGAAAAATTGTTGCGACGTTCAAGGTCTAAATAAAAATATTACGCTGCAGATTTAACGTCGTAAAAATAGATTGTTGTCGAGCTAAATTTATTGGGTCAAGCGTTTACGTCAAACATGGAACAGAAATAAATTCGAAAGTTCACGTCAGTTTCTTAGAAAAAAAGACACTTTTTTTATCTTTTAAAAGCTCTGAAGCTATCTCGAAGCTCCAAAGTGATCTCGTTCCTTCACCAGCTAATAATCGAAATACGACGACAAAAAAAATGTATAAAATAAACTCCCAACGAGTTTTTCTTATCCTTTGAGTTCCACGAACTCGTTACATCTTCCGTGTCAATTGAACTCATACCAAGACCTTTTTCCTATAGATTATATACGTGTATTCGTTTTCTCAAAACTTTTTACCCTCCAGACTCTTTGTCCTGCTCTCTTAAAGCGTATTAGAGAGGCGGCGACGATGCACTTTGGATTTTGTACTTCGCTCAGTTATATTTTGCCTTCCCTAGGCGAGCGTGTACTCCCTCTCGTCTTGTGTCTCTTCATTTTGCGCCTCTTTTACCTCGCCAAGGTAGACCGCGAGCGAGTGAAACAATGAGAGCCCCGAAGCGGATTCAAGAATGTTAAACGCCTCACAGCGGGACTGCCTTCGTCCTCGCCTTTCCGAGGATCTTCAAGGCTCACTCTTGCTTCTTTCGCTACAAAATCGCGCTCCTCCACGAGGAACTCTGTACACACTGTACGCCCTCGATCGTCCGGGATCCAGGGGATTAAAAAATCGAAAAAGGAAAGCATCATTCTAAAAATAGCAGCCAACGCAACGAGATATTAACGATCGAGATTTAAAAAAAACCCGCGAAACAAACACATCGATTTATTCTGCTCGAAATTTTGTTGCCACTATTTTAAAAAAATCTTTAGGCAACAATACTCCTTCATGCCAGCGAAGTAAACATTATTATTATTCATTTTTTCTTCTATTTTTTCTTCTTCAAAACCTTCAACTCCGAATAGAATTATTTAGAAAATCTATTTTTTTTTGCATTTTTTACGATAATTTGAAACTATCACCTAGTTATTTGCAACGATTACGTCAATGGATAGAGGCAAAGTTTTTGGCATCTCGTTTCAATGATATTTAGAGGAAATTAGTGGGATATCGAACGAGTAGACTTCAAATTATTATTACGCACTCCGCGATTATGCAATTCTTACGAAACTATATACGAAGAGTCACACTCGCATTTTCGTTCCGTTTCATCGTATTTATATATATATATATAAGTATATACCAGTGCGTTATGCATACACATATATTTACGTGTCTGCTCGTTCTCAATTCCGCGTGACAAGAAGGAACGTGTATATACGTATGTACGCTCCTGTATTCTCACCTTTCTTTTATTACCTGTTTCGCTTGTCCCCGCGAGACTTTTGCTATCCTTTTCTACACAAAGGGAATTTCACGGTAACTAAAAAGATTTGCGATCAATCATCACCCAAGATCATTTCAACCTCATAACCATTTTCATTGCTTTCGTATATATAACAATATATGAATGGACCGTAAGTAATTAATAATTTGTGGTAACTTTTGTATATCGTCGTTTGGTTATTTTATTCCAGTTGTGAAAATAGAATCTTTCGAAAAACACGACACTGACCGAGAGATTTTATTTTTCTAATCCTAAACATCGCGATCCTGAAAAATGAAAAACTAATAAAATAAAAATACTTTTGAAACGGTGGTGACTGTTCGAAAAAAAGAATGAAAATTTTCTTTCCACCTTCTCTTCTCAACTTGAGCTTCGTTAGAAAGTTATTCAAACATATTTCATCGATGTTTATTTTAAAAGAGCATATTGTTGATGTCAAAATGCACTGGAGAAAGTTTATCTCTTTGATGTACGAGATAAAAAAAAAATTACTACGTAATAAATTTCAGTGATTTCGCAATCTTAGGATTTTCTACACTTACTATTACGGGCGACCGTACGAGTTGAGGCTTTTTAGATTATCGAGAAGAAAGTGAATTCTAAACAAGCATGTAAATTGCTGACCCTCGACCAAAAATTGTCCCACTTCCTGTACGACGCTTTATTACACCCACTTCTGTAGTTTAATGTCATCGGGCTCATTTCTCTTCTAGCCAAATGAATGAAAAAAACTACTTTTTGTTATCAATGATTTATTTTTTCTTATAAAGTCTTTATCGAGGCTATTGTAGTTTTTTCTTTTTTTTAGAAAGTTTACTTCTTACTAAAAAAGACTTTTTTGGAAAAGTCGATGTGAATAATTTACACAAATTATCATTTTTTTTCAATTAATTTTTCTGTTCAGAGAACTTTCTTTCAGATTCAGTCGAATTCGGTAATCACTTTTTATTTAATCACAAAAACGACCATTTTTTTCTGTTCAATGTGTTGCCCTAAGATGAAAATTTTGTCGTTAATTATTGTTGTTGATTCGATGTGAAAAGCCTCGTATATTTCGTCGTGCTGTATATAATGCCCTCATTTCTAGCCCGAGCCTCTCTATCTCCTGTAAAGTTCTCCAGCATCCAACTGTCTCGCCTCCGGGATCATAGCTATAGGTTTCTTCGGGTTCCAGGCGTATGTGACCACACCACGAGTCTCAAATCGAGAAGAGAGTCTGAAGGAGCCCTCTGATATATTTCCTCGTGATCCCCACCAACTTTCGGTTTAGTTTAACTTTCTGAGCCACGACACGGGAACTGACATCTCGAGGGCACGAATCGTACGCTCTGTCAACAATAATCTTTTATCTAACCATCCTACGCTTCAAATGAATTTAATACGAATTCTTCAATTTTTCTCATTTCAAAGGAAGTCTTAAAAATTCTTCATCAAATTTAGCACAATTTCATTCTTTTCCACATTTAGGTCAAATTTCGATATTTTACAATGAGATTCGTGCTGAAAAAATAATCCTTCATCTGGCCAATGTATCTTTTCGACTGTATAATTTAGAATATCGATTCTATAATCTCCATATTTTATAGACTTGGTTTACGATGTAGATAAAAACATGAGGATTCTCTAGAAATAGTGACTCGATGCCGATCAAATTTTGCACCGGAAATTAGAAAGCCTGAGCCCGAGATTGGTACAGGATATCACGTAACTTCTCGACACAAAAGTAAACTATATCCTGTTATATACAGTGCATAAATACCGGGTGTGTTACGGTACGGATGGCACTGTGAGAAAATTATACTTTTAAGGACAGTTCAATGTATATAAGTATCGTATCAACTGTGTTTTCATTCAAAAAATAGTCCTGTCGCAATTAAAAGGCCATTGGTTTCGCTCACTTGCTCGGCGTTCTCAGTTTTTCGTCTATTTCTTCCGTAGCATATATACAATTTATGAAAAAATTGAATGAGATAATGGACATATTGCTGAAATAATATTATATAACGTTTTGATTGATGCCGGCAATAAAATGGTAACGTTGATTATGTGATTTTATGAATTCGAATATTCGCTTGCATTATGGGATTTTTTTATTCCGACAAAAGTCTTATTCTACTCTCTAACTTCGATTATAAATCATCTGAAATGTAGTGTTAAAGAAAAATGTATAGATTTTAAGTCCGAAAGATTGTAGGAAGGGTCAGGAGATGAGTTCCTTTGTGTTCAATTTTTGGCTTTACCTAAAAGTTGGTCAATGTTACGCCAGTTCCGATGCATTTGTTTTTCTCGTATTCGAAGAGAAACCGCGTTGTGAAATTTCGTGAAAAGGATAAAACGCCAAATTCAACAGGAAAAATATCGAGGGCATTATCATTAGTCGCAAATTGGACGAAAATTGATCTCACGCCTTTGAAGAATCGTTAAGTGACGAGGTACATATACCTAAACAAACGAAGTATATTCCACCTCGTCTGTAAACACGACGAAACTAATTACAATGCTCGCAGTTGTTCTCATTATATTAATGGCAAAGAAAAGATTTTTTTTCTCACAAACTCCCGATAGTTCGACGATTAATCAACGCTAAAAGTTTGCCCTCGATAAATACTCAGCCTCGTTGAGAAATGGGTCAGGTTTATATATAGATTACTCTCCCTGAGCGCAGTTTCTTTTTTCGAAACTTGGCAGAAGTTGTCTATTGTTCGTGTTCCCTCTTTTATAGTCTCGTTATTTCGTCAAAGTAATTTTATCCTGTATGTCGAGCTCGATCGACGATTCTTCGACACGTTTAATATTCAATATTTGTTCTGGAATTCTGGAATTCAACAAAGCTCGGTGCAGATTCTTGATTTTCGAACAAGATCGAAAAGAACGAAAAAATGCAAGAGCTGTAACCCCAAAAGCCCATTGAACTTGCGGCCCCCGTCGTTTTATTTAGTCTCGTCGTAGAGTAAAAGTTCTTTACCCGAGTCTTTTGAATGAAAAACGGTAGAATTTCCCCACCACACCGCGAGACAGAAGATTGTTACTCGCGGTGTTGCAGCTCGAGTGAATTATCGTCGGGCTCTTTGACACGAAAGCCCCGTTTTCTCTACAACTTTCCTGTTTTGCTTGACTCAAACTAGTCTCGTGGTGATGCTTCGTGCTGTCTCGCACATACTGTGTTAAATAAACGCAATATCTTAAATAGTTCTTGACAATTAAACGCTACAATGTGCGTCATTATCGAGTAAGCGACACGAAAGAAAAACCTATGGAAAACTAAATATTTGAGCAATTAGTGACCAGCATCCATAGAACGCTCAAAAAATCTTGAAGAAAACTGCGATATACACGTTACGAGAGAAACTTCATTTTCATAATTTTTTTTGAGTCCCGTTGAAGAAATCGAACATCAGGAATAATTGGCAAAAAATTCTTCGGAATCCTCTGTTTCAGTTAATCAAAAACATTTATCCTATTAATTTACTCAAACTAAATGAAATTCATAAAAATGTACATACCTGAGTTGATCGGGTTTTTCAAAGTTTCCCTTAATCCTCGTGCAAATGTCATGCCTGTGAGCAGCACTCGGCGGGGATCTAACAGGAACAAAAACAAGAAAGTCAAGTTGAATACGTTGAACAGACTCTCAGGAGTTACTTACTTTTTGATAAAACCAAATTTATTTGATTGTTCGATATCGATTGATTTTACGATGAATTGCAATCGTGCACGAAATAAAATGAATTGGTGAGAAAACGTAAAATTAGATATTAAGGTTGAGTTTCATTGAAAAGTTCATTAATTTGTGTGAAATAATAATGCTGATTATTTGTAACGGAAATAATTATGCGTGGCCGCGAGGTATCGTTAACGAATTACATCATTACTTTCCTCGGTTTCTTGAGGTGACTTCGCCGTCTATCGCAATAGAAATATATTCTGTAAGAAAATATTCCATATACGTAATAATATGGCAACAACAATGTAGAGTACCGAGTGCTTCATATTGAATACGTTTGCCTGAATATACTTATAGGGAAACGAGCGTGACTAGTTGCGACAACATAGAGTGGGTAATTGCCAAGCTTTCGAATGCAATCAATTATATAGCCGAGCTAAAATTTCGCGTAACTTAAGAATTCACTACGAGGGCGTGTGCGTGAAACCTTGCAAACGGTATGCAACTATGCAACGAAGTGTTGATATAATATTGCATGATAAGTGCCAAAAGGTCATGTTAGCAATAAGCGAAGAATTTTAACATCAAAATAACTAGCTTTACTGTCATGTATGTTTTGTTTTCTCAATTGTGATTAAGGCTGCGAAGAAATGTTATTCCTTGTTCTAAAAGCGAAAAGTATTTTGAAAAGTATTTACTCATCAAGGTAGTTTCTATGTCAAATGGTGTGTACAACTTATGCAAATCTTCACGTACTACGAACGTTCATTGCGCCTTTCTCAATCATCAAGGAAGAAACACAATGATACTGACATATTTATTCGGGGAGGACCATCAATTATTTTCACGTTTGTGAGACACACTTGTCAACGCGATTTCACTCATGATGGAAGATGATCAGCATTCATGTCCCGACTCTCGCTCGGTCCCGTGGTCATTATACCACGAGAACGTTTATCGTCGTCGCATCGTAAATTCTGACACTCTTGATGGTTTATCCGACTGGGTTGATGTACCGTGGATAATTGGCGAGAAAGAAAAGTCGAATCGTCGAATGCTGTTGCTAAAAGAACGTGAAATACTGTATTAGACAGTTCACCGATTGGTTAGGTCTCTAATGAACTTCCCTGCTGACGTAATTATCAAGGACTTTACTCGTTCAGCAACCGTACGAAAGTATAGAAATAGTTAAAGCACTCAACGTGGTATTCGGTCATTTCTGTCAGAGGTTTTCATAATTATATTTCCCATACAGATTTTTTTTTTCCATTTAACTCTTGGCTCCGAGTATTTAGGGAATGGATACCTTCTCGTTTCATTTTATTAGAACATCCCCCTCGGAATTTTTAGTTCGCGTAGATGAAAACTCTCGGGACCATTTCTTATGTTTCTGTCTGACCTTGCGATTGAGATCGCAACCGGATGCTGTTCTGACTCGACTCACTGACCTCACGCCAACGTGAACCTACATTTTACTTCCTTCTCCCTTGCCATCCTCGTTCTTGTGGTAGCACATTACTCATTCTGTCAATCGCATTGAATTATCACGAAAAAAAACACTACACTGTAATTAATTACTCAGTGTCAGGAAAAAAGAAAATCCTCTGCCATGCCATATAAGAACAGATTTATAACGAATGGATACGAAATTTGTAAAAAAAAAAGTCTATCTCTACCAATGCCAACAATTATTTGAACTTTTATTTTTTTCGATGCAATATCCACCGCGATAAAGACTCCTCTTGGTTATTTTTCCAGAATGTCGTCTTAAATTAATAATAAAAGTAATAAAAACCGTCGCATTACAATAATTTGGTAATTATTGTGTTACAGCAGTGCGGCAGCGGCTCGACGGATGGTGTGGTCGTATCGAACGAGGTAGTTGGCATGGACTGCATGCCACTGAGGCCAGGACCCTTTCACTATCTGATAAGCGAGCAGGCCAAATCGTTGGTCGCCCTACAGGAGCTGCAGAATGAGGTCGGTGCTTTGCTCGAATTTCGGGATCTCGTTATCGAGACATTCCCGAACCTCAGGCACAAGATGGCGACATCGTCGTCGTCGTCGTCGTCAGCTGTTGTGTCGGTGATGTCACAATCGCAGACATCATCGCACATACCACTTCCACTCTCGAGTCCATCATCGCGTCGTATCAGCGAGTGGGAGCCCGGCAAAGTGAGGAGACGAGTTGCACAGCCGGTTAGAGAGGGTGAATCGTCGGGTTCCTCGTTGCCACGGAGTCGCAGTAATTCTCACAGCGGTGGTAGTAAAAATAGTGCTACGGTACAGGATTCGGGTTTCAGTACGGAAACGTCGTCGAAAGATAGCGCGTCGACAGCGATCGCGAGACCAACGAGCCCGAGGCCGGTGCTGGATGAGGCGGAGGATGAATTATGGAATTTATTGGACGTCATACACAGAAAAGGTATTAGATTGAGAGAAGAGGTTGAGTCGTTGCAGGGTAGATTGGAGAGTGTGGGCCCCGAGGAACTTGGTATTTCGGGTGATGTACTCGAGGCTGTGAGAAATGTGACGAGAAGTGGGGAAAATGAGAGTGAAGATTTGGCCAACGAGGACAATAATGAGCTGAGGAATAGTCGTTTAAATCATAAAGATGAAAGACACGACGATAAAGAAGCAGCCTCTCGTCGAGAAGACGGATCAAAGCTCATTGTTTTAAGAAGAGAAAAAGAACAATTGCTCGACAAAGTTGCCGAGCTCGAAGCTGAGACTTTATCGAGTCGTGCACGAGCTCAAGAACTGCAGACCGAATTGGCAGCTTTGTCGGCACTTAGAAATGGCCTCGAAGATCGATTGCGCTCTGTACTCGAGACGAGAAACGACATCGTAACTCCAGGAGCCCAAAGAAAACAAGCCTCCCTGGGACAAAACTCCTCTAGTGGTAATATATCCTCACCGAAAAATTGCGGCGTCCACATACGTGGCAGCAAACAATCGGCCTTCACCACCATTGCCACCTCCTCAAGCAAAGCTCATAAAAATCGTTTTCGCACGAGAACTATAGACAAAAGTGTTTTGGCCAACGGAGCTGTGCTTCAACCCATTGAGGTTGACGCCGATCCTGAGGTTGCTGCTCATGAGAGAAGAATAAGACTTGGTGCCCTTGACTCGGTACTCGTATCACCTACTCGTGTCGCTCACGTTCGAGACGTCGATGGCGTCAAAATCGCTGCGATACTTCGCGAACACTCACCCCTAGAGCTTCAGCGACACCTTATTACCACTACCGTCCATAATCAGGTAATTCAATCTCAGCGTTTTGCTTATCAAAACTTTATTTTGAGGTTATAAGATTTACTTGAACTTTAAGAATTTCAGGATTATTGATAATTAGATCAAAGTGCTCTTGAAGATTGTGCTTTAATCCAAAATGCTGATGATTTATCAAAAATTGACATTTTTCCAATTTGAAAATTCGTTCTCGTAGTTTTATGACCAAATTTCAAATAAAAAAATACTTCTCATATTTATTCATCAGAATATTTTTGAACAAAGTGCAAAATTTGTTGGGAAAATGAAAATTCTTCACCGTTTTGGTTTCTTTGTTCTTCTCGAAGATTTGGATAACACAAAAAACAACAATAGGAATCGTTTCTGAACAACTTTCAAATTCCAAGATCATCCAGACTCAGAAAAATGTAAAGGATCGAGGAAAAATACTAATTGTTATTTCTTTTTGAACAGTGCCTCCAAAAAAGATTGGACGAAGTGGAAAAAAGTACAGGAACGCTTTCTGAGCGTCTTGACAAAGCGAGGGAGGAAAATGATGACCTCAGATTTCAGGTAAGCTCATTATAACATGCTACGAGCAGACTTTTACATTATCATTTCGTTCACTACGTTCTATTCATAGTTGTGTCACCGAGGGCGACAGGTAATCTGTGAATGTTGAATGAAATTTCTCCCGTTTTCGAGGAGGAACGCTTTCCGGGAACTTTGTATCAATGAATCACGAGCCAGACTTGCTCGCGATATATTCCTTGAAAATCCAATAATAAGCCATCATGGAAGTAGGCAACTTTGCCCAGACGAAATAATCGACAGCTGCCAGACACAGAAGTGCATACTTCTCCGTATGATGTTTGAATATTTCGAAAACTTTTCATTACAACGTGGTGTTCAGTTAAACGGAATTCTTAATTTTCTATCATTATAGAAAGAGCTGACAATTGATAAAAAAATTGAATAAAGTTTCGTGCAAAAGACAGAAGCCTAATTATTGCAGTTTATTATCAAACTTTCGCATTTCTTGGTCGTTTCAATTTATTTAGAACCACGTGTTAGCTTTCTATCAACGTAAAATCGTTTTTTCGTTAGATTTTTTATCATCTCAAGTGTTGAAATAAAAATACAAAACTAAGACACAACAATTAAAGTGCATTATGGATTTTCGTTTATGAGACTTTCATGAAAATTCCTTCAGGATTTTCACTCCAAGTCCTGCCCACCGTTTTTCCTTTATATCTACTTCAGTACCAACTTTTTATTCTCTCAAGACTAGATTTACGAGAGATTTCGAGGTGGTTTCCCTTGTACATAAAAATAAATATTATAATTTCGAATATTGCATTTGACAGTTGGAGGAGAGAAACATCGAGCTGGAAGGTACAAAAGCGAGGGTTCGAGTGTTGGAGAGGTTACAACAAAGGCCACCAACGGAGACAGAGCCTGACATGGAATCGGAAACAGAGCCAAGAGGAGAGCTTTGTTGTCCAGAGGCTGGTAGCAGTACGGAATCAGCTCGTGATCATCACCATTCGGTGGAACTAAAGCCATCGCCTCGGAGACGTCCACCAAGTCGTATACCGTTGCTTGGTTCGGGGACGAAGCCTGTGGCGCCAAAACCACCATCATCGACGATGAACAAGAACGACAGTCGCGAATCGTTGAAATCGTTGAGATCTCTAAACTCACGACCACCTAGAGATTCGAGTAGGGAGAGCAACGCGGGAACAACGAAATCGTCGTTGTCTCGGGGAACAGCAAGAGATTCGAGTCGCGAATCTCTCAACAGGCAGAGCATTACAACGAGCAAAACATCGGGAAAAGAGGCGAGCAGAGAGTCCCTCAATCGTTCTTTGTCTCGTAACAACAATACCAATCGTGATTCAATTAACAAAATAACGACAAGCCCAACGATAACAACAACAACAACAACACCTACGACAACAACAACATCTTCGACAACGTCCCTGTCACGCGCTCGTGATTCCCTCGAATCGACAAATACCTGTAACAATAACAATATTTCGTTATATCCACCGGGTACACCGCCAAGAAGGCCACCCGCTCCTGCGAGACGATCGCAGAGCTTAGCACGTCCTAGCGTCGATAACGATAGCGGCAAGGTACGATCGTCAAAGCTATCCTTTTGGATGAGCAATTGGATGAAGTAGCCGTTGTTCAAATGGTATCGTGCCGATAGTCTCGATACCCGACTTGCTCGACGATGCGATTAGCCCATTCGGTTTTTTTTCCTCGCTCCTCTCTCTCTCTCTCTCTCTCTCTCTCCACCCCCGTTAGAGATTGAGTCCTTATTTCTCATCGTTACATTTTCAATAGAATTCCAATCTTTTTTGCATTTTTACTCCAAAACTACCGCCATTCGATGGCTTTTCTTAGGTAGATCGACAACGGAACGTAGCCAAATGGCAACCTTTTTTTCATGACTATTACACAGTTACTGCTGGCATTCCTAATTTTTTTTTTTTTTTTTTCCTTAGTCAAAGTAACACTAACTTACGTTTCTCTGCTCTTAACTTTTGGTGAGACAGATTATCACGAATCATTCTGGCCGTAAGCATGATGATTGCTTGAATATGTAACGATAAATGGAATTATTTCGATTTTTTCTTTTTTCTTAAATCTACAAAAATTGTGTCGTAATATTTGAATTTTGAGAATATTTTTTCAATCAATTTTGATCGTTTTTTAAGACACCGTTAGAAATACGACTCTGTGATTTCAAAGAGCTTTACACATAGGCGATGATTTTTCAGTATTTTTTTGAAATATCTGATTATTTGGACTGATCATTGCAATTGTATGAAATTGAAATTTGACGTTCAACTTTCGTTGATGACGAGTCTCTCAGTCGAGACGAAGATATGTAATTCTAATTATTGCAATTTGATATGAGTTCGTTATGAATATTGTTTATTAATTATGATCAATGATGATGATTCAATGAAATTTTAACAAATGATGGCCTATTTCATTTGTTCGTATAACTCGCCAGATGTCGCATTAATCTGTTTCGCCAGTACGAAAAACTACACGAGTATCGGGTATCACATTACATACTCTCTGTATCTTTCTCTCTCGCCCTCCCTTTTTCATTCTCTCTATCGACACTATACTAGTCCAAAAGTTTTTTACATTAATATTATTATAGTATTAATTCTGCTCTAGTGTCGTTTGAACGTTATCGATTGTAACAAAGTTATACGCGGAATCTTTGATAACTCCACTTTTTTTATGAAGAAAAATAATAATAATATAAACAACAGAAAAATAAAAACACTCACACACACAAAATAAGAGGAACGAAATATCGATAAATTTTTTTCTATCGCATTGGCGCAGATTCCGTCCTTATCTGACTAATATAATAACTGATAATTCGCACTTTTTCTACTCATTCCGGCTGCTTAAGTTCATGGTTTTATCGAACTCTGGATCTCGTGATGTTACCAAATTAGCGAGATTTCTTTTTTTTTTTGTTTTTGTTTCTTTATCGTTCGACATGTTAAATTTCGTCTTTGCATCAATCGATCCATCAACCAATACTACTATGACTATTATCTACTACTACTACTACTACTACTACTACTACTACTCCTACCGCAAAAGTCTGATCCGGAGTGAGTTCGAGGCTCGTACCCCTCTGGCCGTCCAATAAGAAAATGGCCCCTTCTCGCGTCCGCCGGTCTCTCGTAAGTTATGCTTCTTTTATTATCATTTGCTTCAACGCTTTTTTTTCATCTTCTGCAGTTGGTTTTTGTCTTTTTTTTTTCTCATTTTTTACATTTTTTTTTTGGATTTTGGTTCGCTGTCAACTGACATTGTGCTCGTTTGTAGATCGCCTCGCCTGCGTCCTTCAACAACCAGTAGTGCGGTAGTACCCAGTCCTGGATTTTTCATCTTTTATCCTTTTTTGTTTTTTTACAACGTATCTTGGTTCGCATGTTCTGCACGCGGTTGACAACTATGATAAATGATGAAGGCCCAATTTTCTTGGACTTCCTATGTAAAAATTTTCGGGTTTTTGACGTTCCGTCGAAAGATTATTGATTTCCAAAATCTTTGAATAATATTCAATTATTCGTCAAATTAATTATGAATTTCGTTAACTTTTATACACTGCCAGCATTTTTCATTTCGTTGTTAAAATATTGAATTTTATGGATCATATCGTTTTTTTTTTTTTTAAGAGTGTGCCTCTCAAAATTGAACATGAAGCTTTTTTTGACATCTCAATATCGCACATGAAAACACGTAAGAATGTCTGTGTGAGAATTCGAACGAACGTGACTTTGGTCAAATAATTTTACGCTTTTATCGAGTTTCATGAAATTTTATAAATTATAATTGTGCAGTCAATTGTAATTTGTATTTAAACGAGCAAACCTGTGGTGGTTAAATTATTGCATGAAGTTTTGTTGAAATTTTGCTCATATTTGAATTAGAGAATCTAAAGTTGAGTTTTGATTAGATATTTATTTATTTTTATTGTGGGTTTTTTCGTGCATTGTATTGATTCGACGTAAAAAAATCCTTCCACATCAGAAAATGTCGTTTCCATAAGAACGTCGAGTTGCCTTTCTTCTGTTCTTTCCGATAGCACAGGGCAGACCTTTCAATGTCACGAAAGTGTAGATGCAAGTAAAACAAAAGATCGCGTGAGGAGTCAATTTGTGTTTCAAAGCATCACACAAATATCAGAATGTCTTTCATATTTCGCAAGGGCGACACGAAGTCTCGTAAATCATTTACACTGCCATGAGGAACGGCTTGCGTTTTACATGATTCTTTTTTGTCTTGTCTCGACATAAGTACAAAAATGTAGAATTGCCTGTCTTGTCTCTGTGCATATTTACTACGTTTTTATCGAGGATTTCTCATTTTTACTTTATATACAGCACGCACACGAACGCTAGCGTTATGTATTTATTTTTTTCTCACGTGTTATGTAGATTTAAGAATTATTGTGTATTGCTAATGATCGATATCAAACAATGAGGAATGGGCACGATTCTGATAAAATTTACTTTTTAAAAGATTTGCCAAAAGTTAATTATGATAAAAATCGATATGAGATGCATGAATTATTTTCTCACCAATAAATCTAGTCAACTTCGTGGAATGGTTTGTCTTCGTTCATTGCATAAAAAATCTATTATTTAAACATATTCGATCGTGCCCATTCTTGCCACCAAGCAGAGTGCAAAAGTGTATGTACGGTTTTATTTCGTTTTCATTTTAAAAACAATTTTATATTTCATTTGCTCTATATTATTTGCTGATTTTTATTTTATTTTGCCAGTCCCTGGTTGTCTGACCCTTATGCGGGATATAGAAACGGAAATTACCAATGTATAAAATGAAATCGTATTGAAAAAAAGAAAAAAAAAAAACAATAAAATGAGCGATCTAATCGAGCACACGCTTACCTGCTTGGCCTGCGGACCACCCGCCCATACGTACATGTAATAACATTTAATATAACAACTAATATTTATTCAAAGCTCCTTCTTCAAAATTGAAGAAAATATTCGATTGAATAAAATTATATTCGAGTACAGCTGATGATGCAGTATTGCATTTTTCATCTTAATGGCACTTGACGTCCAATAATAAATAGAGTTTATCAGGAATTGTCGAATCGATCTCAAAGTGAAATCAGCAGCTTTAGATCGTTTAATCGAGCAAAAAAAAAATTAATTACGTCTTTTGAAAAAAATAACTCAACGCAATACCGGCTGAAAGAACAATTTAATTTCAACTCATTTATACGATAATTTCAATGTTTTTCATCACGAAAATAACGTTATTTTATTACTGCGAATAAAGGAGGAAACATTGATTCAAAAAAATTGATATAATTCAAAATTTTCATTAGACATTGAATGACAATGAAACTGGATTGTTCTATAATGAAATTTTCCTGCTATTCTCTCAATTATTATTAGCCTGGAGATGAAAAATAAACATTCAAAATTTGTTGTTGAATGATGATAATATTCAGTGTTTCGAGCGAAAAAGTATTAAATTAATTGTTCCATTATAAATATTTCAGGGTTTTACAACCGACCCACCAAGTTCGTGGTGTTCATCGACCAGCAGTTTTCGACACAGCGAATCCTCGTTGTATCCGGACTCGTTGAATCAGGAAACAACTTCAGCGACCGGATCGACGCGTGTCGAATTTATCCTCGGCTCGCCAACGCGACATTTTAGACCAACATCAGCCTGGCCATCGCGTTACTTCGACAGCATCAATTCAACTGCAATGGCCGCCGAGAGTCTGATGACTGATGAATTTCCATTGAGACGAGGTGAAGCACTCGCGGACTGCGATTCACTTGAGTGTCATCCGATCTCCAGCGAAGGCTAGAAAAAAAGGACCCATCAATAATGAAAAATAAAGAAATTAATAAAACGACGAAATAATGAATATATCATTAAGACTTAATAGAATTTATTGTGACTCAATTTTTTTTTACCGGATTCACGATTTCTCTTTCAATTTACTGTACTCTTGTATTCCGAGATTCTTCTTATTATTGTTCTCTCAATTTAATAATACTCGTGAATCCAATGAAACGTCAAGAATCAGTTTGTTTTGCAAACTGCGAATTACTTGAATACTATTTTCGATCATGTGTTTAAAACATACAAAAAGAAATAACTAACGAATTATATTCGGTATTACGACAATTACCGAATGTAACGTGTCACTGAACACAAAATTGTGTCTTTGTTCTTGGTACTTTAGTTCACTACCTGTATGTTCGTTATTTTCGTGTTTATTATTATAATTATTATTATAATTATTACGGTTTTTTAAATATCAATCAGGCTGTGTCCATCTATTGGTTTAATTCAACGATGTTTTCGTCCGTAGGGCAAGACGTTTCGTGCGATTATGGAAGAATTTAACTTCCGTCACGCTACGACTATTTCTAGAAAATGTTAATCGTTAATGTGTATATCTGTGGATGCGTGAATGTTATTTTATTCTATTTTTTTTATCAATTTATTATTATTTTTCTTCGTTTGGTGTAATTTACGAAAGATGTGAAGGGCAAAAAAGTTTAGGCAACAAAATGTAACCGGTGGCAAACAGATGGAACAGACGCAAATGGGTTATTCATTCCACTTTGCACATTTCACTTGTTTTTAGGCTGCATTCCGAAATGAGCATTTTTCTTTGCTATATCCCATAAACTCGCGTTGTGATTAAATTAATTTTTTCGTTATTATTCTTTATCGTCAGTGTCAATTTTAACGAATTATCTACTTGTACGAATGCAGCATTAGAAAGAAAAAAAATTGTATTCCTATGAAATTACGTTCAAATAATGCCCAAGTTAAATTTCCAATGGAATTGAAGATACGATACTTTTTGTTTAGACGAAAATATCACGATTTTTGAGACGATTTTGAGAGATTTTTTCAAATCTGTTTTTCAAGTTATCTCGTTGTTTTCAATTTGGATATATAGAATTCATATATTCCAATTAACCTTATTTTCACAGAGAGTCTGAGTAAAATGATCGAATCTCTAGCACTCCTAAAATCCTTTTTTCACTTTTTTTACATTAATTATTTCGAATATTGAGCATATCATCGATTGAATTGAGATTTTTGTCAAGAATACGATCCCCTCCCGTCTCGTGCAAAAATATTGTTCAATTTTGTATTGAATCGAACTTTCGAAAAGTGATCCCAAATACTGTTTCAAAATAAAACGAAATAATGAGACATTGTTAAAATAATTTCTCCCACAATCCAGGTTATCCGTGCATATAATATTTATTTTTCTTTAAATTTCATAACACCAAGGATGATTATCAAAAAAAAAAAAAAAATAGAAACAAAAAATATATCTATCCATCAACAATGTTTCATTATTGGAATGTTTCCCACACAGTATTTATTTCTCCATATTTGTTTTTACTAAATCTCGAGATTTGAGATAGTACGATTGCAATCTTTTTGCACAGTGTTTTTTTTTTAACTTGACCCCCTTAATCCAAGGATATCGAAAAAATTGAGTCTCGTTAGCTATAGCTATCATGTTTATTTATAAATCGGCTGAACTAATCGTCGGACGTTTAGGCTGACACTCAAGAGTGATATAAATACATATAAAAATATATAAATACATGTTCATAATCACGAAATCGATTCTGTAAAGGTACGAGCACTAGAATGAAAAAAAAACAACAACAAACAAACAATAATTAAATAATAATTATCGTAATGAAATTATAATATTTGTTAGAAGATAACAAATACTTTAAATTTGTCTAAAGAATCTAGAAAAAAAAAGTCCAAGTGTTTTTATAATTTTCCTCTATTATTTTTCTAAATTCGTCATAAAATCATGAATAATCATTTTTCAGTCAAACAGTGCCCATTCCTCAATTCTGTATGACTAAAAGTGACTCGAAGAACATTGTACTACACAGTTCCTTGCTGCAACCAATTTATTGTTCATTGCGGAACAAAACATACGAAGGGAGACAGAAAGAAACGTTTACGAGCGATTGATGAATTTTATCACAGAGGAATGAATTGTGATCTAGGTGTAAATATGAAATCGTGTACGTGTGTGATGTGATCTCATTTCGACGTACGGATTGCAAGTTTTGTAATCGTTACGAAAGTCTATCTAGGCCAAATGAAAAAAAAAAAATGTATTCGTGAGAGTAAAAAAACAAAAAATGTTTTTTCACTAGCCAGTGTACTCGATTACGCTAATGAGTCGTAACTTCGAGCTGAGATCACTTTTGCTTTACGCGCCGTCACTAATTTGTGATTAACATAGATAAGTTAATAGAACTGATGGGATACGACTTGTTTTAGTGCCTGGATATTGTAATCGACGGTTTGGTGAAGAAATAAGAAAATAAGGAAGAAAAAATGACAATTTTAACGAAAAAATGTTTAAACAAAGATAAGTGACTCTATGTTTTTTTTTAGTCCATTGTTTCTCATCTTGCTCTTTTGTGTTGTGAAGATTTGTGGTGAAAATATAAAGAGGTGAGAAATGAAGTGAAGGCGAGAGTGAGAGAGAGAGGGTTCGTTATCGAGAGGGTTACTCCACGTTCTTTTTATCCAAAGAAAATAAAAATCTTGATAATCATTTCAAGCGCCAGGCTACAGGCTGTTGAAAAAATAATAATTGCCACATGAATTCTCACTTGTTGAGTTTGAATAGCGAGTGAATTCCAGTTCCGAATTATTTCCAAATTCGAGTGGATTTCCAGTGAATAAATTCACTCGGATTTTCGGACAAAAAATCATAGGCACCATTCATTTATCAAAACGATTGGAAATATCAAAAAATCCATTGTTCGAAACGAATAGTTTTCATAAATGACAGTAAATTATGTCAATTTGTCAAAAATTGACATAAGTTGTTGTAAATTGATGTAAAGTGTAGAGTTTTCGATTTCCAAAACATTTTCTTTCGTACGATCGAAAAAATAGAGGAAGAATTTAACTTTGAGGCGTGGAGGTCAGCTCGATGACAAAAAAGGAAAGAAAATATGCTCAGATATCTTATAACTATTCCGTGAAGCCCTTGGCGAGTCTGCGACGAGTCCCGTGAGACGTAAGGTTGTCTACCGGACGCTATTATTTTTATATACCGATTGTGACTAGCAATGCGAGGGAAGGGCGGAAAAAATTGAATAAAAAATAAATTGAGACTAAGAAAACGAAGTGTAGGAACCAAGAAAATGGAGTAAAACAAAGCTGCTTCGTCGTGACAGCACCTTCTTCGATGTTTGAACGACCATTTGTATTATTTAAGTCATGAAACGATAAACAATCGACACCCCATATTGAGAAGAATGAAACAAATGTTCATTACGACGTGACACATTTAATGAATGTACGATTATTGTATCGATTAAAAAAAAAAACCATGTACAGATTGTACTCTCAAGCGATATACACACCCGAAAACACATTATATTAACGTGAGAATGAAACGAGACAAAAACTTGTACATAGGTTGAATGAACTCGTGAAAAAGAAAAAAATATATATTTAAATAGTTGGTAGTGTAAATAAATTATGTATGTAAACGAACGCCCGATAACGTGATAGGATTAATAAAGTGGAATTACGTATTAAACAACCCGACTCTTCATTTCATTAATTCACGACCGGAAAAGCAAATATTTTCTTTTGAAAAGATAATTATTTGTGTGTGTACACAAGGAATGAGTTTAGCAAGGCTGTCGAATTTCCAAACGACTTCACGAATTAAGCGGGCAATCCGATGTAATAATTTTCAAAATATTTTCATCGTGTTTTGGTTTCAAATTAAATCAACATTATTTCTACTGAACACAAAACTCTTGCGAACATAAAAAAGGGACGATACTTGACACACTTACATGTGGCCACTGAATTAAAAGACTGGGTCAATTTGACCCGGAACGCATTCCATCCTGTCAAGTGAATTTAGCTTAATTTCGAGATGATAAAAATCTGATGAAAAATGCTGGCAGTCCTGGAAAATTGATCTAAAGCAGGAATAACAAATGCCAAGAAAATTGACACTGGGTCAAAATGACCCTCGGTGTCAAAGAAGGGTTCGAAAATTCTTAGCAACGAAATTTTTAAATCCATTTCATCATCGACGTATCAGGGTTCAAAAATAAATGCGCATTATTCAGCAGATTTGTCTTTTGCACAATGAGTGCAAGCACCTCGACGAACAACACAATTAGCAACATTCTTTTTTTTTTCTACGTCCTGAAAAATATCGGGTGGTTACCCTGAATACGTCGCAAAAGATCAAAGTTCGGGAATCAAATGTATAGCAATTTGCTTCATTATCTCCGTTATCGATTAATTCATTTCATTGATTTGAGTAAAGATACATCGATCTTTTCAACCAATTGTGAGGGAGGGGAGGTATTTCAAGTTCGGAAAAAACGTGCTGCTTTGTTATCCCCTTGTCGGTCGGAAATCGTATCGATAAACATAATTCAACAATTTTTTTTCTTTTGCTTTCCATTATCGTACAAAAATGTCAAGATTGTAGCAGTGCAAAATTACGATTAAACTGGTTTTGATTCTGCTTTGAAAAAAAATTACGATTTCTTGAATTCGATAAAAAAGGTTCTGAAAATCTTGTTGATATGAACACGGCATTTATTTACCAAAGCTTTGCACATTTTTTGCCAAACATTATTGCACGATTTTTCAAAGATTAATCTGCCGGATGTGAGATTACCCAAAATGGTATTTTTCAATGAGTCTTCGACGGGTAAAAAAAATGTAATCGTATTTCTATAAAAATCGGAAATGACTTGCCGTTCTTTTGTCAATTGTGGAAATAATCTGACGTTCCATCAACCAGTGCTTCAATATTTGGACCCTCAAAAAAGCGTAACGACTCACAACAAAATTGTTTATTTACTTCCAGTTCATTCGTTTTCCTATTTAGGATAATAGTCTCGTTACAGTCACGTTCGAAAGCTGTCTTTCCGGTTAATTTTTGTAAACTTGCATACAATTTGCAGGATAATCTTATCACGTTGACTTTTAAGGATTGTAGGAATGTTAAAACGACGGTCAAAATTCTTGATTTTTTTAAACGTCAAATTTCGAGAAAAATGAATTTTTCTACTGTTCCCTATAAGAACGCTTGAAAGAATGTGCAATCTTCGATTGCCAATATTTCGAACTACTACTTTGAGAATAACATTGATAAAAACTGATGAATTGAGACTAAAAATGAGACTCACGTTCCTGAAAAAAAACGTTGACGTACTAAAGCATTTGCCGTGAATCCAACTCCAGTTGGATATATATTTTTTTTTTCATAGATTAAATAGATTTTTAATTTACTTGAATGTCACGTTGTTGACTCTTCCTCGTACAAAGCTCCTTCCGGAATATCGTCCTTCTATCTCATGGGTCATCGTCATCAAATATCGTGAATCCACGCTCGAGTTTGACGATGATCAGTCCGCAAGTTCCCTTTAATGCCGTGACGTTAGTCTCGGTAATTCGCAAACGTGTCTTGGCCGTCCGTGTCATTTCGATCAAGGTCCCGAGCGCCGTCAGCTTATGAGTTTCGGGTCAAGTACGTTTTCATAATTCACGCACACTCGTAAAGGCGCCAACTTGCTCCTGCCTTGTTTGTAATTTCGTTACAAAAGGATAACTCCTGAAAAAAAAAACAAAAAAAAAAGATCAATTATAAATAACTTTTCGAACGTTAAAATCACCTCATTTCAAACTTTTAAATATTGTCATAAACGGGTTGTTAATTGGCGAATGGAAAATAATGAGTGTTTGAAAAAATACCTTACGATCTCTTTTCGTTAAGTCATATCCTAAATTCGTGTTTTTCTTCCAATTATCAACCCTGACAGCATCATTTCGCAGATCTTTGTTATTATTATTAGGATCGTTGGTTGTCATCATTATTATTGTCACTGGTGCTTCAGTAATTGTTATGATTATTTAAAAATTGACTGTCGGCAGTGAGATCCTGTCATCAGTCAGTGTACGGTAACCTTGTCTTGACGGACCCCCGAATAAACATCGAGTAATAGTGGAAGCAAATTAAAATTGATAACGTGGTTCAAAGCTTCCTTCGCGATACGGTCGGTGAAAAAAAGTAATTTTCATCTCGTTGACTTTGGAGGAAGTTAAAAAAATAAAATATACATGAACATGTGTATGAACGATGGTACGATCGTAATTGTAGTTCTCGTAATCGTGTGTCACCTCTGACACTGAACGTCACAAAAGCGTGCCTGGAGAACGGAAATTGTCAAGAGATCCGGCTTTCAGATCTTCCTCCTGGGATCGAGCGAGAGAGAAGAGACCTTGTGGATTTTTCGTTCTTGCTGTACTACTATTCGCAAAGTTGCTTCCTTGCAGCGTGACATGGATGAGAAGTATAAGCAAATGACTATTCTCGTACGGTATAACGTACAGTGTGCGATCATTCGATAGCTCATCGTGACTCTTTGCTCACTCAATTATCATGCAGTGTCGCCTCGGGCAAAGAGAGAAAGGCGGATTTGCAGGTAAACTTGAAAACCCCGAAGGGCGAGGTCGCTATCAACAACGAGATAGAACGTCCGAGTGACGACGATTACGATCCCTTCGCTGCTCGTCCACCAGGACAGCAAACCACGTAAATGTTTTCCAGATTATTTATCAATCCTTATACACCAAATTCGTCAATATGCTCGAGTGCATGAGAGTAAATCATTGCGTGTTCGTTTCAATAGCTGTCGAAGGTCAGTGAGGACCAAGTGCCACGAAGGAAAAAAAGAAACATTTCTTGCCATTGTGTAAACGTTTATCGTGATGTGGGGTTCGAGACAAACAGAAAGTTGCTCTGTACTACAAAGTAGAAACATCAGTTCATTTGAATTCATCCTGCGAAACGATATCTATGCATACAGAGTTTTGCCATGCATTTTTATTCTTTAAGGCTCATTTTTATTTCCTTCATTGTGCACATAGTCGTAGGGTCTTATGAGGATGATACTAAAAATTCTACTCGACAGCAATAAGATTTAATCATTTATGCATATTATACAGTTATATATATTTCAAACTTGGCAGCAATAGTAAATTCGATACTTTCCTAAAACCTTTCTAGTATTTACATAGAAATTAAAACGAAGTTTCGAAAAATAAATTTTCGAAAATTTCGATAATTTGGCCGCCCCGTGCGGTCCTGAGCAGCGTATCGATTAATTAAGTACTATTGACATTTTAATGCTGGAATAATTAAAAAACACAGGGACTTTACGAAACTTGATGGCATTGATTGCTTCGGCCAATTATTTCACCGTCAATAACGAACAAACTTTGTTTCTGATTATCCAGTTATTTATTATATTTATGAACAAACCTAACAACTTAATTCAACTGTAAAAATATCATCTTGACATTGCAATCTTGCGTAATTATTATTTTTATCAAATTTCATTCAACAATCATACGAATTTCAAAAAGTTTTATCGTCTGCTTTTTTTTTTCAGCAAGACTTGTCGAAATCCGATATATACATCGAATGCTTATACAGATGCAAGTAAATGTTATCTTTGTCGATGATACGAGATCGAATTTTTGCTCAATCACTTTCTCAGAATGCACCTTCGAGGATAAATAATGAAAAAAATAAATAAAATTCTTTCGATTCGTTTCTCAATTCCCTACATGGTATCCTTTGTTTCGACAGAGACTTTGCGGTGTTTATGCACTTGTTAAAGGCCTCGATCGGTAGCGGCATACTTTTTTTGCCTCACGCATTCAGACGCACGGGATATGTATCTGGTCTCGTTTGTAGTGTCGTCATCGGTCTGATAAGTTGTCACACCGCCGTTATCACGGTAAGTCAAAAAGATATGAAAACATCTCCATTCTTGTTAAAAAAAAAAAGGTATTTCTGATCCGTGTTTCCTTCCCCACCCTCTTAACATTCCCTTTTTTTTCTTCTCATTTGGATCGATCTGTGTATTTGACGAAACGATTACGAGAAACATAAAAGATATTAAAAAAATTGCCGATTATCTTTACGGAATTCCAATCGTTTATCAATATTTATTCGCTCGCTACACCTTCCCAGACATTACAATTTTTTTATTTTATCGTCAAGTGGCCGGCGCGTCGTTGTTGTTCTTCTAGTACCGAGCACCGATCAAAAACTTGATCGATGTGGGCAAACGAATTGAGTTATTTGTTTTTTCTTCAACTCCCACTAGTTTTGATGATTTGCATAAAAATTTCATTCGTTAACGATACAAATTTGATGCCATTCAATTGTTAATAAATTTACGAAATAAATTGAACATTGTTTACAACAGACAGCGCCGGAAATGTTCATTCTGAGAATTCAATAGAAGAACGATAAAAAAAATTAAAAAACTGAATGTTGGGAGTCGAAGGCAGGTTGTATTTGTGTGGAATGCTTCGCGGATGCTTACGCATAAACTCGAAGAGATTTGGTTTTTTTTCCTGAAATCGTTAACTTCGTTTGTTTTGGGAACTCCCCGAGTCTTAGGATGATATCATCCGAGTCACTGTTTTATTTTGCCTTGCACTTTTTTACTTTGTCCATTCTTCGAAAGTTTTCTTTTTCATTCATTTCAAGTCTTTGCCGATCGGTTGACTGGGCGAAAAAAATTCGCACATTGTTCTACAGCAATGTTATAAATATTGAAATGAAATTCGATCAATATTTTATTTTATTCGCTCGATTCTTCGTCTGTCTCTGTGAACGTAGTTCTTTTTGTTGTCAATCCTGAATATCGTGATCAATCATAATTCACACGTGTTTATTTGCTTTAAATATGAAAAGTACGCACTTCGCGAACGTTCATTCATTGAATTCACGTGTTTTTCCACTCCGTTTTTATTTTGGCTCCGTATGTGTATATGAATAATATACATGTATTCAAGCGTTGTGTATATTACGTAAGAGAGCGGACCAAACCTTGTTGAGGCATGATTAAATATTCGCGAGAGCATCGACCAGGACGTGGTAAAAGTCTTGGCGTTATAATCATTGGCTATGCCAAATTAATGGACAGAGTCTCAAAAATTGATGACCAAACAACCCATTAATTCGAATGAATTACGATAAATGAAGTCGATCGAGTCAAATTTAATATTTTTTTATGTAATTATTGCTTGATTAGATCAAATGTCTATTAATTTATTTGATGATCGAATTTTGTGCATGCCCAATAACATAATCAACTCGATTATCACGAATCATTGATCAAAATATATTCTAGATCCTGCCAAAGACTGTGCGCCATTTGAACGCTTCATTGAGCCAGCCTCTTGGCCTCTGTTGCGAGTTTAGTATTTAATCTCTCTCTGTGATCGAAGAAAAACGAGTTTCCCTTATACCTCTGGCAGGTGCAGTGTGCCCAGATCCTCTGCAAACGTATACGTCGACCAATGTTGAATTTCGCTGAGACAGCCGGTGCCTCGTTTCACGTGGGACCCAAGTGGATTCGAAAGTACGCGAGCTCGTTCAACGTCACGACCAATATCTTCGTCTGCTTCGTTCAATACGAGACTACGATAATATACGCTCTTTACGTCGCCACCTCGAGCCAGCAAGTTAGTCGCTCGGCGAACGTTTAATATTTCAATTTCTTTTTTTTTCTTGGTTTTTTCTTTTTTTTTTCTTTCATTTTATTCTTCTTTTTCTTCGTCCTCCAGACTCAAATGCTCGAGACGAGGTACGACGCGTCAGAGACGAGATTTTCGTGATTCCTCAAGAAGGAAAAAAAACAATTATGCTAATTCAATTGAACGTTTTTGTTTTTTAAGATTTATTTCCAGTTTTTATGTCGATGACTCTTCGTCATTGAATTTTTTACGTACCTCATGGATTTACTTTTGCCTGCCACGTCAATATTTTGAGAAATAATCTGATATTCAAAGTACATAAACACTCAATTTTGCTATCTTTCGAACCAGATGTTTATGCTCCTATTGAGTTCAGAATGTCCCATTTATTATTTTTATTATTCAGGCTAATAAGATGACGAGAAGAAAATTGTCGTATCATTAATCCTCATAGTTTGGAACCGCTATGTCGAAATACTATGACTCAAAAGAAATTCTTGGTTCTATTCAATTTTTTTTCTACTCGTATTTCTTATTTGCCCTAAATTATAGCTCCAATTGTAATAAAATGATGCGTGTCGAAATGGGAACACTGACAAGCGTGGAATTCTGTGAAAATTGTTGATTTTTTGGAACGTTATTTTTATCCAATCTTCGATCAAATTTAACCCTCCGAGCCATAGATTTTTCCGAAGATGCAATTCGGACTTGAAATTCGTCAGCCAAAGGTTTTTGGGGTCAGCAATTACGAATCTGAGCTTAGAATTTGAAAACTAGAAATTTAATGTTCGGGACAAAGTAAGACCCTGCGTCATGGCTCGAAGAGATAAAAAAGTTCCAGTGCAATTGAACTTTCAGCATCGGGCACAAAAATACGTGTAGAAATAAGTTACAAAAAACGTATTAGTTAGAAATTTTCCTAAACCATAATTACAGTAAAGTGTTTATTGATATGAAACTTTAATGTGTACTTTTCAGGTGATCGAACACTTTTCAGGATTCTCCCTTGACATAAGAATCTACATAGTGATATTTTTTCCAATCTACTGTGCGCTCTCGATGATTCCTAATTTCAAGAATCTCGTACCATTTTCCATCATCGGGGCGATTTTTCTCGTTTTCGGTTTTTGTGCCACTCTCTATTATTTGTTCACCGATTTTCCTGATCCCGGAAGACTCGAGACGTACAAGGGAATTGGCGCAATACCGATTTTTTGCAGTATCTTTTTATTCGCTGTTCACAACATGACGGTTCTGTTGCCACTTGAGAACACGATGAAAAATCCTAGACACATGCCTGTCATACTTGCCACGACTATGGTTATAAACATGTTCATTTATATAGCCTTCGGATTCTTTGGTTACAACAAGTACGTCGATGCTTGTGATACAGTCATCAAGAATTTGCCACTCGACGATATGTAAGTTGCCCACTTTGATTCAAAATCCGATTTTTTAAGTTTGCGGACTAGAAATAAACAAAACTGCCCGGAGTCTCATTCAACGACGCGATTTTTATTTCCCGTCGTTCTTTGTGTATCCACAACGTACAACGTCACAAAGTTTATTTCGATTGTAAAACATTTCTTGGTTCTTTCTAATTGTCAAATAGTACATTTATCTGCACAATTTTTTTTTTTTTTTTAACACATTCCATAATCTCTCGTTATATCCGCGGGGGTTAGGTTCGTACAATGAGTTTCGCGGATAACGAACCTGCGAATTTTGAGACAAAGCGTGGATTTAAAAAACCGCGAATACCAAGGGATTAGTGTAATCTAAATTAAAAGATGCCTATTAATTGGAACAGACTTTACTTTTCTTTGAAACTTCATATAAGACATAATCGGAATTGTTTAACGTTGCTGTAAATGTGGACTCTCTAGTTTAGCTCATCTCGTCAAAATCGCCGTTACTGCCTCAGTCATATTTACGTACGGCCTTCAGTATTACGTTCCCATTACCATTCTTTGGCCTTTTATCGCCAAGAGAATTCATAATGATCATCACTACGAGATATTCTTCAGACTCGGAGGTGTCACTATTTCGAGTAACAATAAAAACAATTATAATCCCGAAAATATTAGAATCATTCATCTTAATTGATTGATCAACTAATTGGATTGAAAATATTTCTCACTTAGCCCTTCTCGCCGTGGCGGTTCCCCAAATGGCACCTTTGTTGGGTTTCTTTGCTGCCATCAGCATAACGACCATCGCTTTATTAATTCCCGTACTAATTGAGTTTAATACGAAATGGGACACAAGTGAAAGTCGTACCTCCTTCTGTTGTCGATTAATCAAAAATATAATCATTGCCATCCTATGGCTAATGCTTTTGGTGAGTTAAAAAAGATTCACACACGATCGAAGATTTTTTTCATCAACAAAATCGATAGAAAAATATCATTGCACTGTTAAACCAATTGGCTCAAACTTTTCCGTGAATAAAAAAGTTTCATGTCCACGAGAAATGTCCACAATCTTTGAAAAGCATTCCGTTCGAAAAACTGGTATCGGGGATATATCAGAATCCACTTGACCGATTTGCTCGAAAAATTTCATGGTCATCTGTGCTCAATTATCTATCGTCAATCGTATTATTTTTTGATAACTTTGCGGTTTTTTTGTTGTTGTTTTGTTTATTTTTATTTCAGTTGATTTTTCGAAGAATGTGAACCTGGTGCCATTTTGGTACATTTTTTTTTGCCGCAAATCGTTTCACAAATTTCTTTTTCTCTCTAATCGTACACGACTTTTCCAAGTACAAATGTGCCTTAACGTGTAACGTCTTTGGATCAAGTTCGATTATGATATGAACACAATTTTATTTTTCACTATGCCGATCGTTTAAGGACTGACGACTGTCGAACTCTCTGATCACAACAAATTTTGAAGTACCTGTTCTTATGTTTTCAATAGGTTTTTGGAGCATCAGAAAATCTGCGAGAAATAATAAAAACGTTCGGTGGTAAAGGAGAAGTTGAAGCGGATATATGCTGACACGTTTCCAAGCGATTTCATCTCTCCCATAGTCAGCTCATCAGATAGGATCAACAAACGATCTTACGACCCGTGAGATCACCATAAACATATATAGAAAATATATATATTTGTTTAAAAAAAACAACCTCCTTTTTCTTCGATCGGAAACAATTTTTTTTTTCTATGCTCAAAGAATCCTGCATTCCTCGGAGACTTTCATCACAATATATCCATACATATAAATATATATATGTTCATCTACATGTATACACATTGCGCAATGACTAAGTACTCGCGACTACACATAAACGAGCGTATATACAGGTCCGCGTGTAAATGTATCCCCACAAATACAAATTGTTAATGGAGAAAAGGGCGTAATGATAAAGACTCAACGTTTCGAATGATAGGAGCTATTCCCCTTTTGTTTGTAAGCAATCGAAACACGTCTTACGATCGAGCCACGTGCCGCAGGTTCGCGCAAACGGTAAAGAAGTGAAAGGGTTAACGCGAGAGCTACGTTGTAGTTTCAATGCTTGCCAGGCTGTGAACAAACGAAAGAAAAAGGAACCGGAGGCAGAAAACACAATAAGATAAAAACAACAACAACAACAACAAAAAAACGAAAAAAAAACCATACACGAAAGAAAAAATGAAGCAAAAAAGAAAGAAAGGATCTCGCTAGAAAGGAGAAGGAGATGAGGAACGAGAAGAGAAAGGGCGAGACGCAATGAGAGATCTTTCTCGTGCATTAATGCGTAACGGCTTTGAGAGACAATCGTTGAGCATCGACGTGTTTGCTCTGTCGCGTTATATATCGGTGCAAATAGTGCCAAACCAATACATCTATACTATTTACTCGGTCAACCGGACAAATATATATACTTAAATACAAATACATACAGACAAACATACACGAACTTACGAGTGTCGTTACGTCGTGGAATCTCGGTACAAAATGTGATCAACGCTTGTGGAATTTATTGGATTACGTAGAAACGGGACATTTAGTCAGCTTACAAATATTTAAACATTTATAAAATTGAAAATTTTGTCCCGTACAAAAAAATATAAAACAAAAAATATGTGAATTTAATCCTCAATTGCGTAACTCCCACGGTACTGTTTAAGGGTTAAACAATCGTCTCTCCTATCTTATCGCTGCAAGAGACCATTATATTAGATTTTTGATAACTGACACATTATTTTATTGTTAGGATACACTTTAAGAGCATTTTTTTCTTAATCCTGTGTTTCCAAACAAATTCGATAATTGGCTTATGGCTGTAAATTGTGAAAGACGTAATTTTGCACACGTCCATCAACTACGTATAACCATGACTCATACCTATTTGGCGTTTCGCAGTTGTCAAAAGTAGACTACATTTTTTTGTGTTGTTGTAAAAATATTTTTTATTTTTGCTATTTCATAATCTATGATAATTCTTCGAGCGCTTTGTTACGAAAAAAAAAAATGCCAACAAAAAAAAACCTGCTGTGTTTCGTATTGAAAGAAGCATCTGCACCATTGACCTATATTTTTTCAATTACAAAATCTCGTACCACTCAGATTTTCATATAAATAAAATTATTGTAACAAGCGATTCGGGAATAGTGTTGACAAAAGTCTAATTCCACGGAAGTTGACTCAACTGAGGAAGCCTAGTTGCAAATAAATCGCTGTAAATGGTTTTTCATGTCAGTGGAGCACTCCTGACCTCCATCACTGTGAGTTGATCGAATAAGAATTTGTAAAGAAAACAGACGAAAAAAAAAATACTTCGAGTCCAACGAATAGAAAAATGAAAATAAACGAATCGTTCGAACATTGGTTGATAGTAATATTTTTGTTTTTCTTATAAATCGTAAAAATCACTTGGTTCACTGAAGCAAATAACTCGATAAGTGACGAACAGAAGTGTCCTTGGAACGAGTACAAACTTATTTCAAATACAAAAGACGAAAACCTGATCATCATTCATTCCGAATGTTTTTTTTTTTTGCATAAAATTCTGTACATATCTAAACAGAGATTTATCCTCCGCCCAAGGTTAGTTTTCAAAATCGACAAGATAAAATTCAAAGAGTTCGAAATAGCAGTAATAGTGAATGAGACTGTAGAAAATAGTAGGAGTCATTCGCATGTTTGTATACAAACAACGATATCGTTGCGACATAGAATACCCGAAGAGTCAAAAGAATAATATGAAGTAAAGCCTCATTCCATCTAGTTCACATTGGCAAATGTGAATTCTTTGAAGGCAACATCCGGATTTTCTTTCCAGACAAGAATGTCGATAAATAAATTACGACGTAGTTTTGTAATGGAATTTCACGATCATTAAAAAAGAAAAAAAAAAAGATTTATATATATTTCCGGCGTTCTGTAATAGGTGTTAATTCTCCTATTTCATTATCCATTTCACAAGAACCTTCGACATATACCCTAGGTTCCATCGCTAATCTCTGTATCTTTGATAACCCGGTTGGCTCCCTCACGGATAACTCGTGATATCAGTGCGGAGCGATTACAATCATTTTCCTGTGGCTTCACATACACCGCATATAAACCATATATTTAAGTGCGTATAAATACGAAGCTTAATATCGTGAAATAATATACGATTGTGTGTGCATAAGCTTTACGAGGACGCGTGCGACTGTCCACCCCCACCACAATCAAAATTTTGTCTCCTTCTTGTTTCCTCACCTCACCTCCCAATCACTCACCGCCGATATACTCACGTGTGCAATCCTATTGGTGTGTACATTCATATCTCTCCGTGTATATCTATACTTATCAACGTTTACCACTACCAGCTTAAAAACTTGACCAGTGTAGTCTCGTGTCGCGATCCCGCAATTTCGCGCCGGTAACCACCTCCATAATATATATACACGAGCTAAACACACCGGGGACCAGATCGGAACCAACGTTCCGACAGTAATTACGTCGAGACGGCCACACACTTTTATTTTTATTTTTCATCAGTTTCTTTCACAAGATTGAACTGAAGAAAGGCCGTCGAATAGTATTAAACATAAACACACGAATAATAATTTAAAAAAAGACAAGTAACAATTGTACAATACGTGAATTTTAAATCTTCGCAATTTCGGAATATATCATAAATTAGTACAAAACGAATTTGATTAATAAAAATTTGACGAAACATTTAAGAATAAAGAAACCATCGGAAGAAAAAAAAACAAACAAACAGTTTATCACCGTGTTACGAGACGAACGAAATAATCTAGTGTGCAAATAATCCAGTTTGCTTTAATTAACTTAAGAAATTTATAAGTTGTGGATAGACTCTTATTTGATATTTAATAATTTTACGACGAAGAATAGATCAAGAAAGAAAAAACCCATCGATCGATGACTTTTATTGTAGAATCAGTGGATCTTCTTCGATCTGACAGGATCTTATTTCGGCATCAATAATATATTTCGTTCTTTTTACCTTTCTAAAAGTCCGAGACAAAATATTGATACACGTGACGGATTGAACTTCGAGGTTTAACGTGCTCTTTAAAGGCCACCATTCTAAGGCCATCAGTGTAGAAACTGGGCGACACGGCGATCAAAAGAGAATTTCTTTCTCTCGTCAATCTCGTCGTCTGACTCTACACGTGCGATATCTACTTGACGTAGTTGTGACGAAGTTTTAAACGTGTTTCAAGGAAATTGAACCAGACATCGTGAGTATATTATGTTTTCACTGTTCATTAACAATTCATACAATTCGGTGCTCGTGCTATATCATTTTTGTGCATTGTAAATAAATCGTCACTTCTCGAGTCACTCTTAAAAAACTCCACAATCGGGCGAGATTCTTAGAAGCTCGATTGAGAAAAAAAAATGCTAAGCCACCAACAAAGTTACTACATTTTTCAATTATGAATGTATCTTCATCTTTTTTACTTTCCTTCACATTTCGAAAATAATCTTCCGAGTTTCTCTGACGGTGTTTACACATCATAATGCTAATCCGCGTGAAAATTTTATTTATTGACTTTCGTTACCTTTATCCGAAGATTAAACGAAAACGTGGACTTTCCATAAACGCATTTATTTCCCACAAATACACAAATTCAGATATGCATTGTTGTGTGCGGTTTTTTCACGCTCATTTTTTTCGAAGGATATCATCTTTTTCCATACGTTTTCAGAGAACCAGTTCATTTACTATGTCACTGTGTTGTGTTCAGTATTATTGAGCTCACTTTTCCAATGTTTGTAATTGTTGTCAAGTTTGAAACATCGATAAAATTTGCTGTCATCGAGTCATTTAATTTTCTACAAAATTGCGTGGGAATAAAAAGGAAAAGCCTTGGATTATTACAATTGTTTCGCAGTTATGAAAGTCTCTTTGTGTAGTTAAAAAAATTCAAGAATCGTAAGAAAGAAAAAAAAAATGAGAATCGAAGGTAATCTAGTCCGCAATAAGGTTGTGCGTCATTTCGACCCATATTTTTTGCGGCGTATCCGGAATTTAAATAGTTGAGTGTTAAGCCTGCTATCTTTTTTGAAGAATTACATCGTAAAATAATATATGTTCATTTATATATCGTAATTGTGACTTCAATCCTAGAAATAACTTTGAACCGACATTAAGTCACGAGACGAGGCGTCGAGTGTTGAATTGTTTGTACAACTGTGACGAAAAATAAGAAAGAGTAATCTATTAAGATAATGTGTCAATTTGGATGTCTGGAACTGTATGCAGTATTTTTTGTTTTCGTTTTTCTCAAACTTATTGTTTGGGTTTGGTTGGAAAAACACGTTGTATTTTTTCCAAAATAGCATTACCTGAGGATACGTATAAGGAGTATTTCATGTTGACAGATTGTTGCACGAGTGTCATCGATTATTAGCTTCCTTCGATAAATAAAAATCCGTCGATAAGTTTCGAGACGAAAAAAAAAACGAAATTCGAAGAGCGAATGAAAAGTATCATAGAAAAATTCCGTTTGTATATATTCTCGATAGATTTGGCGATAACGGACACGCGTTAATATTGATAAACTTCCAGAGAATTTTATTCCGTACCACTTCACTGATTAACAATCTCGTCGCTGATATTATTGATTATAAAGTATAATCGATCGCATTCATTTCATTAATTTTAAAATGGTCCCAAATTTTTTTATTCGAACCCATTTCACTAACCTAAATATTATGATGTGATTAATCGTTTTCGTGGGAATTTTTTCAGCATCGTGCTTATCAAATTTATTTTAAGAATTTTATGGATGCTAAGATTCTCTTGAGAACACGAGCACCGGAGCTAAAGTCACATTCCTGAAATTGAGTCAATTAATTTACACAGAGAACAGATATGAGACTTCCTATAGAAAAAAAAAAAACTGTATCCTAGCCGCAGAAAGTGGTTAATTATAATAAAAAATGTAACATTGAGAAGAAAACCAAACTCCCATTTAAAAACAAAACAAATGAGTAATAATATTTTTGTCAACCGATTTTTTCTATAGTCGAAACAAATTAGTCAACGTTGATTTTGACGATAGGGATTTTTTAAACTCATCCGATATTGCCGGCGTGAGCGATATCAACAAACTCTTTTTTCGAACAGTAATCACAAGGATGAATTTTCCATCAAGGTGGTCACACTTGAAGATCCAAGCAAGGCTATTTCCGTATTCAAACTGACTTCCGGTAGTCGTGTTCACAGGCCGATAACTCATAATACGTGAAAGTTATCGAAGCCTTCAATCGAATTGTCCTCGCAAGCGTAAACAAAGCGACATGAGGTCTCTTTTCGATTTAGATTCACGTCTCCTCGGCGTGCATCGATTTCGGAGTAAAAAAACAAACAATGCAAAACATTTTTTATTTTTGCGGGCTGCTGATCGTCACCGCTCGATAATGATAATTAAATTTAACGTTGTGTAGACTTTTTGAACAAGGACAATGAGAATATATCAGAGGGAAGATCAAAGAGATGTTGAAATTAATTTGCCCATTTGCGAGTTCAAATTAAGAAGCGAAAAGACGCAATTGCGAGAAGATTAATGAAAAAAAAAAAAAAATCATAATAATAAGCCGAAATCTCGACGCACGAGATCGCGAGAGATAATAATTGAACTCATCAACATGTGTTCGCAACAAGACGAGCATTTTCACTCACTATCACATATTATTTCATCGATTAACATCTGCCCACTTAAACTGTAATAACAACCATTAGTTATGGTCGTTGTTCTAGCCAAGGCTGTAAGTCGATTGTGTTGTATCGAACTCTATCAAATTATTGCGCCGCACCGTCAAGGTATCATTGACCCCAGATACTATCAGCGCCGACTCGCGGTTTACGAGTCATGTTTACAATCCGTCATCGATCAAGATTTAATCGTGAAACTTCATCGGACTTTTTTTTTGTGCTTCTTTTCATCAATCAAATTGAGCGATATGACGATTCCGGGTTTCCCAGTACAACGTTTATCAACTCATCCCCTCATTGTAAACACGTTGCACTATTACAAACGATTTCTCATTAATAGGGTTTAAGGTTATTACGATATTTACCTATTTATATATATGTGTCTCAATGTAAAAATTCTTGTACAGATCAATCATGTCGATGAAGAAGAACAAGTCGCCGCCGGAAATGGTCGGAAACCAGATGAACGAGTTCAGTAGCACGTGAGTAATTCTCAAGATATCTCTCGTCATTGTATATATACATGTGATAGATATAGACGCGTGTACTTGGTGCTAATTTGAACCACCGTTTTAGTTTCCATATAATTCCCCAATCGAAAAAAAACGTTAATTACAGCCGTCGGATTAATGAATTACTTGTAAAAGTTATGATTTAAACTTGAATTCTTTGATGGAGCCTAGGATTTTTATAATTTCTCATCGATCGCGATGTCTATCAATTGAATGAAAAATAAAAACACAGCTTTTAATTAACGACGAACTAAAAACCGTGTAAAACGAGAAAAATTAGCTCGATGAAGTATAATAAACGTATAATTTGCATCGGTCCATATTTACACTAGTAGATACCCTAGTTTTCCACCACTACTTGCGAGATGGAAATTTATTGCCTCCAGATTTCTTTCCATTGATGGAAAAGAAAATCCCATTGAGTTTCGAAAAGAATTTCGTTGAATGAATAATCGATCTAAAAACCCAAATCTCATCCTTACTCCTTCAGAGGTGTATGATAATTAAAATATATAGCTTGTGTGAGGAGGTGTAAAGCAAAGTTGACTTTACTCTATGCTCTCATGCATTTATTCATAAACATTGATATACTTTCAGTCCGTTTGATTCTAAACTGGTTTATGTGTATGTGAAAAAAAAATAAAAATGTTCAGTTGTGTTGGATTTTGTGTAACGGTCTTTGTGGAGACATCGTTTTATTCACTGATAACCAAATTATCCACGTGGTCTAACGTATTTTTAATGTGACACCGATAAGTCTAGCTTGAAAAAGTCGTCAATCATTATTTGTGCGGTATAGATAACATGATCCTAGATCCGGATGCTCGATTATCATTTCAACCTTCTGTTTCATCAGATTTTTCTTCTTAACTCGTCAAAATATTATATAGGTGTTAACCCTCAGTATTAATCTTGACCCAATATTTTTAATCGCTCAACATAGATAAAAACATTGATTACAAACACGAGGATACTTGGTAGAACAGAAAAACAATACAAAATGAAACAAAGTATAATCTTAAGTCATGCAGTGTTAATCGATTGGAAATTATTTTTATCAAACATAGTTTTCCAAACCACTTTTCTGTTCGATGCAATGTTAAAATTATTTTCATCATTTTTCATCTCTCTAAATGTGTTTCATGCAATGAGAAAATCATTTTCATCATTTTCACACTAATCATTTCTCATCATAATCATTTTCATAAATATACTTTTCCTTATTAAGATTATTATGATTTGTCATGGAAGATTAACAATTCTTGATACGAGTAATCGATATGCTCGATGAGTTTCAACGTTTAAACGAATGATCCTTAAATCTTAAATCTGTCGTCATTCGTAGCGACGAAAGATTAATTAATTGCGATTGTGATTAAACCACACGTGAAATCTTGAGGTTAATTAATGAGATCAACGTACATAAAAATTCGTCGCAAAAGACGATGTTGTTTTTTTTTTTTTTAATATTCAATCTAACGATCAATGATAAATTGCATTGACAAGAATTTTTTCAACCATGCTGCATTACGAAATCAGATGTTTTCTTTCATCATCATTTTCTCCAGATTTCACAAGATAGGAGATTTATCGATGTCCCTTAAGACCAATATTCAATTAAGATCTCAACTCGCACTTGACGCTTTCTCATTAACTCATTCGTGTTTAAAAACGAGAGTTTTTCTTTTTCTTTCATGATCTACACAGCACAAAAATAGCGCGATCCGTTATCGGAGAGTACCACGAGAAGGATGAGCTCTACGATCCCTTCGAGCATCGTGACAAGAAAGACTCAAACTCGTAAGATTCATATATTTTATTTATTTTAGAATAAAAACCCCCGTAGTTGACACTTCAAAGGAACGGGTGGATAGAAGATCGATAACTAAGAATAATAATTTTTTTTTTTTTACTCTATGTCACGAGGTCATTGCTCGATCCTGGCTAAAAACCATGCATATTTGCAGCTAATTTAAAGGCACGTTTTTTTAAACATCGAGCACATTGAAACAATTCATTTCCCTACTCTGTGCTCCGTAGCATTAGCTCATAGTTGCGAAGTGTTTTAACCTTTGCAATGAAAATATGCCCAAGAATTCAATTTCCTTTGAAAGTTATAAAAACGAGCGCTAAGTTGCCTGGGTCATAAATTTCGATCGCAGCAGCGACCGAGGCTCGAAAAAATAGTTCTAACCGGAGTGTCAACCATGCCTTCACGTTAATTATAGAATGGAATTTAAATATTGGATGAAAATTCAGCCCTTCATGTATATTTATATACCTCTCGATTCTCGACTAACCGGAATTCTAATCGTATGTTTTTTTTTCTATTCGAAAAAAACAGAGATTTTGGCGCTTTTGCGCATCTCATCAAATCATCGCTTGGCTCGGGAATCCTTGCGATGCCAAATGCTGTAAGAAACGGTGGCTTACTCTTCGGTGGAATTGGAACCATTATCCTTGGCTTCATTTGCGCTCATTGCGTTCACATACTCGTTAAATCCTCCCACGTATTATGTAAACGGACGAAAACGCCATCAATGACGTACGCCGAGACAGCACAAGCTGCATTCCAGTATGGTCCACCCAATGTTCGTAAACTCGCTAATTTCGTCAATGTATTTGTTAACGCAGCCCTATGCGCAACGTACATTGGTGGAGCATGTGTATACGTAGTATTCATTGCCGAATCCATCAAACAGGTAAGATATTTATTGATATTTATGATTTATTTTAGATATTTAGGAATTTATGATTTATTTTAGTTAATTGCAAACAAAAACACCAATAATTACATCAATTGTATGAATTATTATATTGAATTGATTACATTTGAATGTAGTTGATTCCATTTTTTATTCCTTTTTTTCTTAATATGAACTTTTTAGAAAAGCTTCAAAATATGTGTAAAAAAAACGGCATGAACCGATATAATAATTTATACGAATTATTATTATTATTGATTGGTGTAACTTTCAAATCTTTTCTACGTTTCGAAGAATTCATTATTAAATATTCAAAAAATTCGATTTCCTAATTGAACCTTATAATGACGAGAAATGTTTTGTTCTGAAGAGAACATTGGATTCGGTTTTTACGCGGTTGCAGAGTTTCCGGTCGGAAAAATAGATTGTTTGATTCAAGCTTCAATTTATATGATATTAATTCTGTCGTTGTGATGAAAAAGAAATAATGAAAGTTTCATAATGTTCGATTCTGTTTAAACATCAAAATTCAAGGGTATTATTTGTTACCGAATTTAATCAGATAATAGAGAACAAAGTTCCAATAACAGGAATTGAAACTAATCGTATAGAATCTAAGAAAATTTGTAGTGGGTACAAAAAACAGGATAATCTTGAATTTTTCAGATTTTTTCGCGTTTATTGGAAACACGATAACATCTTAGAAATGATGATCGTACAAGATCGATTGAAAAATAAAAAAACGACATTTTTTTGAAAGATTTCATTATCTGTTAACGTTGGTGTCGAAATAATGTTCAATCTGAAAATCTTTTTCCAACCCGATTCAGTTGTTGTTCCACTTATAACGATAATGGTTTTAATTAAACACCATTATGATGTTTATTTATTTTTCGTTTGTTTTCAAGGTGGCGGATTACCACATGGAATCGAACATAGATAACAGACTGTACATGGCCGCGCTTATTCCGGCTTTTGTTGTACTATCCCAGATCCGGAATCTCAAATACCTCGTGCCTTTCTCCATTGTGGCAAACATTTCAATAATGATTGGACTCGGTCTAACCCTGTACTTTATATTCATCGACATAAAGCCGATGAGCAGCGTTAAAAATTTCTCGAGCATCGAACAGTTGCCCTTTTTCTTCGCAACCGTCATTTTTGCCATCGAAGGTATCGGCGTGGTGAGTAATGTTTTTTTTTATTCATCATAGTTTCATATTTTTATGAGTAATTTGTAGTTTTTAATTAATCGCGTCTTGAATAAGAGGCAAAAAAATTAAGTCTCAACTAGATTTGGGTCTGAAAAATGACTTTTACGCGAAAAAGAACAAAAATCAACATAAACTTCTGAACATTATGAGTTTTTTTAAATCTTTAACCGGAACGAAAAATTATCTTTCATTTATATAATTCTCCGAACAAAATTGAACAAATTACATGCAATAATTGTTCGCGTTCTCTCGTAGGTCATGCCTGTTGAAAACAGCATGCGAAAACCTCAACACTTCCTTGGCTGTCCGAGCGTTCTGAACGTAACTATGACAATAGTTATTGCCCTTTACGCTACCATGGGAATTTGTGGTTATTTGACATATGGCGAGGATACGAAATCCATCGTTACGTTGAATCTCCCCGTAGAGGACCCGTAAGTATTTTTCCATTTCTCGCTATTCTCCAATCCTTGTCTACGTTAGTTGTCAAATTACAATCACGTTCCAAAGTTCACTCGCCGTTTGATTCATAAAAACTTGAATAAAATTTACGGACTAAATATTCTACAGAAATCGAAAAACCTATCAACTGTCGAGAACTATATTCAATGTAATGATGAAAAAAAAAACAATGAAACAATTTGTACAAAAGTTTCGAAGTTATTCTGTGAAATGTGAATTTTTTCCGCATAGTTTCCTAATAGCGTCCAAAATGAGTTCTCAAAGTTTTCAGTAATTCGGTCGAAAAAGTAAAAAAAAAAAAAAACGTTTTGGCAAGACTACTACATCGAGGATAACACATATTCCTGAACGTCATAACCCCGTAGAATGAGATAAAGACTGATTCGACGAACAGACGTATATCGTCCACGCGTAATGCATTTTTCTAATTTTTTTTAAATACCCTATTTCAGGCTCGCTCAAGCAGTCAAACTTCTTATCGCTTTAGCAATTCTTTTCACCTACGCTCTTCAGTTTTACGTGCCATTAGAAATAGTATGCACGGCAACAAGGCCGTGGTTTAGTCACAGTATCGCCGGAGTTGGTGAAATCTGTATCAGAGTTCTGATGGCCCTAATGACCGGTGAGTTTCCTTGAGATCTAACCTTTTTTTCCTCACTATTCTATTTATTTATTTATTTTTGTCTTATTTTGTCTCAACGTTCTTATTTAATTCCCGCTCTTTTCATTCGATTTTCAGTCGTTATTGCCATAGGCGTTCCAATATTGGAACCATTCATCGCCCTCGTCGGTGCTGTATTTTTGTCAATTCTCGGTATCAGTATACCCGCTGTCGTCGAGACGATATCCTGCTGGGAATGTCATCTCGGTAAATTCAGATGGAGACTTTGGAAAAATATATTCCTCGTTCTTTTTTCGATCTTCGCACTTATTACAGGAACATTAGTATCGATTAAGAGTATAGTACAGTCTTATGCAAATACAGAAATTTGAAACAGGCTGTTGTGTATTTTTTATTTTCATTTTTTATATGTTTCTTTTATAGTGCATCACGTCATCTTACAAATGTTTAATTTTCCCGCTCAAAAAAATCCCATTGAAAGCGACTAAAGACCAATTAATTGCAAAAATTAATACTTAAGACTTTGGACAAATCTTTAAAAATCCATAATAATAATGTTATTTCTAAAAAAAAAAAGGAATATTTAACACACTAATGAAAATACTAAGAGTTCAAGAGTTCAAGTACCCGAAAGATTAATATAAACTCGTCGTGGGTTTGAAAAATCCATTTTCCGAAATTCCAACTGCTTTATCATAATCAATAAGATCGATTGACTCGAGCTCTTATCCTTTGAGATACCGACATTCTGGATTTTTCGATTCCTTGGTTACGTCGAACGAGGACCGAGTTTAGATTCTCGATCGGTTCCAATTTTGGCTCGGATTTCGTATAAGATTGTAAATAAAAGGCCTTGAGTATCAGACAAATTCCAACGATCAGAGGCACGTGTGTTATGTATGTGAGCAGTCGACCGAGCCTCTTGATTTGGAGAAGGCCGCCGAGAGAATCGAGAGTTGCGTCCTTTCCCTGATCAATAGCGAGGATATTTATTATGACAACAGTTTCGTTAAGTTTTCGGTGCAATGACGAATGTACGTGTATGAAAAAAAACCGCTATCACAGTAAATATTTTCATCGCAAGTTTCAAGACTCGGTCTATTCGTAAATAGAAAATAATTCGTACCTCTTCGGCCCAGAGAATAGGAAAATAACCTTCAGTCACGTTCTGCAAAAAATCAACGACCGGCGATTGAATAAGTTTGACGCTAAGTTGCGATTTCTTTGATCCCGAGAGAGGAATACCGCTCGATGGTTCTATCGTTATGAAGGTTGCATGAGCTGTCGCATTAGGTCGAAGCCCTTTAGCGTACTCGAGCAGTGAGGGATCGCCGTGCATATAATGTGGCTCGGAATAAAAAATCGGAGCTTCCTAGAGACGTTTTTTCAAAAGATAAATATCCACGAGTTTGTTGAAAAACTTTTTTGCGTTGTAATTGTTCTCCGTTTTTTATTCGCTATTTGAACTCTGTTATTTTTTATTTATTTTTAATATACCTGGCACGCGGTTAAATCTATCAGTCCAGTTGGTGGGCAAACTGGCTTTTTTTTTACTACAGGGCAGTAACATAAAGTCTCTTCTGGTGTCCATGGATTGTCATTGAGTTCGTAACGCTTTCCGATCAAATTATGAATCAAAACGTCTTTATTGAAGTCTGTTTTTATCCATCTAAATCCACGGCATATTTTGAATGATTCTTTCAACTTAAGTATCCACTATTTTTTGCATCTTTCACATTTGATATTGATATATTATTATTTTTATTATTATTAAAATTTTATAATATTCTCACCGACAAATTTGTGGCTCGAAAACGTAAACAGAATCTAATGTTTTTTCCATCGGGGCCCAAGTTATAGAGTCTGTTCCAAGTATCTGATTGCATTCTTTACTTTTCCAAATAGTTTGAGAACGTTTCCCTTTAACTGCCGTCGTATCACCTAAACGAGTTTTGTTCTTAACTCCGCGATTGACGGTAAATGGACCTTGTTTAGTTACGTTTAACTGTATGTTCATAATAAAGATGATTAAATTTCAAAATAGTAACGAAATACATAATAAAATTATTATCGTATTTGTTATTGTTATTTGACGAATTACCCGATCAAAAAAACTCCATGTGTAGACACCCTCGACATCGGTATCTTTTATTACTGCTGGTTTTTTGCCCATTAAAAAACCGCATATAAGCTTCAGTTCTTTGTACTTATTGGTGTCGCATTCCATTGGTAAACCGTTAAAAAGAATATCGCCTACTGTACCACGAACGAATATGTCGACCATGCCCGGATAAAGTTTTGGTATGTCGTTTCCTAGTTTTTTTAAAAAACTTGGAAAACCTGCATTGATCTAAGGTCATATTAAGAAACGAAAAATTATGTATTCACGAATAATGAAGATAGAGTTCTGAGTGAGTAATTTTCATTGAACATTTATATACGACGAAGAAAAATATTTCAATACCGTGCCGATGGCACTCATGTAGGCGGAGTGTATTATGGTGACTTCGTCGTCCTCGCTACCATTCGATAATTTTTTATTGAAGTGATATGTTCGTATTGTATAAAAATCCATTTCATCGGTTTCCTCGTCAATTTTGATAACATCTTTTTTCACGTTCATACTAAAAAGTCGATCAGTATTGAACAAAATAGAACAGTCGAAGGGAGTGCGACGAAAAAAAGTATTTAGAGGATCCAATTCAATTTTTTTCTTGTATCTCAATTTTTAACGGTTTTTTTCTTCTATTTCTTATCTGACAATCTCACGAAATGTAAAAAATATAAATGAAAGAGATTTTTAAGTTTCACATTGAAAATCGAATTGTTTTGAAATGGTCCGAATGTCTTGAAATAGTTTTTACTTGTTGTTTTCTTTGGATGAAAATGTTACTCACTCGTAGACATAAGGACCTCGTTCAATTAATTCTGGTAATGCCCCGTCCATAACCGCGTCTGGATTCGATACATCAAAGAACCATACTCGAAAATACAAATCGAGATTGTACCATATTTGCTCATACCCTTGGGTGCCTTCGACGAGTTCGAATTCCTATGTGAATTCATTCATTAAATAAATACTAGGTAATCTTTTTTTTTTGCCATTCTTCAAACGAGAAAAATAAAATTTTATGCTCACTTTGTAGACCATGTCGCGCATGAAGGTAACTTGTGGTTGATTAACCATGAAATAAATCGACAATGATATTAGAACGATCCCAAATACGTAAGGAATGAAATTCGCACATTTCGATTTTGCAGACATCGTGAAAATATTGAGAAATCGTTGAAATTCTTATTTCTCATTAAACTTTATTTCCTCCACGACTATTAAAACCATTGTACTTCACTGACCAAGATCGATGAGTTACAAAACTCTACTATTTTTCATAGTCTCTCGGTTTTTGCATCGCATTATAAATTTATTGAAAAGAATTATGAATTTTTTATGGGTAAAAATATTGCACCCATAATACCACTACTTTATGTTCAATTTGTAATGAGCTTTCGAATGCTTAATGAGCACGTGGAACACGCTCAGGATCGAATGCGTGAGAATATTAAATCAACGTTTAAATTCTTTATAAGAACTGTCATATGAACGTGCGGCCATTGAGAGCCTCCAATAGTTTTTCTCGATATTTTATATTTTAAATATGCTTATTCGACGATTATTGAATTTTTCAACTTCTTCATGATAATCAAAGTAGAAGTTTCCATGTCTCAAAATATACGAGAGGTTTTTTTGGGAGAGATTCTACAAATTGAATTTTCTCTCAAGCAGATCGATAAATTTTATTATAGTAATTATTATTATTTATTTCAAATTATTGGAAGTTGAAAAAAAACATAGAGTATCGAAAGTTTCAATCGCATCGTTAATTACGTATAAATAATTAAATTAATCGATGGCACACTTACAGCTCTACCAAAAAAAAATAACGTACGATCTAACTCACCCAAACAAAAGCAAAATATAGGTCAACAGGACTATCACAGAAAGGATCTACGAGAAGCATCTTCACCACCTTATTTATAAAGCAACGTTACAAAAATCCTACAAAAAATCTACCAGACGAAATCTCTACTGGATAAACTCTACCGCAGCAAATTTCTACCACAACAACAACAAAAATACCACAAACGTGAAAGCCTACGACGGTATAAACACTACCTTAAGGAGAGAAAGAAAAAGATCCTAGGGCTGTATAGTTATTTTTATTCGTTGACGATTAAGAAGAATTCTACTTATACTATAAAAAATTTCGTTCAGTCAAACTTACCTGCATTGAGGAACGATGAAGCGTAATGTTCAACTCACCGACCGACGCTCAAGCCGCACTCTCCGTGTATCGCTGGCCGGCGTCCGATAGCCACTAGTCCCATCACGCTCTCCCGCTCACCCTGCTGCCCCGCGCTCGCCCCACCAGTGCACTTCCCCGCTCCCCCCCCACGCGTCGCTCCGGCACGGCGAACCTTCCCCCACTATCACTATGCAGCACCCGTAGTAGCAAAGCACACGGAACTCACGGGAGCGCTTAGAACGTAAACAAGCTAAACGTAAACACAACACAAATTTATTACGAACTCTTTCATTTCAATGTTTGGGAAAATAAATTCATCGAGTAATAATTTTTGTTTGGTTAGTTGGCAAATATTCTTCATGGTAAAATTTATTTGATAAGCTTAATGAGAAGTTAATTATAAATACAATCAAATTCGTTGAAGATTGAAAAATGTTAATGAGTTGAATTTTCGAATGAATTAATTAATTCGAACAATTACACAATTTGTACGTTGTCAAATTTTCTGAAATATCGACACATGATTGCACGTCAAACATCTTGATAATTCTCACGCGAGATGTCACTAATTCCGGTGTCAAAGGGCTGTGCTGTACAATGCTTGAATTATTTTGTGGTGGCAGTCGAAAAAAATTAGATATGGCGGCGTTCAACAGTTCCGGCTTTCAAGACCAATGAAACGTCAATAATACGTACGAAGTTAGGATTATGAATAACGATACGTAATGTTAAAACGCTCCGATCGGTTATTACATTATAATAAAAAGGCAAAGTGTGGTTTCTGTTATTAAAAGTGCAAATATTCAATTTTACAAAGACTATCTCGGCCATACATAACCTCTAACGAACGTTTCGATTATCTTCTCTTTCGGTCTTCACGTGTATTTTTAATAGACAATGGCAATGAATGAAGCTTTCAATTTTGCTGAGTTATGCAGACTTTGTTCATTAAAGAGTAATCATCAGTTACAAATATTCGATAAAGAGGGTGAACAGCGTCAATTACTCTTCAAAATTCGTTCCTGCATTCCTGCTGTTGTAAGTTATTTAACTTTCGTTTTCTTTTTCTTCTTATTGATCGAACTTTTTGAATTAGCATTAATTAATAACGCGTTCTAAAATCTATAAAAGTTTAACAGTGATTCAATTATCATTCAAATCATAATGGTTAAAAGTTCGAGACTCGAATTACTGAGGCTTGATCATGCTTGAACCTAAAAAATGTTTAATGCTCATGAATTAAATTGTTTGAACACATTCCATTCATACACAGTATATCCTTCATTCTTACTTTCCTCCGAAATCCAAGACAATGAATGTCAATAAAGTCCTTTCACTCTGTGTTACGGTTCTTCATAAATAAGCACAGCCCACTTCATTCCGAGTCAATTAATCAGAGTAACGGGTCAATAAGAATTCTAACAGACAGCTCGCTTGCATTCTACTTTATCTTGCATGTATTCATTAATGTATTCTTGAATACCTTTGATAAAAAGCAAAAAAAAAAATCAACAGGATGAAACCATTCTTTTCCCAGTCTCTTAATGATGTTGAAGTTTAAATCTTGTTAGAATGCAATAAAATTCCTTGATTCTTTTAGCAGAACCCAAAATTTATAGCCAGGCTCGGTTATGGGACAATTTTTTAGTTCTTCAAGAAAAATTGCCATCGTTTAAATAATGAAAAATAGAAAGTTCACGAAAAATACCTTTTTTTGGGAAAATCTCAAGTTTCAAGAAAAAATTGTAGAAATTGTAGAACACAGAAAAAAATAATATTAACTTCCGCATCATTTTGTTTTGATAATCGAAGCTTCCCTACAGGGATTTTCTCTCAAACTTCAAACCCCACGATAATAAGAATGAGGGTTAATTGATAATTTTTTGTTTGCAGATAACCAAGGAAGATGCTCTCCCAAAAAACATTTGTCAAAAGTGTGTTTACAAACTTGACATGTTTTATGAGTTTCGAGTCAGCTGTATGACGACGGATACTGTGCTAAAAAACTATGCTGATAGCATTAAAAATATTGCAGCCTCGGTGAATAATCAGGTAAATAATCATAAAAAATATCCAGATGAACACAAAAAGTTTCTTCCAAATTTCTTATTTGGATTTTCAGGTTTTTGATAGTTCATTATTGATAAAATTTTGAATGTACTTGAAATCCTCAAATTGTCTGTCTGCATCTTGATCGAATAATATTTATCTTAGACTTTAAAATGTGTTTATTGAACTAGAAGTCGATCAAACTTTTTCATTTATAATTACATGAGTCCATGAAGCTTTATTAAGGTTCTTTATAAATCGTTACCTGATCCCAAATTCCCAAAAATTTCAAAATGATCTCTCAAAAGCGTAATCACGTATTGATGACAGAAGCAAACAGAATAATTGTTTACCGAATAAAAGAAATAGATAAATAATAAAAGAAAATTGTCGTCCCGTTTCAAACATTGTCGCGTCGGTTGTTAAAAATCATCACCAAGTTCTGCATCCAGGTTCGTGCCTGGTCCCCAAACATGTGACTAAGTTAACAATCGTCATGAAAAAAACAAAAAATGTTCGAAACAAAGAGGTGTCATCGACAAAAAAAAACATTGAATGCAAAACTTTGAATTCGAGTTTGATAATAAAATCTTTTTATTTATGAATAATAAAAGTCTTCTGAATAAAATACATGGATCCCTAGAAAATAAACGATACGTTTTCGAAGGCTGAATGCGAAGAATGCATGAAAAATTCTTCGAATGCAAGGAAGAAAAAAAAAGCGAAGTAGAACCGAAAGAAGTAGTAAGAACGAGAAATCGGTGTGAATGTGTCGAGCAGAGAGGCCAGTGGCTGAAGGATTGCGAGCGATTGTAGTTGGTGGTGAAGGTTCGAGAGTGATGAGCAAAAGCCCGATCTGAATAATCGGAGAAGTAGCCCCTACCACTATCCGCGAATAATACTGTGGTCTGTGAATGCATCGAGCAAAGCGAGAGTGTAATCGTCATTCGCGACTGGTTGGTTGTTATTGATCGGCGCGAGTCTGGTGCCGTGGCTGCGTCGCAGACGGAAAGCGAAAGTCACCGGGAGAGTTGTGCTTTCTTCATTGGCGAATCGTTCTCTCCTTCTCTGTCTCGCATAGAGCAGTGGCTTTTAAAATACGTTCGGGTTAGTCTGGCGTTTCGATTCTCCCTCCCTCTTCGGCGGTGGTATGGTAGACACCCCAGGAGTATCAGCACCAGGCGCAGCGCAGTATCAACATGCAGTATATACAAATTCGAGAATAGCGGATCACCCTTTTGGTCTTCTGACTCCTGGTCCATTTTCCACGTCTACGAGGGTAAGTGATACAATTGCTAGTCCCCTTTGGCTGTACCCTTCTCCCTGCTCGGGACAATGGATTGATAGTGTCTCTAAACTGGATGGTATTGAATGAGAAAGGGAATTGAATCCAGTAAGAACCGTATGTTGTCTTGAGTCCCGAAAAAAGCCAAAATTTGGAGAGCTCAAGGATAAACAGTTCGATATGTCTGTAGAGAATTTTGATCTTTCTCTTAAAAGCTGCACAGAGAGCCTAAAATCCATTTGGATTGAAACATACGAATTCTGGCAATACATCATACGGTATAGCTAAAGATCTCTCAGCCGATTTCTGGCGTCGAGATAACTAGTTGTTTGTAGGCTTGGTGCGTTGTGTCTGAGTGTGTGTTTGTGCAGCAAACAGAACCCGTGCACAGGTGCGCGTCTCCGGCGCCTTAGTGCTCGGAGCTCTGAGAAAACCTGTTTCCCTCTTGTGTGCTGCAGCAACCGCTGGGCCACTGAGGGCCCCTTTAGCTTCGGGTCTGAGCCTCGAGAAGAACTCGAGCGATGTCGTCGCTTCGGGCTCTCCAAAAGAAACCGAGCGAGTATACGAGACAAAGAGAAAGAGAAAACAAGCAACACCGCGAGGCAACCGAAGAGTAGAGAGAAACGAAGAGACCAAAGACTCTGCGGGCCACGAGAGAGAAAGAGAGAGAAAGAAATAACGCTTCTTTCTGGTTTTCACTCCTCACCCCGGGCCTGAGCTTCAATGTAAAACGGTGTGTGGCGGTTAAGAGGCGGAGAAACGAAACGACCAGAGCATGGTGTTGTGTATGATGGCTGCGTCCAGCCAGAACGCCTAACAGCTACCGAGTAGACATTTACTACAGTTTATCTCCATCAACATATATCTATAGACAATCTTCCGCACTTTGAAGAACACATTCGGTAACCACTTACGATACACCACGTGTAATGAACGCTATAAATGATCCGATGCAATTTTTCTATCGATCTCTTTTCAATTTTTTCATAGTTCAAGGTCGTATTGTCTTTCCAGAAGCCCATTTCCAGTGGTGATTCTCTGGATACAATAATTTTCAAACTTTTCGACGATTTTTCATTTTTTCTATTTCGTACTTACCTTGATTGTTTTTTTTTTTTTCAATACATACGAATTTTAACAAAATAATCAACGAATTCCTTCTTATATTCTGAACTCTTGTTCTATGCGAATAAGAAAAATAGAAACGTCTACTCAATGCGTAAATAGGTGTTGTGAGCAATCATATGAGAGTTCATACGAAAAATTATTTATTCACAAAATGGCTACACGATGGACTGTGATTTTTGATTTATCTCACCCTTTTTTCAAACCTATTAAGCAGTGCTGAAAAATAGTGTAATAAAGTTGTGCCAAATTTACACTAAATTGTCCAACTAGCTATTGACGTATTGTCGTCATCACTCAAAAAATTCATATCTCAGAAAAAATGTCTCCGAAGTTGTTTATAACTTTTATTATTCCCCTTGAAAAAATGTGTACGTCTTTTTAGAGGATCAATAAATATGGATATAAAATTTCAACGATAAAACTTGAACAGTTCGAAAATGAATTCCATCCTAAAAGCGTTCTCTGAAAATAGAATTCTCAACAACAATGCGGTCTCAATTTGAATGACTGAAGCCTGAGTAAAGATCGTCGATAAATTATGTATCACCGAGACGTTCCGTTCAATCATTCTTCTTTTTTCAAACTTTTGTAGTCTTTATATTTGATCAGCTCCACTAATCGGCAGTTATAATCTATTATTGTCCAACCGATTATCATGAGAAGGCTGAATATTACTCATAACATGTAATTCTGTTATGAGAAGCCCAGTAGGTCACCTTTTACGCTCATTCCTCACTCGCTGTGTGTATATATAAAGCGACAAACCATTTTCCCTCTCTAGTCTAGCATCTAGTCTAGTCTAGCTTCCTCCTTCTCCACCTCTACCTCGCGCTCTCTTCCTGCGCTGTTCCGCAATTCATTCTCTAGTACTCGTTCTACCTCCGCCCTCGTTATCGCGGCTGCCCTACCGCCGCGTGCTACTCGTTGCTGCTACAGCCCTTCCTTCTCTCAATGTCAGTGTCAAGGTCAGCGGGCCGACGCACTGCGCTCGCTGTGGCAGACGAGAGAAGACAGAGGAGCTCACCAGCAACCAGCAGCCCAGCGGCGTTACAACTTATGCGAGAAAGACAAAGATAGGAAGACAGCGGGAAGCTGATGCAGTCTCCTCAACGTCTCCCCCCCCCTCCCTCCGACCTTCTCTTCTCACCTTCATTTTTTCTTCATCGTTTTGTCCACTCTTCGGCATTTCTACCTTGTTCTTACGATCCGGTGGCTACGATGAGAAAAATACCTCCAAGGAATTTACTAGTCTTGAGTTGTGGTAATTTTAAATTCTTATTTACGGGCCCTAAGTGTAGGAAATGTGGACTCAAGTTTGAGACCTTTTCGACCACGCGGAGATAACGATATTATTCTCATATTTCAACCTTCATCCAGGGTTTTCCGTATCAAACGATTTCTCGAAAGTACTGATAAATTTTTGGTAAAAACCAACTTTTTTAAAATACAACATGATTTTGAATGGTTCGAATAACATTGACGTCGAATAAATACACTTTATTCGACAATCTAGTTTCGGAATTAAGATTCTCCTAGTTTTGTATGATTTGAATATGCTTTGGAGTCGATCATAAAATCATATTTATACTGGAGACGTTCTAATTGGGTTCTTTCACTGAGCTTCATCGATATTTGGCTCACTGCTGAAAATGACAAGGGAATGAGAAAAGGCGAAGAAGAAAAAGAAGACGAATAAGATGATCATCGGTGGCAGGACCTTCACGCCGTTCAAGCTTCTCAATCTTTATCGCCCTCTCTCTTTTCACTTTTCCACAACGTTTCGTCTACCCTTCTCTCGTTCTCTTTTTCTTTCGCCGAGTCTGTCCACCTATGGCAGGGTCTTCGTTCTCTCGTCATATCACTGTCGCACCCTCTCCTCGCAACTCCATCTCTTTCTCTCTCTCTCTCAAATTCTCTTATTCTCTCGTTCTCTCTCTTCCTCTCTCTGTGCGTTTCGGCGACTCGCTTCGTTCGTCCGACCCGCCAGTCTTTCCTCTCTCGTCGTCTGCCACGCTGCTTGCATTCCGCTCGACGCTGAGAGCCGCGTGTGTGACCCTTCTATCTTCTATTTTTCGTTTTTTTTTTCCCTCGTAGCATCTTTCTTAACAGAGACTGCTTCCTCGATACCTCGTTTCGTGACAATCGCACCGAGACGTTAGTGTTAACTTCGCCCTTTCGTAGAATCGTCTTTTTCTTCGTATATGTAGATTTTTTTTATTTTTTTTTGTTTTATTCTCTAGCATTCATCTTGTTAAAGGTTTTTTTTCGAATCTCGTTCTCAGTTTTGTCAGTCCTCAATCTCTTCGATATATTCGTATATAATTAAAAATCTTGCTTCCTCGTATTCCCACATCCTCAAAATTACGTGTCTCAATACTTTTTCCTATTTTTTTTTGGCTTTCCATCCTACTTCGTAAACTTGGTGATTCCTCATTCGCATCATTCCTCTTCGAGCTACCAAACGAAACCTCTTCCTTATTTTTTATTCAACGACAGTCCTCTGCTTCGTTTTGCCGATCCCTCAATAAGTTTCACGAGATTCCGGCGCGCTCTTTCTCTTTTTCTCATTCTCGGTAAATCACTTGTCAAAGACCGAACGACGTGACGACGTCAACAACGGGGCCTCGTTGGTCGGCGACGGGGTCCGAGGACGGAAGTGCTCCCGGCGAGGTCTCTCTCGCCAGGTACTCATCTCTCTCACTTACTCTCTCTCTCTCACTCTCTACCCTTCCCCTTCTTCGCTTTCCATCGTCCTCCTCTTGGGGTTTGTACTACACGTTTTCGGTCTCTCGGCTTACCGCCTACTACAGTTCAGCTCTCCCTGGAGGCAGCGACTTGCAAAGTGTTCTCGTTCTCGCGTCCCTCTCCTTTCTCTCTCCCCTTTTTTTCCCCATCAGCGATTCGTATCGAGTTCTTACGACACACACGACACTTTCCCCTGCGTTTTCACTGCATTTTAAATCAATTTTTCAGGAAATCTCACGATTCGTGGTGCACGTACGTAAGAACCAAGTGATAAAAGGATTATTGTGCTTCGTTTAAAGTGAAACGAGGAAAAACAGTGCTGCAGTATACATTTTTTTTTCAATCAACGATTACAAGAGAACGCAGGAAGAAAAATTATGTCAATTGGAAGTCGAATTAGTTGCTCTTAGAGTTAGAATAAAAGATAAATCGACGGTTTTTTCAATCGAGCTCTTTAGAGACTCTGGTGCTTCGTGTTCCAACACGTCGTTTCGTTCTTGTTATTGCTTGTGCTTCACACAGTTCTTCGTCCGGCCTCCTCCACGGTCGCGGTGGTCTCTCGTTGCTCGTGGATCGATACACACCAAGAAGAGTAGGCATCAAGCGCATATTTGTCTTTATACATGTGTGTGGTTAATGTGTATACATATATATGTGATATGTGTGTGTTTGTACATGTGTGCGTGTGTGTGTGTGGTCCGTCGTCTAGACTTCGCAGCCTTCATGCTTCTTTTTCTCTCCGTCTCTCTCCGACTCATTCACAACCCACATCGTTGCTTTCTTTGCCTCTTTATGTCCGTTGCCCTTCGATGTAAGAATCCAAACCTATGCCCTAGCCCTTCAACGACCCAAAGAAATCCCTCTCCTCCATCTCTCTGTCTCCCTCGCTTCTCTTTCATTCTTCACGTGACCAGCACAACACTACGACTCGATTTCGTAAAACCACTTCTCTAAGCCTCCTAGAAATGCCTCAGTGAATATTTGTTTCCCTCTATTTTCCAAGTTCAGCGACGAAACTTTACGAACGTTGTGGCAGCGATATATATTCGTTCAAAAATCATCTTTATTTTGTTATTTTTTGCTATATTCCGCTAACGCTTTAATGTCCGATTAATCCGGGAGCGGGAAGAGAGAAAAAAACTTGAGAACGATAACGTCTGACGAATACACTCGACTTTTAACCAATCCGAACGAAATTATTCGAGACCCTTCGTTACGAGTGCTTGGGCGCATTTTGCCTTCTTTGTTTATTCGACGGCAGTTATTCTGCTTGGATTCATGTGACTCAGTTCGTAATTTTTATATACGTGACATTCTAATGAATACGAGATCGATTTTCTCACTTATTCGTCTTACCAATTTCCTGTCGTTCGTCCGAGAAATTCAGTCTCTTTTACTTATTCATATTAAACTCATCGAACGTCGAATTTTGTACCAACCACTTGTTTTTCTTCCATTATCTTTCGTTACGTGTTGGATTTTGTTTTTATTACAATTATTTCTCCTTTTTTTTCACACAACAAAAATTCAATTCATCGATCGAATTTGTAGTGCAATTGTTTCCAAAAAATTGTAATGGATTCTACCCTCAAATATTCTAATGAAATAAAATCATTTCCAATGTTAGTCATTTACTGGAATAAATATCTTCAACGATCATTCACCGCGTTTGAATGTTTTTGGTTATGCGACAGAAGCCCACAGAGTTTGAACGTCGATTTGACAATTAAAGCCTCGTGAACCGTGCTCCCGAAGCAGGGTTATGACCGGACAAACGATCGGCGCGTCATTGGTTGAAAGCGTATGACCTCACGAACGCGTACATTCCATTGGATAACACAAAAGATTATATCAATATATATGTATATCAATTTACATGTTTTTTCATGAGTGTACAGTATTCACTGCATATTTTAATGCTGTTGTTGAGAAGAAAATTTATTACGCAAAAGCGTCGTCATAGAGATAAGAAAATAATAAAAAAATATATTCGAACAAAGATATTTACTAGTTACGATTTCCTTACGCTGGAAAAATATGAACGGCCGAGCGATATTCAGACGTGATTACACGCGATGAAAAAATTTTTTTTTTTTTTTTCCTTATTACCGTATTCAGACAAACTTGATTGAAATGACCTTGAAAATCAAACGATCTGCAATAAATGAATTTCACGCCAATAATCAATGAGAATTGACACGTTAAATCGTATTTTTTTTTGCCATTCATTTTGAAAGGATAAAGACAAGATGTCGAGCAGCGGTCAACAGCAACAACAACAACGCTCGGCATATGTAGAGGCTCACGCGTTTGCCCACGCTGCTGTTCAACAGCACATGGCACAACAAGCTGCCCAAGCAAGGCTCGCCGTTCCCGGACCACCGTCAGCTCCACATCCGCCTAATCCCACGTTTACTCTACCCGACGACGGCCTCGGTTACGACGATGGAGTTCGTGTTCTTCGTTCCATTGGGACATGGTACAAACGATATTTCGAACTACCTTACGATCCACGCAATAAAATCGTCTTAAAATTTCGTAAAATAATATTTGAAACCCTGATATCAGCTCTATTCATTACTCGGTTATGACGATTTGAATTTTCTGGCTTTTCGGCTCGTGCTGGTGAAAATCTAGGCAAAAAAATCCTGAGAGGATATTTTTTTTTCATCAACTTTCAAAGTGTCGTAAATCTTCGAATTCAAATTCAATGAAAAACAAATTACATCATTCGTTTCTTTCGATGTTTCAACTAATCCTTCAGATTATGGTGAACATTTTTTTATTTTTTATTAATTGAACATATTGAAGTCTATTTTTATTGGAAACCAATGAAATTTAATCGAAAATTGAAGTGATTATTTGCTTCGAGTATGGTCTACTGCAATTTTTTAATCGCTTACAAATTTTCAGGTCACCAGACTATTCGGCAGCGATGCGTCCCGGTGGAGGTGTAATGCCGGTATTTCCGGGCACGACAGAACAACAATTCCCAAGCGCCAGACCGCCGACGATAAATCAACCTGTACGCACGACCAACAACGTATCTTCGAGACCGGGCTCTGTGTCCAAAGCTACGAATACCGGGGACCCAACGACCAAAGCATTTGCATGCACCGTTTGCGGCAAAGGTCTCGCTCGCAAAGACAAACTCGTTATTCATATGCGAATACACACAGGAGAGAAACCATATTCTTGTGAAGTCTGTGGTGAGTTGTTGTTAAAAACTCTTTTTTTTCAATAATTAAATGAATTATTCGTGAAAAATGACAAAAATGTCGTTCGCGGAGAAGCCAATTTAGGAAATATTCGTAATTTTCTTGTTCAAAACGTCATTCAAAACAAACAGTCGGAAAAAAAAGAAATTCTGCTTTTTTTTTTTATAATTTTGCATCTACACTCATTTTCGTCATAATTATTAAATATTGTTACAATTACAATGGACGATGAAATCTATTCGTTGAAATGCGAAGTTTGACCTTTTGTATGTTTCTTTGCAGGAAAAGCATTTGCACGAAGAGACAAATTGGTTATCCACATGAATAAATTAAGGCACAGACCTGGAGTTATGCCACTTTCAACGCCCACCGCTCCAACGAGCGACCCACAGCAAACCCAGCAACAACAGCAGCAGCAACAGCAACAGCAACAACAGCAGCAGCAACAGCAACAACAACAACAGCAACAACAACAGCAGCAGCAGCAGCAGCAACAGCAGCAGCAGGCTCGACAAGAAGTCATCCACAAACCAAAAGAAGAGCCTGTCAGTTGGGCCTGCGAATTATGCGGAAGGCAACTCGCAACGAGAGAAGAATGGATGCAGCACGCTCGGTAAATAAATAATTCTTCGATTATTTTACAATTTTTTGACACTTGGTGAATACAGAGCACGAATAACAAGTTTGACACGAATTTTCTTCGTGATTTTACTTTAAAATAATATTATCGTTCATAACTTTTGAATTGTGGAATTTTCAACGAATTTATCCAACTTTTAACTCAAAAATTTGAGAAAAATTGCCTGCCCACTAAATTAACGAAAAATTTGATATCGAGCGTGAGATGAAGTTTGTTCTAAATTCGAAGAAACTTGTCGTAATTTTAAATGGAATTATTCTGTCGATTTTCGAAAGTTACGATTTTCTATGGACCAATATTTAAAATATTGCTTCATCGCATCTCACGTTTCTATTATTTTTTATATCGATTCCAAGGATAAAATGTTTGTTTTGTTTATACAGATCTCATTTGGAAGCTTCAGCTCCGCCACAACACGCAGCAGCTTATTTTCCAGGCTCTGCGCCACCGCCACAACCGTACACTTCCGAGATGCATTTTTGTCTGATGTGTCGCACCGATTTCTCCGATAAGGCCGAATTCATGTTTCACGTACGTTCACACTTTCAGCCACAGGCACAGCAAGGACAATCTCAACACGGGACTGGTAAACAATCCACCGATCCAACGGCTGCTGATTTAATAGCACGTGGACCGGTTGATCCTTCGGGATTATGCAGCTAGAACAACCTGTCATTCAATAATATTCGTTATCCACGCGTACCGTCGATTCGTGTCTTACCCTAGTGCTACGTCACGACCTCGCGTTAACTATTACAAACAAACAAACCCAAACAAAAACATTCGCATCGAGACACAAGTTTTGCATAAAAATCATCGTACGGAATGCATATTGTGATCATAATTATAGAGTAGTGTCTTTTTTTAATTATTATTGATTATTAGAGAAACTAATTCGATGCTGAAACGCCCTGGGACTTTTTATCCCCCGAACAAATTGTGCAAACCGAGTATTCCACAATATTTTTTAATCACACGTTTTTTTTTATTACTTCTTTTGAAAAAATATTTCTTTTTTGTTTTCGCTTCATTTGAGACCTTCTATAAAAACCTCCTGAGGCTTTGTATCATAAAAATATTCTATAGAGTATGAAAATAATATTTTTTCGATTAATTCATAGAACAAATATTAGCTTTTATTTTATTTTATTATTCAATTACAATGGTGATACAAAAATTAATCGAAATTGAGATGGAATCAGCAGGAAAAAAAAATCTTGGACCTCAGGAGGATTGGGTAGTGACGCACGTTGAAAAATCATCGCTAGGGATCGATGCTTTCAGCGTAAATGACATTTTTATGATCAAATGAATTATTAAATGCGTCCGAAGCATGAATTCTTTTTCTAATCGGTTAGAATCTTTTGAATTATGCTTCTTTCACGTGTTTTATCAAATGCATTCTCCTCAAAAATCCCTGCTGGTCGAGGCTGAAATAGTTGAACACGATTTATTCTTTCTAGTTTGAAGATCAAAATCCTTGGTACGATTTTTAAACGATATCGACGTCGATATCGTGTAGTTTTTAAGTAAACAACAGAAACATGAAATTTTCGTGAATGTTCCTAAAAACCTAAAATGCATTTCCATCGTGTGAGCTTTTTCTTTTATCTCAATCTATGTTTTTCCGTTTTTTACGTTGATTCCTTATCTCGTTGTTCTTGATGATACGTCGAGAATACAAGAATCTTTCGCTAACGCAGAAATGATTTCATTTTTTCAGTTTTCCATTATTCGCTCATTCGCGAGGTAAGGGAAATGTAGTTTTTCAAGTCAAAATATTGCACGAGCTCCTCGTTATTCTCTCGAAACGTCACAGCTGTTTGGTGTTTTATTTCGCCTCGAAAGTGCGGTTCCGTGTTTAATGTGTAACGAGGATGAAAAAAATCTCCATAAAGCTTTCGTGCCTCCTGTTTCACATAATATTTTTGTCACTGAACAAAGACCACGACTGACAATGTAATCTCGCATCAAATTTCAAGTGCAATTTGCACCACAAAATAAATTACAAAATCAAATTATTCGTCACCAACGGATCAGTCTGTACGACGTATGAAGAAAAAAGTGATTTTTAGAATTCGTTCAATGTCAGAACAAAAAGGATGTATCGCAACGCCGTGTATATAAAGCCGAAACAAATAATTTTAAACGATATTACATTTCGAAACTCGTAACTAACGATATTTTTGTAAAAATGACCAAAAAACGAACGAACGAACAAAAAAATGGAAAAAGCTTTGATAGTTTAGAAACCTTGTGCTCTCATTGCGCGTTTAATGGAGAACCCATGCAAAGAGAAATATTCGAAATTATAAATACCCTCGACATTATAATTTTTATTTAACAATCGAGCAATCAAATAAAAATCATTGCACTCTCGATTGATTGGCGTTACAAAGGAGACTCTGAGAAATCTTAGAAAGCTTGAAAATTTAGTATTTTTCTGATTACTACTCAAAGTAGTATATCACTTTCGAGCGATGTTGTTTTAAATATTTTTCTTATGTTTCTTTCACACAAGCTAGAAATATGAAGAATGTATGAAACTAGGGAATAAGGCTGTATTATTTGTATAATTATCGTCGTGTACCTACGAACGTTGGTAACGTTGTGAAAACGAGAAAAATAAGAAAGAAAAGAACGAAAGTTATTTCATAGACGCATAGTGCCTTCTCTTTGGGACTTATCAAATATTTCTATCCTCGTAATTTCTTTTTTGTTTTGTTTTCTTTTCTTTTCATTCGATTTTAATACCATGGTCGCGTTTTAGGAGGCACATCGGCGTGTGACATAAGATTATTATTATTATAAATGCGTAAATATAAGAATCGATAAATATTTAGGTATTATTATATGTTTGTTTTTTTTGTTGAGCAAGAAAAAGACAAGGAGGAAAAGAGTTAAGGTCATTGGGCTGCCTCTAAGCTGTTTTTAACTACTTTTTATACTGTTGATGTGACACGCAGCTAATCAGAGTCAGTATATTACTGCCATAATCATAATATACTATGTATACTCCCTATACCTTTATAAATAATAAAACAATATATAAATATGTATATATTAATAAATATATACATATGTGACACGAAAATATGACTATAATCGCAAAAAAAACAACTTATCAACTATTTTTCTTCAGCTAACGACAAGCACGTTAGGCTACTCTGGGGGAAAAAAAATTGACACAGTTTAGGAATTTTTTTTCATCGAAACTTTCAAACGAACCGGAATTCCGAGCAAAGTTATTTATCGAACTATTCGTTTACATTTTCGTCGAAACGGAAATGATAAATTAAGAAACATTTTGATGGATATTTGAATTTAAAAATGTTTTAATTACTTATTCAGATTATTTTTTTACACTCGTTTCCATGTTCCGGTGCACCAGCGTAATTTTTATCGTGGATTTAAATGTAAAGTTTTCTTGACATTTCTTGTTGTGCATCTATTTACATTTCGATGAATTTCTCTTTGAAATATTAACATATTTTGAAACTTCTCGATAGCGAGTCTTGTGCAATTCTAAAGCTTCAAGTTTCTATCATATAAATCTGCATATTGTGCACGTGGCGAAAATTGCATTGTTGAGACACTTCCTTGTTCTTCTGGGTACGGGGATTGTCGGATAGACAACAACAGGATAAGGTGGTTCACCTTGCAAACCAACGTAACACACGGACAATCGAGCTCTGTTATGCTTCTCGTCACGGATTAACGCCCACAGAAATATTTCGCATTATTCATTTCGATAGAAAATTCCAATGTGTAAACGTCACGAAATTTTTGTTTCGCTGCAGTTGCGGGGTTCAACAGTTCAACCTCCTTAATTACACCGAACAAAAGAATTCCGGCACGAGTTTCATCGGGCAATGAAAAATTGCAGTTTTTCATGAATCATCAATTTTATAATTTTTTTTCTTGTCCAAATCTTCGTGTCGAATTCACTGGGTAATTTTCATTTTTTTTTTCATCACTTGGGCGTCGCTGGTTCGTTGCATAAGACGAGAGTTGAACCTCAAAGGTTATGAGATGAAAGTGAATTGACCTGAAGCACGAGAAGGGATTGGCAGCCATCGAGCTAACTGTTTCCATGGTGCAATTTCTTTCGAGATATGGGAACATGGGAATCTGAGAAAATATATTCATGTTCGTCCATCCGTTTATTCAGCCCAATGATTTTTTTCTGCAAAACAGACAGTTTTGCATTTTCACACAGAAATTACGTTTCCACACTCGGTTTCAGACTCTAATGTCAAAGGTTCTTGAAATTTTATTTGCTTTTTTTTTTTGTGAGTTAGTTTTCTTATTCATTTTCATATTAGTCGTGAATTATTTAAATACAACGATAACTTGTTCGCGTCAAGAAAAATGGATACATATTGATGGTTCAAAACGAAGGACAACGTGATCATAAAATAATTCTTTTTAATTACAGTGGTAATTAAAATACGAAAATATGCACATCCCTTCACACTCCTGTCTCTCTTCGGCTGTTTGACACTTTATCAAACGTGTACGTTTGACAAAATATTTGTCCACGTTAAAAGCTCATATTCGAAACGAGAATATAGAAGAAGGCGCCAACGATCGGGGCTGGCTTCGTTTTCAACTATTGACATCGATGAGCTACAATAACATGGCCGTTAGTTACTCAATTCGGGAATTCAATAATAATATCACGTGACTGGAGTCTAGAGCCAATTCGGGGAATTCAATCAAAACAAAGCATTCGACTGCGGTGTAGAGGTAGGCGCGTAGTTTCGCAGTCGTAGCAAGAGATAGAAGAAACAGCTCATAGGTGAGCGGGGAGAGCGTGCGATGTGGAGAATCAATCCGATTGGTTCTCCCCCTACTGCTGGGCCCGCACGGTCGCTGCGATCCGTGTGTTTTCGCTGTCCCCACCGAGGCTGTCTCCGCTGTGGGAACAGCGAAAACAAACGGATCGCAGCGAGCGCGCGGCTCGCCGAACCACCATTACAGCGCTAATACATAATAAATGAAAAAGATAACAAATAAAAATATAAGTGAGAAGGGCTCGACGAAATTGTTCACAATTATAAACAACATTTGTTTCATCAAAGCGTCGAGTCACAAGTTTTTTCGCGCAGGGAAAACATGTCTTCGTGTGAGGCGGTCAGCAGAGGCAACCACAGCTGACACAACGAGTACGCAGGGCCCACCGAACCACGGATAAATAATGAATAATAAAGGTAATAAAAGAAGAACGCTACAAAATTCATTAGAATTATCAATACCATTTATTCTATAAACGGCAAGAATATTATTTCCATAAATGTACGTAACCCCCAAATCGGCATCGGAATATTTATCGTAAAAATCGTAAAATCCATGTTTGATTACATCGCAACGAGTGAAATTGAATTGTAGAAATTTTGAATAAGTTTCTAAGTTCCAAGAAGTTGAATTTGACGGATTCAATGAATCCTTAAATATTTATCGAAAATACTAATTATTTTCTACCATAATACTATTTATTTTGTAATATTATTTCTCTTACTGTTTATTTTAAATAGTAAAATACTATTTATTTAAAAATAGTAATTTCATGGTAAAAATCTCAGCTTTTGCTAAAAGTGTATGAAAAGCCATCGGGTGTTCGATTGAAGTCTAATTTTCCTGGTGGATTAAATCTTCGCGGTGCTGGCGTAGTTATGTCGTTGTAACGAGGTCGCGGAGGTGTTTGTGGTTCGTACTGAGGTCCAGTGGGTATTTGAGGCTGATACTGATGTACTCGATTTTCGTAATGGAACCGAGGCGTTGGCTGAGAATACGCGGGTTCAGATTGAAAAGCTGTGAAAGGTCGATATTGAGGTCGATAATATTGTTCAGGCTCGGGACGATATTGCGGCTGCGGAGGCGTTGGGGGTGGAGGAGGAGGTGGACGATGTTGGGGTCTGGGATAATATCGAGGTGTTGGCTCAGGTTGATAAATCGATTCTTGAGAATAATGCGATCGTGGTGGAGCCTGGGGTCGATATGGACGCTGAGGTTGTACGGGCGGTCGATAATCCGGTGGATTGTACTCCGGCAATGGTTCGTATTCCGGTTGTGGGGCTACCACCGGAGCAGCTGTGGGAATATGATCTCCAGTCGCCTGAAAATAATTGTCAACGAAGGTTTATTAGAAAAAACAAAAAAAAATTAACCCTTTAGCTGAGCACATCCCAAAGAATCTTGAAACGTTTGTTCCTGCGGCTTGAATCGTCCAATTAAAACTAATCACGAGTGACTTTGAAACTTTGAAATGTTTCGCAATAATTATCCATCAATGGAGAAGGAAATTTGAATAATGAGTTATACGAAATCCAAAAAATGCATAATTTGTGGTGAAAATTCGCGTCAGTGTGCAGCCAAAGGGTCAATAAAAAATCTTATTTGATTGACAGGATTATGTTTCGATAAATTAACTCATCGAAGCGATGTAGGAGAAGATTTTTTTGTTGCCACAAAATACGTTCAATTTTTTTACGAGGTCAATCGTCATTAGTCATTCTCATGGGATGGAAAAATGGTAAAAAGATTGATAAACAAATTGATCGTTGACAAAGTGATGAATGATCAATAATTTTGGAAAAAGTCTATCAAATGGACCACGAAATCAAGGAGAATTCTTGAATTATTTGATTATTCATTTGATCTTATTGATAAAAATTATTTGCGATGTAGTGTAATAATGAAAATGGGATAATGACCTCGAGTTCGTCACGAACCTGGAAACCGTTCTTGCCAGCGGTGTAGAACACGGTTCTTCGATGCCCGGTAGGATCGACGTAAGAGTAAGAACCCTTACGATCCCCGTTCGCGTCACTCTCTTCCTTAAATTGTACACCGTCTTCTTGAGTGTAAGCGGCACCGAAAGTCCCATCACCGGCGAGATAACGAGCGTCACTTAATATTGCAGCATCCTGCGACGATCGATGATACGATTGGCTGAGACACGTCGTGGCGAACGATGCCACTATTATCTGACGATTAAAACGAAATCACAAGTTTCCGAAATCACTCATCGAAATCAAGTTCTAATTATAATTCATTTTTTTCTTCGACAATAAGCACAACAGATAAATAAATTAATAAACTTTCGACTTACAATGACAGCCCGCATATCGAACAAGTCGAGCGGGAACGCTTTCGAATAATGCACGATGATCGGCCAGAGAGGGGCGTTTTATACTTCGCCTCTGAAAGACTTTTCGTTCTTTCTCAAAGGTGAAGTCTCTCTAAAGGTGCGCTCAAGATCCCAAGGATCCTTGGGATTTTAAGCCCCCGCGCTTCTGCACTCTCGTGAGCAAGTCACACGCCTCCCTATTTTCCGATTGAAACTAACAGTACAGTTAGTTCTTGAGTCACATCAGAAAAATATATGTTTTTATAGAAAATTAACTTGTTCTATCGCAGGACAAAGCCAACACAAAGCAGAGTACTCGAAGAATTTCATAAATTTTTCAAAATATTTTCTTTAATTTTCTGTATCGATTCTTTGGTGATAAAATTTTATCTTCATATCCTGATAATATTTTCTGTACCATTCGCAATCGTGGAAAACGATGGGGCTTAACGTGCATAATATAAAACGTTAAATGAAGCAAACCACGACCTTTTGTATTTTGTACTGGTTCATAATTGACACAATAAAACTACCACGCCCAGGAGTGAGTTATTGCCCCAATCCGAACAATTTACTTGGGTGCGTGGGTCAAACAAGCAGATATTTTCCCCCATCTGGTTAGCTAAACGGATTGTTCATTGCGTGTTAATATTTTTGCACGGTGCGTTTGTGTCGTAAACGTAATTGTATCAAAATACGACCTGCGTGCCTTCAAATATGACGATTAAATAGCGACAAACACTATTTTTTTGTATCAAGAAATTGCAATTAAATAGTTGCTAAAATATTCAGCAGTTTTATTAAAAATATTTTTAATAAACCGTTTTCAACAAAATTGCTTTAATTTAATTCTAATGTGAGTTGTGAACAACCGACTGTCAAAAATGTAGTGATCGGCAGTTCATCTTTTTTCGTTCATTCACAAATTTACTTTTTTACTAGTCGGTAAAGGGAACATTTCTCTTTATCCGCTACTGGCAAACTCGCGAAGTAAGAAATAGATTTTCGCTCTCACCAGTCATAGATAAAATCTCTTTTTTTCTTTTACTTCTGGATTGATAATGAGCCATCGATAAGTCGTGGAAAAACATGCAATTGATTGGAAGCCAATGCCTGTTAATTCCGAAAATCTGATTTACGTCGAGTTATTTACAGTTACTGGTCAATCATTTTTGTAAATCGAGTAATCTGCTCCATATTTCGTATTAGATTTTATAAAACAGTTTCCTGTAATGTATTTTCGTTCTAAGAAAATTTCCAAATAATAAATTACGTGATAAAATTATACGTAATTCAATGCTCGGGAGGCTCGATTGCAAAACGAAGTATGAATAATACTGTCGGCTTCACAACAATTAGGGCACCAATTATAATTGCACCAAATTTAGCGGAGCGAATTAATAACGTTTGTCCCAAGACTTGTCGTTTTTTCCTCATTTTTATTCTGTTTCAGGATATAATAATAATTGTTTTCTCGGAAATCCTAATATTGCAACAAAATATACGCGGATGCCTTTTGATCTTTATTAGAATACATTAAATATTTATCCACCGAAATTAGAATTACCGAAGTAAATTTACCACGCAAATTAACCAATTTAGAAGAAATTTTCGTAACTAAATAATTCCACTTACTTAAAAATACGTTTTTTTTGTTCAACTCAAACTAATGTCCACGAACTTTACTGTACACACTGATATTATGACGATATTACGCTACCCTCGGAAATAATTATTTAATGCTGGCTAATGATGTGAAGTTTAACAATACATTATTTTTACGATACATATCGCAAGTCCTCGGGCATACTATTTTCTTCGAGGAACTTTGTTATGACACTATTTTATTATCCACTTTCTATATTGACTCGATGAAAATTGAAAAAATTCCATTTACATGAATAAGTAACTACCACAAGTTTTATTCACACGGACCACGAAATATTCAGTGATAAAAATAAGCGCACAACACAGTGCGAAATAACCAAGAATCGTATAAATAATTGATTCGAGTTTTATCGTGAGAATATTGCACAAAACTTATTTCATTGCTACAATAATAAATATACAGATTTCAATCCCTTCGACAGTAAAAAAAAAAATGAAAAAAAAAAAAAAACTGGTATATCAAACAATAAAAAATCGTAAAATTCATGAGTTTTCGAATCCGCACTTTGGTACTAAATTTTACTTATTATATTCACAATACCAGGAAATAATAAAATTCTCAATGAATTTTTTAGCGAGCTGCTATTTTTTGAATATTTATTCAATCAGCCAGAATGACGGCGATAAAAATTTTCTTCAAATTTTGATCGATTATTCGTTGGATCTCGAATGACTTTGACTCTGACTGAGCGTGAAGGCTGTGCTTATTTGGATCGTGAAACGCTCCACGTCCAAATGACTGCAAGAATGAAAGAGAAAGACACTAAAATTCATAGCATAAAAGTAAATATGTGCCAATTTCTTTTGTGGCATCAAAGTTCACGTAGATTCGTCTTCACTTCAATTCTTATAGATCGCAAGATACTTCGTGATCGTAATTTTCAAAGCGTAATCATGATTTCACCATCTATCATTCATACGTTCGCCTTTATGACGTTGAAAAGAAAAGTTAAAGAATCATGGTACTGTTTGTACGATTAGGCTATTAGGAAAATTGCTGAACTAATACATAGCCATAAATAAAGTACACATAGTTGAGCGGTTTTAGTGACTACTATTTTCGCTGATCCCCGAGGGCAGGGGAATTTCATCCACACAATTTCCTGGCATTCTATAATACAAGAGTTACGACAACGAGAACACATTCCAGGCGCGGACCAGAGAGATCTCTTGCCCTCTCTCCTCTACCCCTCTTCTCTCCTGTTTCTTCGTCTCCATTACATTTCCTCTAATTTTCCTCCTCTTTTTATTTCACTCCCTGTGATAATACCTCGAGGGCTGTGCCAGGTTTGCCTCGTTAGAGAAGGCGAATGACTCTAAAAGTAGCAAATCGACGACGAGCCATTTCGCGATATATTGCCTTTGGCCAATTACATCAAGCTGACTCGGTGGGGTCTATATAGAAGTCACCGCGTCCTCCGTCGGCAGATTTCAACTTAACCCACCAGCACATCCATCGGCAACGTATACGAGAACGACAGCCGAGCTATGGCGATACTGACAGTGAGCATTCGCACAAACGATTTCCGATTTTTTCACGTGCGATTCTATTCGTTGTGGCCCTTATTCTGATTAACTAATTAGTGATTTTTCATCGTGATATGCTTTTTAAAAAAACCGTGATTGGCAATAGATCGTATTTTATTTTCGAATAAAAAGTTCAATTGTGATTCACTTTAGAGAAAAATCGTGAGATTTTTTGAACTGGAACAACACGTGCGTCGTCATTCTATTTTTAAAAATTGTGCATCGTCGAAATATTATTTATATAGAAATTTCAACTTCTCCGTAAAAAAAAAACACCCAAGTGCCTTAATCTTCGAAAATAATTGTAAAAACTTTCTGCAACGAACAAAATTCAGTGACTTGTCAAAAAAAAATGGCTTCGATGGATTTTAAGGTTTTATTTGATATCGACGATTTTGTTAATCATTTTTTCAAATTTGTGATTACTTCAATATCGTTAATTATGAAAAATCATTCCTTTCAAAACGATCATTCATAATGTTGCACGTAAAATAAATAAATCGTTATTGAAAAAGAGGTCAGATTTTTTCCGACGAACATCAATCCATCGACGACAACAATCAATACATCAATTTTTTATTTTTGTTTAATGTCAATAAGTTTAATGTCTTAGAAATCTTGAATAGTTACATGAAAACCGGTATGTCTAGTTTCATCCCATTTTATCGTGATCAACAATCCCAGAATCAATCGACAGAAATAATTATTTACTTCATGCAGTTTTGTGTCGATGTATTTTTTGTTTTTTTTTTTTTATCTAACAGAACGTAGGCTCATACTCTAAGCTTTATAAACCGAGAGCACACAATCGTTAATGCATCAAATACGAAGAAGCTACGTTCGAGGATAAACTTTCTAACGTTACATGCAAAAGATGTGTGCACGAAAGAGTTGCAGCATCGACGGTTGACCTTTACTATATGGCACTTTGTCTGATTCAAGGTTCTACTTCTCACGGTGGTGTCAACGTGCTTGGCGCAACCGGCCGACAATAATGCAAAAGATCGACCGTCACGAGCACCGCAGAGTCAGATACAATACAGCGACCCAGATGGTGAGATTTTTCGTAATCAATCGGCATATAAATAAATATACGAACCGATGAACTCATCTTCTCAAAGAAAAAGTTTGTTTAGTTCACATGGTTGAGAAAAAGTATGAACTTCCTTTAGACAAATCCGGAAAATAATTAGAGTCGATGTATTTAAGTAAAGATCGTTGCAATATGAAATAAACGAGCGAAAGAACTTTCATAATAAATGAATAAAATCGTTGAAGGTTCGAAGGTTGATTGGAAACTGTACGCGCCGCAAAATCAATGGAAATCTCATCTCGAGTCAGCGCGGAGACTTGAACGCGCGGAAGCGGGAACTGGCCAGGCAGATTATTCGCCAAAACAGCAGGGCCCAGTGATTCAAGCTCCGGTTCAAGTGGAGCCGCAATATCAACCGTTTTCAGCGGTACCGAGTCACATTAAAAAATTGATTGTCGAGTCCTACAGTCATCAAGGTCCCTACGTTGATCCTGGAGCATTTTTCTATCAGGCTGTTATACCCACAGCAGTTTCGTCGTTGGCTCCGCAAGAGAAGAACGACCAATACGTTTCTTCACCGACTCATCAACTGGAACGTGAATATTTTAACTCTGCTGTGAATTATCGTGCTTCCGGTTACCAAGCAAGGGATGGACAATACAGCGACGGACAAATCGGCAAAGTACCACCAAAAGCTGGCATTAAATATAAGGACGAAGAAAGATTGAGCGAAAGATCGACTTCGCTGCCTTACGGTGCTGTCATCGGTGCGCAATCGCGCGAAAAAGTTGAATATCAACCTTACAAGCAAATCGCACAGTCGCAGCATCATCAATACAACAGACAAACTTCCGAAGCTCAAGCACAATTTCCGCAATACAAAAACCAACATTCCGACTCTCAATCGCAATATTCACAACAGAACAATCGGAATTCTCAGATTAATTCACAGTACGGTCAATACAACAAACAATCATCTCAAGAAACGCTTAATAACAAACAAATCTCGCAATCAAAGCAATACAAACAATTCGATTCGGCGAAACCTCTCCCTCAATCGAATTTCGAACACAACATGCCAATGGCGATTCAACAATTGTTGAGCTATCAAGCCCAGCTTCCGTACAATGTTATTGCCAATCACATCGTCTATCGACCCAAACAACTTTTCATTCCGAAACCTCTGCCAGAAAGTGCCAAACTTGCTAAACAATATCCCAGCAAGATTTACTTCTTGAAAACCGACGGTCAAATTTATGACAGTTCCGAGGTCATTAAGGATGATAAAAAAAGTGAGAAAGGCTATTAGACCTCGTGGCAATGGTCTAATTGGGTTTTTTTTCATTATTTTTTTAAATTATGTACATACACTTTTATGAACCAGAGTTAATTAATTATTTACGGCAGTATTATTTGGGGTGGTGCTGTTCTAGAAAGTATTTTTATCCCTATTTTTGTTCTATGAAAACAAAATAACAACGTGTCTATGAATTTTCGAAGTGAACATTCATTTCAAAGCACATTGAACTCGGTGTCAAGTTTTATGAAAATCGTTTTTTTTTGCATCACCCAAAAACACTAACTCTTATAAACTTGCTATTAAATTTTGATCGCAAAATTCGAATTCTTCCCGTTGTTACAGCGATCTTCATTTTTTTTTTAAATCCACCCGCTGTGTGAGACCCTGGAAAATTTTAACGAATAATTTTCAAGCTGTCCCGAAATTTTGGGACGTCATTTTTCACGATATTCCCTTGACATTATTTTTAACGAAAAACTACAAAAAAAAACTCTATATGACATTGGATTTTATAATGGCCGCCATTTTGCTCATTTTCACCGAAAAAAAACAATCCCAAGCCGCAAATCAACGATTTTTAGGCTCGTCACACTGAAAAGGTGCCTTAAATGATTTTAACTTTCAGTTGATTTTCTTCGAACCCGTACAAGTGCTTCTTTGATTTCAGATCTAATGACTACATTAAATTTATTATGTATTCACTGTTTTTATGCTTTCTTGAACAATGTGTATAAATTCTCGTAAAACATCAACAAATAAATATGTTTTATTCACATGACTTGGGATTCAGCTGTTACTCTGTCATTTATTCTGATATTTATCATTTCAGTTCTGCTTCGACGAAAGTGGAAATAGGTTGGTGATTACCAGCCTCGCGAAAAATGCTACTTCCTGTTTTTTCTTTGGTTTTTTTTTTTTTTTTTATCAAAATATTTTCATGTGCCTTGTGCGTGCAATGACTCGGACAATTATTCGATCGGTTTTCACTCCGTTCTCGACAGGATCACTTTCCTTGGGGATCAGGAAGACTTGGAAGTTAAGCATTCGTGAGGCGATTCACTTTCGTGGCCTTCAATGAGGTACACGCCTCGCTGGTTCGCTATGAAATTTATTAATTCCCGGACATACATAAACTTTTACCGGTATCTACCGACACACTTTTATTTCTCGAAGTCCGCGATTTTCTCAGGTCATGGTAAATAAAATCAATTTACTGAAGAAAATCAAAATGAACCATTTTTTTAAACATCGATAGTTAGAAAGAGGAAAAATATAAAAATAAAGAACAAGGAACAAGAAAATTATCTTTGAAATAATGGGACGTTATTTGCAAATGTATCTTCACTCAAATCAGAGATTAGTTTTTGTATTCATGAAATTCAACTAAAAATGCAATGAATTCAATGAATTTTTGATTCTTTCGAAGTTAACATTGAAAAGGAGAAACGTAGTTCCCTGTTCTACAGTTTTTCATAACAGTCTTCTCGGGAATCCGGAAAAGCGCGGTGAATATGAAAAAGAAAGATTGATTAGTTAGCGTTACTCATCAGGAGTAAGTTTTTTTTTTTTTCCACCAAATACCGCGCTATACGTAGTTGGTGTATAATGGAAAAGTAGTTCTCGTTAAGTACCAAGTTCCCAGGAAACATTGTAACGAGGCTGACATGAGCACTGGACTTTCGCGCAAGCAGAAAGTGAGAGGACGGATGGAATATGTCTCGTATCGGATACATTCCGCTATCCGAGAATACACGCACCCGAACACCTCGAAGTAATAGACACTTTTTATAGCAATTGAAACGTCAGAAGAAAACAAGAAGATAGAAAAATGACCAATTTACTGTCAGAAAATAAATGGCGTGTTATATAGCGGTGTTATTGGTCCGAAGACTCTTGTAAACATACAAATAAACAAATATCATAAAATGAAGAAAAAACGTGACTGCTGCCACGTTACATAATTTTCATATTTTTATTCATTTGAATTATTCGTAGGAAGTCACGTGACGCGTTGAGCTGTCAGGTATGTATGTCAATAAATGTCGATTTGCTATTATTATTTTCGAATATGCAGCATCATACGTAGACGCGAAATAAACATTTGCTGACTGAACGTTTCAGGCTTTCCATCAAATTGATCAACGATTGAAAAACAAAAATTCTTTTGCACTTGAAAGTCGTAAATATTGGAAAGAATTCATTCACGTTCGAATATATCCACGAATCTCGTCTCATTGATTTCAAATTATTCCGAGAAATGCAGTGCAGGAAAAAGAATAGTTTGACGTTTTCGTATTTTTTACTATTTTATTCACAGACAAATTATCATTTTTATTGCCCCAGACGAATTATTTGTCATTATTTTGCAACAGCAAGACTGAAAAATAAGTCCTTCTCACAACGATAAAAATTACCACACTTTTCTGTAACTGGAATCAAAGCCTCAATGGAACCGATCAGACTTGTACGAATGACTCGAAATGGGACGTAAAAACAGAAGAAAGAGCAGTCCAGTAACGTTACGTAATAAAGTCCATCGAACCCAAAAGCATCGTAGAAAAATAACGCATATATTTCGATACGGAGTTTTCCCGGTTTTAACCGATACGATTACCATATAAATGTACACACTATACTCACCCGTATATGGATCATTTCTGGTTCAGCAAAACTCTCCCGAAACAGCAAGAGACACCGTCTGGATCTATCCACGTGTGCTTCAGATCTACTTTGGCAAGTAATAGGTTATACTTGTTTCATCTAATCCGTTTTTTATTTTTTTTCATAGCTTCATGGACTGGATTCATGAACTCGAACGATCAAGGAAATAAACGAGGTGTGTGTAAACCTGAGAATCTCATTTGCGAGGTTCAGAAAATGCAATTTTTTCGAGATTCTGTCCATGTGTCTTTTTACTCTTCACGATTTTTTTCTCCAGCCACGTTTCCAGGCAGGTATTAAAAATATTTTGACAGATAACTCTGGATTCCGTTGAATTATTGTTTGACAATATCCATGATAACGTCTTTCTTTATACAGTTGAATATATTTTTAACATTCATAATCATAATTTTGTGCATAAATAAATGATTTTATAAACAAGTTTTCATTCGGTGTTACAATCGCTGTTACAATCGCTGTTGTTCCAATTTCAGAAATATGCGGTCGATTGATAAGGGAACAAAGACTCTATAATTTTATCAAAAACAATTAAAAATCATTCGAAATTTTGTATAAGATCATGAAGTATCAGCTCAAAATGAATCACATGTTTCTTTGATCAATTTTTCTGACCACATTTCCGCAGTACTTTCGATAAAGTTGCCATGACTTTTGACGTTGCATACTACTTTTAAAATTAATTCATTAGATCGCAGTCGTTGTTTTTTTTTTGTTTACACTGTTATTTCTTTTTACATATTTAAAACGGAACGTCATTGAATTCGAATGTTAAAAAGTATCGGGGAATTTCTGGTTCACGCCGTACCGGGTGATTGTAAGGAACATATATCAACGTATATGCGATGAAATAGAGGTGGTGGCTTTTTGCGCGTTGCAATGCGCGAGTTTGGCGAGTTTAATAGAGAGCTGTGAGGTTCGGACTGGCTCACTATAAAGTTGTTCCGAGAGGCGCGCGCCCGCTTCAGAAACACTCAACCCTCGAACATGACAAGGCATTGGCTCGTCGGTATGACGAGATCACAGGTAAGTGATCATAACTAATTAACACGCAAATATTTAACAATTATATTTATTTGAATGCAACATTATCGTACGAAAGTACAAACACATCGATAATTATGGAGTTTAATTTTGGATAACGACAAAGGACGTTTTACGATGTCCAAAAATATGTAGATTCTTAACGCAACCACGTGAAATTGTAGTGAATTGTATGAATCGTTTTTTCTAAAGAGCAACACGATTATTCTCCAAAACAAACACGACAAGTTCGACCGTAAAATTCGCTCGGGTGGAGTGTACGTGCGTGTGGAAATCTAGAGTCTGATTTCGCGAGATTGGCCTCTTATCTGATGAAATATTAATAAGAGATCTTGTAGTTTCAACTTACATGTAATTACGAGTCGGAGAATTTTTTCATTACGAAATATGAGTCACTGTTTGATTGGCGAGTGTGCAGGGATATAAAAAAAAATGCAATAATTATAGTTGGAACAATATTATTACTGATTTTTATTTAAATGGACTAGTAATTAGAATGTAAGACTATTTACATCGTACTCCTTAAATTCTCTACAGTAGTTATAATGCAGGGCAAATATTGATTTTGTAAATTTCACTAATATTTTCACGAGAGAAGCCGATTTAAGGCATTCCCGGTGTTATATACAAATGGATAATAATGTTTTTTTAAAGGATTTGCCTTTTTTAGAGCCCAGATTCATTTCGTATTTTACTTTCTATTCCCTCACGTAATTCCAGTAGTAGAACGGCTCATACGCTGGTTTTCTATAAACGTCTGTGTTGTACTCTCCAATGAACTGTGCGAAGGTATGAAATATCATTGTTGGCTTTCGCGCGGCTTAATCTCAATATCTTGAGCTCGCCACAAACGACCCTGTACAGATGAGTTTTTTACTTTTAAATCTCAGTTGTAATCAACAGTCAATATTTAACTCGTTAAAAGTCCACATGGAGAAAACAAAAACCGGGAGATCATCATTGCAGAATAAAAAGGGCGAGCACAAACTTGAACTTTTGATGATTCGAACGAGAGATTTTTCATTTTATTTCGATACGAATTTACATTCTGCATAGTAAATATATTATTTATTTATCATCGTCCCCCTTTTTATTGTGTAAAGATAATCTTTCTCGTTTCAATCATCTCCGTGCAGTTGGAAGTAACATTATTGACTATGAAGAAGTTGTGGTTGATTAATTAAATAAGGATCTAAATGAAGATCTATGTGCAATATGATTTTGGGCAAATATTCGTATTTGAGTTTCGAAATAAATTTAAATAAGTAGTCAAATAGCTTTAGTTGGGAACCAATAAAATTGCAAATAACTGTATGGGATTTCCATCAAAGTATAAATTCACTCCAAAGAGGTGCAAAGTTTTTTTTTCACCTCACGTTTTTAAATATCATTGTGAGGCCGAGATAAAACAAACGTCGATGGATGTTTCACATCGTACGAAGTTTATCGATAAACTTCGAGTGCATGGAGTAAAAGTAGAATCCAGGAATGGGACTAGATACATATATATCGCCCACGCTCATAGTCACGAACTTGTTGTAGGGGAGTTCGTCCGAAAGCAAAAACTTTCTCTTCCATAAACTTGATCGCTGGTAAATGGTAAATTGTCTGGGAAAATTTACATGGTCGAGCGATCAAGTCGTGTATGTCTATCATAAGATAACGTGTTAATTAATGTACCTGTCCTGTTTCAAATATCCAACTTGATCTTTCCATCGATAAACCCATGCTCCATCGAGTCTAATTAACAATCGTCGGTTGATAAGATCTAAAGAAAATTTTGCGCGTGTATTTATTAGGAAGTTGTTGCGAACTCTGCTCAATTGGTTGGTCTCCTTCCGCATAGCAATTTATACCAAGACATGTAAATGCCTCGGAGAAATAGAAATTTTAAGCTCCACCATAATCGATTCGTTCGGACTCATTAGTAGAGTCGTTGATTTCTGGGTAAAAGTAGTTCGTATAGTTTGCATTGAAATTTTTTATTAATTGCCAAACGACTCATCAAGTTTTATTGATTTTAACGAACGAATTAATGGTTTTTCGTATGCTTAAATGAGTTATAGATTTTCACAACTTAATATACAACAATTTACTGATCATTCTAGTTAATTTTATTTTTCACGAGTTCTTGAAATAACCCACTGCTTTGTTACATAATAAATAATTAACGTTATATTTTTGTAACCGTTCAATATCATGTCAATCTATCCGCAGATAATATTCTTGGTGTTGCTGCCATTGTGCTCAGCCCAATTCTCTATTAAGGGGCCTACTGACGGTAACCGACATGCCCAGGGGCTCAAGTACAGTCAGGAGAAGGGTATCGAGTACGAGGACCAGAGAGGTATATATGCTCTCGAATAAAAAGGATAAAGGACAAGTACCATGTGTATATAGACTGTTAAAAGTAACGTTGTATTAAACACAATGAGCGACGACGATGGTGAACTTAATCCTTAAAAAAAAAAGATTCATGTTCATGCCCCATGAACTTTATGATTTTCTATGAGCGCAGGATAAAAATAATTTGTTTTCCAATTAAGAGAATGTAAAATGTTAATCAAGCTCGATTCCTTTCTGCGCAGGATTCAATTGTTTAAATTTTAATTGATATATTCTTGAGACAATAATAAGCGTCGTGAGCGCACTTGCAGGACTCTCTTGCACAAAGTTTCCTTTCACGTGAAAGGAATTGCGCGAGTTCCAGTTGCAGTGAACTGTTTATTTTCTCCTGTATCGGCGCCAGTGTAATCGTTTCTACGGCGCCAGTCGACAAAACCCATTAAATGTTCAGATAATTAATAATTGCCATTCGATTTTTTTGACGCAAGCGTCTCTGGGAACCGGAGACTTTTCGATCCAAGGTGCCTCGGACGGAAACAGCGACTTTCAGATCGTTGGCGCATCGGACGGAAACGCTAATTTTCAGATTCAAGGTGCTTCCGATGGAAATGCCAATTTCCAAATCCAAGGTGCAACCGATGGAAACGCCAATTTCCAGATCCAAGGAGCTACCGATTCAAACGCCGACTTCAGGATCCAAGGGCCGACTGATGCGAATGCCAACTATCAAGGTCAAAGAGCAGCAGGTGGCGGACACCCCCAGTCAGTCATTCAGAGACCTTACGAAGCTCAACAGGGGCCAGGAAGGGCTCTGCAGTACAGAGATCCAAGTGGTAAGATTAGAACCTTATCATGATTGTCTCATCATTGTCAACCAAGTAGACATTTAAAAAGAAGTGTTCGTATGATTTTTGTTTCCCAAGGCTTGAGCGTCAATTGGAAATCTTATCACAATGCACCGCAACATCCACCCCAACATGCCCTTCAACCTACCCACAATGCCTTCATACCTCACGATGCCGTTCCCCAACAAGCCCCGGCTCCACGACATCGTCAGGCCCAACGTCAACATGCCCCTGCTGCCCAACCTGCTCAACAACCTCAGGCTAAACCAAATTACAGATCTTACGACAATGCTCCGGCTCAGATCAAGCAATTGCTCCAGTTTCAACAACAGATCCCCTACTTGAACATCATTCCTGAACAATACAGGTAACACTTTTGAATCAAATTCCGTATAGAAAATTATTTAGTTTTAAATAGTCAAATATCAGAGCAGAGTCCCAATGTTGAATGGGAATTATAATTAGTACTTCGTAGAAATGAACGAAAGACATTGTCATTATTTTTAGATACGACGCCATCAACACCCAGCCAGCGCAAGCTGCACAGCCCCAACAAGAATACGAGAACAGGCCGCAAAAAGCTCGTCATCAACCGGACGACCAGAATCAATACCGCAGTCAATATCGTGGCAAGTCCAGAGGTCCAGCACGTAGCAAGCGTCAGACCAATCAACGTCAAGGTCATCAACAACCACAGCAACGTGTCGCTCAAGCCCCTGCGGAGCCACAGCCTCACTATTCCACAAGCGTTCCTTCCAGGATTCAAGAGCTTCTGAAATTCCAATCTCAGATTCCCTACGTCAATCACATTCCCGAGCAATGGAGGTAAGACAAAAAGCCTTTTAATTATCGAATAGAACGAAGCACGTTTGATCTTATAAAGGATTTACCCAATGGGTAATTATTCATCGCAGATACGACGCTTTGGCCGCTGGTCAAGAACAAAAGCAGGAAATCACATATCAGATTCCAAACCAACAAGCACCAACTCGAAGCCAGCCTCATCGAAGAGAAAAAAGGCAAGCACCTCAACAGCAACAATCCCACATCCGTCAGTATCGACAACATCAACAACAGCAACAGCCACAGCAACAACAGCCACAGCAACAGCCTCAGTACCAGAGAATCTCACAGCCACCAGCGGAGCCTCAACCTCAATACTCGACCAACCTTCCATCGCAATTGCAACAACTTTTGAAGTTCCAGGCTCAAATACCCTATGTCAATAGTATTCCTGAGAAATTTAGGTAAATGGTAGTCTTTTTCAACATCATTTACAACGATCATTAATCGTCCAAAAACAAATCGAATCGTGTCACCATGATTTTACCCCGAGAACAGGTGTTGAAACTAATCAATGTTTCTTCAGGTACGAAAATTTACTAGCAAGTCAAGGTGGGCAAGGAGGACAAGCGCCATCTAGACAAAAGCGTCAAGCTCAATATCAGCAACACCAACAACAACAGAACCAACAACCCCAACAACAACCGCAATACCAGAGAATATCTCAACCTCCTGCAGAGCCCCAGCCACAATATTCGACCAGCGTTCCAGCGTCGATACAGAAAATCTTGCAATTTCAATCGCAGACACCGTATAACATAATCGCCAATCAGATTACCTATCGTCCTGACAAACCCTATGTTCCTCAACGCGTTCAGGCGCCCCAACAAGCAGCGGCTCCACAGTATCAACAACCACAACAGCCTGCAGCGCAACCTTATCGACCCCAAGGTCAACCTCAAGGTCAACCATCGTATTTTCAGCCTCAAGGCCAACCATCGTACGGTCAGTCTCAAGGAGGCTATGGCCAGGCCCAAAATAACGTCCGTCCAGTCACCGAGAATCAATACTGAGGAGGAAACAAATTATTTCCAATTGAACTTCCTTAATAACTTCAGTAATAAGATCACGATCAACACTTCACACATTCTCAATGAACTTGAAGCGGAAGAATATTAAATTGATATGAAATTCGAAGGTCACCAAATTTTGTCAATGACCATAGCATCTCAAAGACAGACGAAAAAAAATTTGAGAATCATCAATGTGACGTTATTTTGCGATCAACGCTTCCACCATCATGTCCAACTCAATTTTATTTACACACAGCTACCGATCATTCGTCATAACGTAAAAACCGTTGCAGTAATTCTGGTAGAATAGAAGGTCGATACGAGCACGCAATGTGATATACTTTGAAAGAAGAAGTTTTATTTGTTTTTTATACCACGTACTTTGTAATAAATATATTTCTTTAAAAAAAAAACCAGTGTCTAGAATCTTTTTGCATCGATCCCTAATTGTCATACTTGCTCGCAGGGCAACGCACTGATAATGGAAACGAATAACGAAGTAATATAATCAGCAGATACGTTCAACGCGGAAGAAAGTGAATGAAGCATAACGCGTGCATAGATCGATTTCCTGCACATGTAAATGGGCGTGTCAGAAATTCGAGTATACTGCGCTTGAAAGCGTTCTTTTTCTCCAGTAGCCGATATATCGATGCTTGTTACACTCTTAACTGATCGTATCTTGTTTCCAATATGGCGATCTCGATCCAAGAATCAATAAATATATTTATATCTGAACTAACGCAGCGAATGTAGATTGAGTTTACCGCAAGTCTTTCGCCAGATTGCCTTTGATGCAAATCAACCAGAAAACTCGAAGGAGACATTTACAATTCAACGAAATTCAATAGCTCCTCGCATGTGTCTTTTATTTTTACTTATCTTGACACTATTTTATTTATTAGTTTTTTTTTCCTTCTTTATTTATATATCCACTTCCTTGCTCGGTATACGGTTTTGAAAACAGGGGTGGGGAGTCTATCCACACACAATAAACCCCTTCCAATCGATGCCAGTGACCCATAATCACGTAACTATCCGTTTAATACACATCAATATACATACAAAAGGGTCGCGTGGGGACAAACGGCTAAAAATTTCGTAGTCAGCCAAGTATGAAAGGTGCTCGAAGCGCACATATAGATGTGATTCGCGAATTGGGTGCCAGTTCGTGCAGATTCATACTGAAAACTCGATCGAGGTGCCCCACGTCATCATGAAATTTCTTGTAAGTGTGCACAGTTTTTTTCGCGTCAGTAGTCTCGATTTTTTGTAAAAATGTTCATGAAGTGCGTATAGATGTTCGATTTCATTCATTGAAACTTATATTTGTTTGACAGATATTAATGTGCGTTCTTGCGCCAATTTGCGCGAGCGATTCGGTTCTTGATAGTGACGGATGGCTTATGGAAGATCTGCAGGATCCCGTCTTTCGTAAGTTTTTATCGTCAATTCATAAGAGCATCGTAACGTTTCGAATCCGTAATTGTCAGTAATTATAATTATTGAAGCCTTCATTTTCCATCGTAAAACAAAGTGCATATTTATTTTATGTTTAACTGCCAAGTCATACAAGTTTTTCCTGAATAGTCGAAGTTCATTTATCGTTTGACTGATTACGACGTAATTGAACTTTTCTCAAGTGTCATGAGATTTTATGATTCTTAACATTCTTAATCGTGTAATTTAAGCATTTTTTACCTCTTTTCATATATAGTTGTAGGGAAATAACGATGCATTTTTCCTTTAGAATCAGTTCGTGTGAGGAGACAAACGCGTCAACAACAACCTCCTCAAGAGCCAGTTCCACATTACCGACCTTACTCTCAGGCTCCTGCTCAGATCAAACAATTGTTGCAGTTCCAACAGGCCCGTGATCCCGTCGTAAACATTCCAGCTCCACCACCTCCAAACTTCGGTGCAGCGCCTCAGGGCAATCCTCAAGTTCAGTCTCAGTCTCAGGCTGGTGGTTATCGACCTCAAGTACAATTTGGAAACGCTCCTCAGCAGCCGTCGTACCAAAATCAAGCTGCAAATGCTGCTCCACAATATCGACCCCAAGGGCAGCCTCAGGGGCAGCCCCAAGGGCAGCCTCAATACAATCAGGGACAATATCAGGGTTAGGACCCAGTGAGGGAAGGAAGGGAGGAGAAAAAAGTTGCCGAAGCAAAACATTAATAGGAAAAAGTTGTGACGATCAACCGTTTGGTGAACATTTATAAAAACACGGTCATTGACAAGGTTATGCAATGTACAAATATAACATTTCCAGACACTCAACTTATAGAGGAAACCTCATTGGTCTTACAAGTGATCATCATTACCGCTTTTTTCTCCAACACCATATTCACGTAAATATAGTTACACGAAACATACCCACCGCGAGTTCTAGAGTTGTCTAGAGTAAGCCAGAACTTTTTTTAAATTTTATTTGTACACGTTCTGTATTTGATTTAAAAAAAGTTACATGATAACCGAATAAATTATCTTTTTAAAATCCCAATCTTGGTTTTAATATTGATGAAAGATATTTCTGCCTTGAAAAAAATCTGGAGGCGTAAGCAAATCGTGCGTTGCAATTGCTCTTGACTCTTAATCCAGTTTTTTCTGTATGTTTCTCTTCCGAATTTCTAGTTTAAGATTATTTAGAATAAATCATTGAAAAACAACATTCATAAACAGGATTTTGATGTTTCATTCGTTTTTTGACCGGATTTCAACGCTGAAAAACGAGCATTACAGATATTTTCGATACTGCTTTCCTGAATTGTTTTTCTCGTAGGGATCCGTTGCTGCTTTCACGAGTGAATGGTTCTTTTGAGAGGGGGAGATCTAGTATGCATTTATCGTTTATGTGCTCTTGATTATACAGCTGTAGTATAAGAATCATGCAGGTGGACGAGTTTATGCTTTTTATCCATGCATCTATATAAATTTTTATTTATACATACAAAAAAAAACATTCGTGTACACGTATCTCTGCAGAAATTACGAATGACGTACAATCTCGCGTACAATGCATTAAAATACAACCTGTTTTGCGTCTCGCTATTTCCGTAATCTCAAACAACCCAGTTTGGCTTCTACGAGGGTAATGGGGGTCAGACAGTTTCTTGTCTGGCAAAACTTACTCCATCGAGTCGATTTTAATTTTAATGTAGGCCAAATAATCACATAATTCCATAAACTTATACACTTGAATTTTATGCCGATTGATTTCGAGTTTCCGATTCAAGAGATTTGGCATCAAAAAATTAAATCATCGTCCAACGAGTTCTTTCCTTTAGGTATTGATGTTTTTATTTTGTTTATTCTCAACTATTTCATCGTCGGACCAATTTACGTTCCTTTCCTTTTTTCGTGTTGACCAAAATAAGTTTGAGAAACCTAAAAATTCTGCCGTGTGACAGGAGAATATTTGGAGATTCGCGGGCTGATACAATAATGGGCACACGTACACACACGTACACAGAAAAAGGACGAGGGGGTGCCAGTAACTCGTCACTTGAGAAATCAAGGTATCATCGCACCAGTGGTTGCACACAAGGGGCGTATCTCAGCTTCATGCTAAGTCCTGGTGCTACGTACACAGAGCCCATTCACATGTACACATCATTTATGCATCATCCCTTTTCTTTATGTATGTGTGAGCACATGGACCTATTTTTCCATAGGAACTTTCAGTCCAGCTCGATCTTTCTTTTCCATCCTCTCAACATTGCCACTCACTTTTCCCAAGACTTTGATGATTCGAAAATCACATTTTCCTCAGCCGTTGTGGATTATTATTAAACAATTTTTTTTTAAAGCTCGAACACGAAGTAAATAAATTAAAATTGGAGGAAACTTTAATTCACTGGACATTCAATTTAGATTTCGGTTCAGAAAAATGTGTACAAATTTTTTAGTGTTTCTCATAATATCTCCAAGAAATAGCAGATTTAAGGAAAAGGAATATCTCAAAGATTTAGTTCAGAATAATAAATATCCAGAAACAATTGTTGAAAACAATAAAATCCAGAATATCGATAGTTTCGATTGAGATTGAACGACCCATATATTTTCGAGGGTTTAACGTTGTCAGGCTTCTCTTTCTCTCTTTCGGCTTTTTGGCCTGTTTTTCGTTCGCCAGGAAATTCGTGCGATTCATCCCCCAAAACTGGCTCTTTGCCGCACAGGAGAATGCAGTCACCTCCCCCCTCGCCCTCATGCCAAAACGATTATTTCCTGCACATCTATGTACCTCTAGGTACGCTCTGGAGCACACATGACAGTGACCATAATAAGTATATACACACAAAAGTGCGTATGTGTATAGATATATCTGTGTGCTACATGTATTCGATGTCTTCACCAGCAAACGGGGAAGAGGATTAGCGAGTCCATTAAAGTCGCGGACTCCATTATCCACAAGGGCACGACTACGGTGACATCAACCGCCTTCCATTGGCGGAGGCAAGCATTTTTCTTCTCATCCCCTTTACATATTTACGAGAAATCTATTTTTTATTTCACACATTCACAAAAAACAATGAATCAAAGTAGTATTTTTTCCCTGTGCATAAATAGCGATGAAATCCTATCAATGAAATTGTGTTAATAAAAAAAATATAAAAAAACTCCATTACCTCATTTCTGAGTTGAAAATTATCTATTATGGAAAAAAATAGAATCATAGAGCGCAATGAAAAAGAAATATAGAATGTGATCAGGAAGTTTCACTTATTATTTTTATAGTTTCTCGTGATATTTAGTTACATCGTTAGAACACGAGATTTTTTTCAAATTTTTCTCTATCGATGACTCTGTCAGTCTGAAAAATGGCGCGAGCCCCGCCATTGGTGCATTGGGCTCGAGAAAGCAAGTAACAAAGGGAGGATTACCGGCAGCTGGACGGCTACATGATGAAAGTGCACATATATATATATGACGGTATATTAGAGCAATAAGGAGATCTCCGCTTTCTCGTCGTCGGTCGTAGAAATATAAATAGGTATATATGTGTGTAGAGATTCAAGAGCTCTTTGTCCTTCGACGCATTGGTAACATAATTATCGGAGTTATAACAAGCCACCGGTGTGGCTCGAGGTACCAGAACGCCGGTGTGTCCGATACGAGGACCACATACGAAAAAAGGGGTTGTCGCGTGTATGGGACAAGCATCGAGACTTCATCGAAAGTTTGCCCCTGATCCTGCGGTAGCGGCGTTACGTTATGAGGGATGATTTTTCTTGATGGCTTAAATAATTTATACAACTTTGGGCCAATAAAGTTCAATTCTGATTTAATCATGATCAAAATGTCGAGTTTGATTACTATTTAATTATCCATTATCTTCGTTACGATCTTACATTTTATTATTATTTTATTCTTCATTAATGAATTGAGTTCGTTAGCGAATTCGTCTCTTCATTAATTTGCGGCTGATTCAACTTCCGAATATTAAAATCGATGAGTAAAAGCGACAGATTTTTTCAAGAATTCCTTTCGCATTCATCAAGTTTTCGTATAAGGATCACTGCAGACGTTTTTGTTGGTTTATGTATTTTTAACGAAGTTATGGTGACTTGTATTCTACAACTTTGATGTACCGGTATGACGACTTTTCTTACAAGCCTTAAACAAGTTCGTGTCGCCGTAATAGTTCTCGTAATTAAATTACGATTGAGTGATTAACGAAAAAAGTATTAGCTGTTTGAGGAATGGATCAGATATTACGTGCTATTACGTAGCGCACTCGCTTTCAGCGAAACGAGAGAAATGTCTAATAAGCAAGTGCGTAGCAAAAGCGATAGCTCAAACGAGTTTGTGTGCCTCTCGTTACAAACGCCTATCACACGCGTTTCGCAATTGTGATATCGATTCCAACCGGGTCTCCCGTTTCTTTATGTACGGGACTTGGAAAGACCGGATTCTCCGTGGAAAGGCTTTAACTTACGATTCTATTTTATCCTCTTATATAACTTCATTGAACGGGCATTGAACTATTCAACTATATCTGCCGACTCTATTTTAATATTAATTACAATGTTGTGATTGAGGAAATTATCAAGACGTTGGAAAATTTCATTCACCTATTAACCGTAACATGTTTACATTTCCTTCATCCTTTATTTTTTTTTAATCCTACATCGCAGTTCCGTTAACAAGTGTTTGGAAACGAGGAAACAACACTTCTGAAAGAATTGCACAGTTTTTTCATAAGCCCCCTCAACCACAGTGGGACGTTGGTTCTCCCACCAATTTTTTTGCCTTTTTCTTTATAATCAACTACTATTTCAACGACAAATGACGGGTTGGTTGCCGTTCTACATCCTCTCAAGGACATTTATAATGCAAACAGAAAACGAATAGTCATTATTTGTTACTTGCACAAATACAGAAATACAAATTTGAAAACAAATACAAGAAGCATATTAAAATAACTTTATTTAAACATCAAACATTTCATCAAAAGTCTAGACTAATCGTATTAATTCGTCGATAACATAAAGCGAGGAAGAAAAATCTGATTTTCATAATTTTACCTAATAAAAAAACGCTGTCAGACCACGAGCGTGTGAATTTGGTTGTGGTCTATCGCTGATGCCTGATTCCAATAATTGTGCCTAATCCTGAGGGTGGCCATAGGACACGCGACATGGCGATGATGGTGTGGTTCAAATCCCCATAACCCTCTCGTTCTATAGTCACGGTGTACTGTATTCATGTATGTATACATATAGAGTGATTTAGGTTCGAAGCCATTTATCCCTACTACTCACTCATGCACTCGTGCTGCATCAACAGAAATACGCTGGGATTTGTTTCAATAACATCAAAAAATCGATGTATATCGAACTTCTGGGTTACGTATTGTATTTTTCCACGGGTACTATCCAGCCCTCGTGCCATTCTTATCGGGATCATCGTGACGAAGTCTCTCGAGAGGATCAGAGAGATTATTTCGTAGAAAAACAGACGAATTGTTAGTCCACATTGCTCCTTGTAACGATTGGTCAAAGGCTGTGAAAACTCTAAGATGGATAAATAATAATTAAACAAATTAGAAATAGTTCAATTGTTAAAAAAATGGACAAAATTAAATTATAAAGGCCAAGAACATTCGATCACAATTGAAGAAATAAGTGACAATAATTGTAGCCGAAAACTTGGTCTGGGTCCGAATGACCCAGTTTAAACACGAACTAATACTCGAGCATTGATAATTAATTGATTGTGTAAATTTTAACTTGTTTTTTGTTCCACTCATTTTTATTGACCTCGTCGAAACAAAAAGCAGATGAGAAATATATTTTTAAGTAACTACTGAATAAGTTTTATTTATTGCTGACAAAGGAAACGAAAGTCTTTGTTTATTAATGTCTATTTGAACATTTGAATGAAAATTTATATCAAATTTATAATAATAATTTATTTTTATGAAGTAAAGCCTTGTTGTTTAGAATTGAATAATAGATCAATGAGAGATATCACATGGAATATATGTCTATTGTGGAAAGAAGTTAGACCGGAAAAATTCAGCATGGCCGACGAGCGTTTACGGCCAATCAGTGCTTGATCCTCGTGACAGCTGCATTGCTCATCCCTCAGGAATCATGGACGGTAAAAGGTCGGTACCCTCTCTAACCACCCCGAAACAGGAGCAAACCCATCAACCCTCGAACGTTGAGGCCCGCGAGAGATCTCTATATAGCGCAGTCCCTAACTTTATGATTTTTGCCTTACGGAGTCAGCCATTGTAAGACGAGAGGCATCGCGTTCTTCTTTCAACATATTCTTGCTTCTTCTATATGTATATACCATATAAATACACATATACATACATTCAAGTATGTGAGGCCCATACGAGATTCAAGTAAATATGTACTTCCTCATTTGTTCTTCACCCGCAAATCGTAAAACCGGTCGCGGTAAGGATGTTAAATTTTTATAGCTACGACTAAAACACAGCAGCGAGTTATACCCGTGGCAATTAAAACACGCGGTCCAGTTAAGTCCGCATTTTTCTTTAAATTCTGTCTTTTTATGTACGAAATAATTTGGCTGTAAAAAATTACTTGTTATCACATGCAATATTTTATTTTTCAAACTACGAAATTTTATGATAATATTAAAACAACGAATGCGGATGAGTATTCTCGGACAAGTTTTACGATATTTAATTACGTTATAGTCGTGGTCGTTATTTTTTAATATGTTGCATTTGTTGTGGTCGCGATAATCGTTTTGCCAAATCACGTCGAGCCAAATCTTCGATTCAACTCGACAATTTACAACAACTATCAAAAGGTTTATTTTGGAATAAATGATGTTACAAAGTCGAGGTAACCGACAGCGATGCGTACGCGGTCGGTGCGTGGCTCCGGCGATCACAGAAGAAATGGGAGAAAAAAAATTCTCCGTTCAATGACATTTGACGTTATTAGAACATTTCGTTGATTCAATCCCGGGGTCTCCGGTCAAAATAAGTGTTTGATCAGTTCGAAAACGAGCTCAATTTCTGTAAAAGATTCATCGAAATCGGTTTAGTGTTTCTTGAGTGAAAATCTAGCAAATCCATTCTTATAATAGAGATCTAGAGACGCGGTGGCGTCTCGACGCCAAGTATTAAGAAGATGGTGTTCAAGCGGCCAAGGCAAGACGTGCGGCGTATCGATACTTTCATATATACAGGGAAACGAAGAGATCAATCCGTACTTAACCATTAATTATAAATCCTCATTAATACAAATCCCTACTTCATTAGGAATGACGATTAAAGTATTAATCTCTACCTTATTGAAAAAGAATTATAGAATCTGTCTGTTTTCCTTCGCTCTCGTGGAAATGCGATGCTGTGGTACATTGAGAAAGAGTGGCTGTGAGCAACAGTCCGATGAAGGGTTACTCAGGTAAAGGAACACTGATTGGACGAGCTCGAGAAAAGCTCGGAAAGGCTGGAACGATGAATAAAAAAGAAAATAACACGATTGGATTTGAGGAGTCGAAGCAGTCCAGTTATAATGCTGCGTGGAAGATTACGAGACCTAACTTTGTAGAAACATCATAGATTTTCTGGGCTCCGGCACATAGAACAATGGAGAAGGAAAACGAGAGAATTTCAAGCATTAGGATGGATGCGAACAGGTGTTACACCTGCGCTCTCGTCGTGACGTTTTAGTTCTGCTCTTAGAGGATTATTAATCCTTCCTATATAAGCTGTGAATCAAAGCAATCAAAGTCAGCATTATCGGGAAACAGATTATCGCTTGCGCCTTAAGATCTTCCTCCTACTTTTCGTGCTTTCGATCCTATGGATACATACTTAATGACTTACCTCCGAAATATATATCGGCTATTTAATGTTAAGTCCGATTTTCAACTGCTATTTGGAATACGTGAAATCGTTTTAAACCTAAAAATAAAAAATAAAAAGGTCGTATTTTTATGTTAATCGGTAGTTTTAAGCGAGGATAAATGTTCATGGGAACTTGCACATTGAAATGGAATGTTTGATAAAAACTGAGTAAAATCTTTTTACTAATTTACGTTGAGCATTTAAATTGGCTCGAGGTAAAGTACTGAAAAAAATAAACAATGAAAGCAAATAGATGCGTACATTCGAACTGCGTGGCGCACTTGCGCCGTTCAAATATTTTCGCAAAAGGAGAAATAGCTAATAATCCGTAAAAGATAAAATCTGTTACTTGAGAAAATGATAATCCTAATAGATCGGCGACTTCTCTCTCCGGCGCTGTAGCTTGGCTCACAACAACGATCGATTTTTCTTTTTGCGAATTATCTTAGCTAAGACCGTACAAGAGGATCGAGTCTAAATACGGAAAGGGTAAGCTTAAAATTCCGTCCGGTAAATGCAGCCGAAAGCAACGTAGAAATGTGTAAGGTGCGACATCGGCGATGACAACTGTAACAGTTCGCTCCTTTCAACACTTTTCTAAGTCTAGAAAGTACTAGAAGAATCTTTTCGACTTTAAATACACGAATCTTTGAATGAGTCTCGTGTTCCTCATCTCGTACATTCTTTCGTGCTGAAATTACTGAACCGTTATTTGTTCTTGATCGTGCAGAAACGATCGATGCCATTTTTCGAATCTTTCTTTTCTTCAAAAAGTGATGTCACCAACATTTCGGATGCATAAAAAAATAGAGTTGCGATACCTTGCTGCATTTTTTTCTAAAAAAAAATCGATCCTGCTTAATTGGTGGTTTACTTGAACAAATTGACGACATTTTGGGGGTCCATGTTGAAAGGGCACGCGTACGATACGAACCCTCTAATAATTTATTCGCACAATGCAGTAGCTTCAAATTTCTGGCCAGTTCTCTTGTCCAGCCTTTTGCTCTCTTTCTGTCTCACTTGAACCTTCGCCATTTTTACCTTTATATATATATATACACACAGATATAATACATAATGGGGGGGCATCAGTGTCACGCTATGAAGTGATGAGCCCCTCAATGACAGCGACCAACATAATCTGTTCCCATCAACCCAGACATAATGGCTGCATCAACGGTACATAACAATGAAGAGAATAAAGAAGAGAACGTTTTTACGAAAGGCATCGTGCCAAAAGGTTGTGCGTGCAATTCGATGGATGAACATTTTCTGTTTTGGCCCCCCTGTTCAGTTCTACCGATCGGAACACTCCTGGCAACGCTTCAGTAAGGTCGAAAAATCTCCCCCTTAGAATCGCCATCGCGATCCTGCCGCAGGATCGAGTGGCCATCCCCCAACGCGCTTTGACATTTATATTAAACTCATCTCTCTTCCCTCTCCATTCGCACTCGCGGTAAACTCCACACACCAATCAATTTCATGCAAAATCGGTTAAAATTTCAAATCATCAATTGAAAAATATTGAGTACGGAATAACCTTGAAACCGGTCTCTAGATTTTCGAAAAAATCGAAATCGAGACCTGCAGTAAAATATATTTGAGAAGATATCATAAAATCGAGCCTACATAATTATATCTATAGCCATGACATTGGTGAGTTTTGCTTTATTAAATTCCTGACACGAATTTCGGCGCAGCACGTGCAAATATTCGCGCAAGAGGCTGCAGTGGAATAGCAGAAGAAAAAGAGACGAAGTGAGAAAATTGTTGGGGTTATAGCTGTTTACTTGAAGTAGAGATGACTTAGGAAGAATGAGTAAAAAAACAATTTTTTTTTCCAATCACGAAGAATTCAATGAATTGATGGATGGGAGTTGCACAAACAATAGGGAGGGACTGAATAACAAAAATTAAATAAATTTTTAATTATTAAGATACGTAGAAAATCGAACTAAACCATGAGACTGCTTAATTAATATTTAGTACGAAAAAAACAACAGAAAAAACACGTAACAAACAAAGTATGAGTTAATGATAAATCAATCTGTCAATCAATGAACGGGTTATTTGATAAATTCAGCAATGAATTGATATTCACGTGAATGCGCAAAAAAAGAACAATTTTAAATATGGGAAAATTGGTTAAATCGAGCGAAAAATTGATTGCACGCGAGCACAATAAACCTTTAGAAATTTTCGATCGATATACACGAACTCACACATATACAGGCTTCAATCACTACTACGTAAAAACTCACAGTGATTATTAATGCGTGTACAATTTCGTTCAATGCTACAACATATTACTGCATTTTGTACATTGTGATGTAACATGGAGGGAAGGGAACGTCGATTCTGGATCGAGGCATGGATACGACGAGACCCCCCTGGCGTTCTGCTAATTGACTACAATGCCAGCCTCGTATGGAGCACTTTTTCCGTTTTGTTACCTCAAAACAATGACGACAATACGCTGATTCTCAAGTGACCACTCGTCGATACCCGGTGACGATACGAAAAACTGTACATTTTTATATAGACATACACACATATATACGTGCATAAACACGTAGCATGTATGTAAACTGTTAAAAAAGAAAATGGCGTGGCCCAGTCGAAATCCTGGGTAAAGTTAAGCCCTTTACGACCTTCTCTTCGAAAATCGATTCATAGGTACCCATATAACAAGTAATGAGGTATGTGGTGGCGTCGAATCGATGTAACATAGTCGAGGGTTCTTTGTTATTGAGGTGCAATTATATTGGAACCCTTCCCCCCTCTTCATTGTAAGACCCATCGATAGACCTCGCGTTTTGTTACTGTTACTCTCTCGATTTGCTCCCCCCCTCTTTCCTTTCAACCAATCTCGATTTATATACAGCATATTTGGCTGTATGTATACTTAAGACAAGGGGTACGGAGAAACTCACACGCGGATGAGGGGTTTTTTCGGCAGGAGAACTTTTTGCCTTCCCCAGAACATTCCGAAAAAAAATGCGGATCTCAATTGAGAGACAATTTTTCGGTTTCTTCGCGTAAAAATGTGAATATGAAGTGTCATACTATTAAATACGTTTCTTTATATCCAACTGCTAATAATGGCGGAGCCCGCGTAAAACGTTTAGTTCGGAAGACTTGTAAAATGAATCAAATCCAAAGCCTTCAATTACCGAAACCGTGACTATCTTTAATTGACTTTTGTTTTTTAGTTACAAATCCGGGTTTTCGATTATTCTGTTATTTGTTCTAGTTCTTTCGACCATAAAAAACTGCAGAGCGAACGGAATAAAATGTTACCAGGATTGTTAATTCCGATCGAAAATATATTTTGTTGCAGTTTCATACACGACGTGGCTTCATGTTGTGCGATCGTTTTCTCGCCCATTGGTCCTTCCTGAGAGTTCAACAGGGCAAGGTGCAAGTATGTAACATCCACAGCGGCCCCTGGTGGGAACCACTTGTCAAGGACTTGCAGGACTCTTTCATTCTCCCACTCTTGTGTATACTTTGTACAATATACATGTATATTATATACACATAAAATATAGCTCTGCACGAGCATGTGTATGGATACAATAAATATTAAGTGATCAAGCAGCCGCCTCATTTTTCGCGACTCTATTATTTCAAGCTCAGGAATTCTTTTTCACTCGCTGCACGTCCGTGTATGGAGAACGCTGAAGTAATTACCGATTTTAAACAATGGACACGACGTCGGTGACCACCGGGGGTGAAAGAGCACTAAAAGTTAGCACCGTGCGAGAGGCTCCAATAAGAGAAGGAAGAATAAAGAGTGGAATAAAAAATAACAACACAAGAGGAGGGTGCAGAGGAATGAAAGGTGTGCAGTATTCGATACAGGATTATTATTCACTCGTCTGGAAACGCAACAGTATTGTTATTGTGTCACCCTCAAGTGGCCAGTGAACACGATGGCGAGAGCATTGCAAAAAAAGAGTTATAAAGCCTGTGTGTCCGTCTTTAGTTAAGTTCAAAGTGGCGTGGAGTATTCTGTGCTCGCGACTCGTTTCGATATTGAGACCAAAAATTCGTAACATACCGGGAACCCTCCTTACGAACCTAAACTTCTACTTTCAAGTACTCCGATCAAAATCCAAATCAAATTAATTGCTACTACGTCGCTCGATCTTTCGCCTCCAATGTCCGGCATTGTGAACCGTGATTTCTATTTAAAACTCGATATCGTGGACGTAGATCGCAGAGAAAGAGTGAGAGAGAGAGGGCCAGGACTTCTGTATTTTTTGAACAAAGAATCGGAGCACAGTTCTCATACAGTTAAAAAAAATTGCTTTTGATATGACTTTCAATGACATTTCGATAAAAAAAAAACAAATGGAATGCAACTTAAAAAAGATAAAAAATATGAATGTTCATACACAATAAATGCAAGCGTTATTAAATCGAAAATAGTCAATAAAGTAAATTTTATATATTTTCCTATAACTTAAAGTTTGTTACACAATTATAATTCCGAAGTGGCGACTAAATTTTCACACTAAATAGGAATAACAGGAGTTTCCAAAATGCTCGCTTACAGCTACTAGTGTAAAGGGTCAACGGGTGAAAAAGATTTGAAGAGAAAAGATTTTATGGCCGCTTTGCTCTTTCAGTACAAATGGCTCAGAGGCGTGTCTCGGCTCGACTGTATAACGATCCGAGGACACTTTTGGGCGGAATGTTTACCTGAATAATTTGTCAGCTCGTAAAATACCCCTAAAAGCAATTCTATTCAACATTGTAAAGACTTTCGACCGCGTGACCACATCATTTGTGAACACATTTCATAAATCTATTTATTCGGAGGTCTACAAAACTCTGCAAACTTCGTGATGATCATATCCCTTGTTCACCGCATGCAAAAATTATTCAATTAAAAACAGAATTATAACGCATTTTCTCCTGAAACAATGGACAAAAAACTATATTATTTGACGTAAAAATGTTGAAATTTCGGACAAATTAAAATTTTTAAGGGTTCCTGAACTATCATTCCAATGACGTGGTGAAAGGAAGAGTGATAATTGTTATTTTATGTAAACACGTTCAACGGGAACCTCGTGTTATTTGTATCCATGGAAATCTATACAAACGTACATAGAAATGAGGGGAGACGGATGGATAAGCGTGTGACGTCGATGCTCATGCGAGTGGACGAATTAACGAGTCGAAACATTCGAAAAATCAGTCATGCGGATTACGAGAGTCACTCAAACCATTAGAACGAACCCTACGGTCAAAGAGAGCTCTTCTTTTCTCTGGCTCTCTTGCTCTCTGTCTCGTTCGCTTTTTCCCTTCACACACGCATGTGTAGGAATATATGTGAACGTGCGATTTTCTAGTGCCCCGCATCACTTTTAGATTCTCACTCTCTTTCTATACAATCGAGCTGTTTTGCCGTTGGTGAAAATTACTTGAGAACAAAAGTGTCAAATATTTTAACCGACAAAGCTCGTGAACTCAAAATATTCTGAGAAATAATTCTTGAGAAAAAACCTTCGTTCAACTGATCGATCGTTTTAATATGAATTTTTTACTCCCTGTTTTTTTATGCCTAATCTGGTCTTGCCCTCCATCAAAAAAATTTTGTGAGAAATTCTCGTCGATATTTTTAAGGCTAATAACCAAAACGGCGTGAGTCTTTAGATTCCAGTGATATATTTTTTTTATTTTCGTCTTTTTTTTCGGCAGCATGTCGTTGGATTTTTCATTATGTTTGTATTGGAACGAGATCATCGCTTAAAATAACAGAACTGATTTACCGGAAAACCGTGACAAATTTCAACAATAGATTGGACGAGGGACAGATCAAGACGAGACGAAAAACGAAAGCTAAACCTCTTCTCGGAGCAATTTTTTTGCTCTTTTGTTCTCGTTCTTTGTGGGAGAAAATTCCTTGACCTCGATGCTTCATCATTCAAGGTTCAGAATTCTAATACGATTTATTATTATTATTTTCTTTTATTGAGGAATCTATCATTTGGATCGTTCACTCGATGGAAAGTTTTACAAAAAACATAGGCACAAGTTTTAAACGTTTTTTACGGGTGCATCGTCAAGTACATTTGAAAGTTTTCGTTCCCAAAAAAAAAAAAGAAAAAAACTTACAAAATTGCATACATTTTGCAGTATTAAACCTTCTTTTTGGTAGAAACTGATAATAAACAAGTCGCAGCTTCCAAATCAGCTGCTTTTAGAAACTTTGTGACTGTCAAACCTCTCACTTTTGTATATTAAAAAACTACAAAAATGATGATCAAGCTAATGAATGTTCGAGTTCCTGAAACCATGCAAAGAAGCTGAAAACTCCAACTGCCACTCTGTTGGTTTAAGAAAAGGCTAGAAAACAAAAAACTGTGTTACATTTGTAAAAGTAGGGTATTCGAGTAAACCGTGTTGCATGTATATCCGTAGTTTGGAGGTGTACTGTGAACAGAAATAGTCGAGAAAAGCGATTATTTACCTGCGAAAACGGGATGATTACACGGTGGTGAACTATACAGTTTCTCCAGTCTCGTTTGGTCGAAAAATGCCACGGCATTTTCATAATGTTCAGCAGGAGTGTATACCGCGGTGTAGAAAGAAGTCCATTGTACCGCGATTACTACTCAAATCACCGTGAAATGCCCATAAAATTTTTGCCATTGTGCCACAAAAACTCGGCAGCAGCTCCAGGTAAAATCTCCAACGAAACAGCTAAATCTCAACAGATATTTTCGTACACACAAAAAAAAAAAAAAGAAAATAAAGCAAAAGAGCATTCGGTCTTTTTTTGGGAATTTTGAAAAATAAATTTGCGATAATTATGGATAAAAACCCATACATCACGATTTTCATCATGTAACATTTCTATTTATTTATATACAACTTGTAGTTGTATATATATTAACTTGGCGTCGAGCCGCTACCGCGTCTCTTCATTCACGTCTGACGATCTCGCAAGATCTGTTATTTCTGATAATAGTGATTATAATAATATTACTCAATTAATAATAATAATAATAATAATGATAATGCTTACATCATAAGTTATTATGGTTTTAACGTTATTTACATATTTACATCGTACGAACGTAGAGTTTTCGAACAAATATCCAAGTAGCACAGAATTCGACCGCTAAAGTTCTGTAATACGGTGTTTTTGATCTGGTCGAAAAAACATCTACGATTTATTCATGAAGGAGCTTCATTTGATCCTTTTAAATGCCTTTGATATATTGTTTATATTGCATTAGCGAGCACCTCGTGCACACTTTCGCTTAATTATCTTCTCTATTTATTTATACATATATATATATATTCTATTTATACATATACAGATATATTTGTACAAAAATATCGAATACTTCTACCAACGTTCATCCAACAGATTCCCTCGTGGCGTCTACGACCTTCTTTTACTTCGTGATATGTCAAACATCACAGTTGTTGATAAAACTTCTAATTTTTTTAATGTTCGTAGTTATATTATTTTTTGAATTCCTAACAAAAATTAAATTCTAGAGGTACGTGAGTGTTAATTTACAATTGCAATTTTTTCTGCTCTGCTTCGATTTTTCTTCCTTGATGTTATTTCCAACGCCGGTGAAACTCAAGAGTTCTTTTCATCGATTGTAGTTGAAAAAAATGACGAATGGTTTCCTCTTTTTATCGGCTGCATAAATTGCGATGTCTCTCGAATAAGAGAAAGTGAAGAATTCTTTCGACGATTTGAATACTAATTGTTTATGTTTGTACATCGAGATTAAGTGCTATGGCAATAAGAAAGATAGTGGTTTCTTACCTCGCGGATCATTTTTTTCAATGGTGCACATTCCAAAAGGAATGAAAAGAAAATAAAATCATTCATTTCCGCACCACAATACCGTATCTCGTTTTTTTTTCAATTGAAATGATTAAAATCTGGGCTACGTCGACGTATTTACATATTTTTACCTATAAAATGCTTAAGCCGATTTGTACATGTCGCAAATAATTCTCTCAATGGGTATAACGCCTATCGTTCTCCTAAAGAATAATTCTTCGATCGCGTGAGTTGAAACTGAACGTAACGTTGGTAAAAGTAATAATAATTTGCCAAATCTAAGAGCACCAAATGAAGCTCCACTGAGTCTTTGACCGAGTGCCAATTGTGCACCGTCACGTAATCGTGCTACCGAGCCAGGATCTCTCAAACGATTCGTTGGGCCGATTGGCGAAATGGAACCGCTGCTGCTGCGACTACTGGGTACGACTTCCGAATCAAGACCTGCTTTAAACAAAACGATCGCTCGTAAACAGGCGAATTCGTGGGGGTCGAGATTCATCGAGTGAAAACCGGTGAGTGTCTCGCGAAAACGATTGACCTCAATCGCCAATGGTAAGCCTTGTGGACCTGGTGGCAAAAGCGCCGATGGGTCAAGACTCGGTAACATTTGAGCGGCTGCAAGTAAAAATAATTCCCGCCACGATGCTTCGAGCAGTGTTAATTGATCCTCCATTGCTAGACCCGTACCAGCTGCCAAATCTCGTGCCCAACGCACGTTCAAAAATAATAAACGTGCAGCTTGTTCGCACACGGATTCTGCACTTATCGTTTGCATTAACGGGACTGTAGGCATTCCTGACACGTTCGAAGGAATCTGCAATTGAATAAAAACAACAACAAAAACAATAACAACAGGTTTGAATCATTGGTTTAAAGAAATTTTGAGTAAACATACATTCACGTTTGCATAAAAAAAGATTATTCTCTTCTGCAGATAATTAATGAATGTTAATAATTGAATGTAACATTTCTGCAACTACAAAATCTCTACCTTTGTCATTCCCATACTGTTGCAATAAACCGGATGTGGAAGAGGATGATGTGGTGTTGGCGCAGCTACCGAGACTCTTGGCTCGTTCGATGGTTTAGGTAGTGCGAGGTCGAGAACTCCAGCTGGTGGTGGTCCCATCCTTGCCATTATTTCTGGTTCTTTGAAGTAAAGTGCCATTTGCCTTCGTAACGTTGAATTTCGTGGTCCTCGCTCGTGTTGCACAGCTACAAAAAACATTAACATTGGATAAAACGGCCCTCGATTAAATCATTATCAAGACTAACCTTTTCCGCGAATTTTTAAACTCGTGATTATCGATTGTTATGAAGTATCGATTCTATTATGAGAAAATAAATAGAAACATACCGTCTTTGTTCATGCCTGCCTGTATGCATTTAGCGAGGCGACACGCTCTGCACTGATTGCGATGTGTTTTGTCGACCATACAACCACCCTCAGATTTGGCTTTGCACACGTACTGTCGATTGCGACGTATCGATCTTTTGAAAAAACCTGCACAACCATCGCAAGCAAAAATACCGTAGTGTTTTCCGGATGAATGATCACGACACACCTTGCACGGAATGTCATACAATATTCGACCTGAAGCAGAGGAAAAAAACACCAAAAAACTCTTTTAGAAACATAATATAATACGCACAAATGCACCTGGTGATCACACCTCATATGACAAATTTCTCATCTCACCCTCGTGACGTTTTGACATAGCTAAACTTCTTTTAATAGCACCAACGAGAAAAGAAAACATGCTCTTTTTCACCCTCAACATTAACCCTCGCACCCTTCGATCTCTCGATCTGTCTTTTTGATCAGATTCAATCTTTCCTTATTCTCAAGACTCTCATTCAAATAATTTGCGCTCTATTCAAGGGCAATGGTAGAATTGTGGGGTAAAATGGACTACGTATTCTGAGTGTGTAAGGATAAGCATAAGGACGATCATAAATTCAAAGAAATCCTGAGTCAAACTGCGATAAATGCCATCGAACCAGGAAACGTTACAGCAAATTCTGAGAAAATCAAGAAAAGTATTCGGCATCCTGTTCAATAAAACGAGAAATGAGTTCCAAGAGCCTACTGAACGAGTAGAAAAACACAAGGACGATGGTATTTCATTTTGGACCGCCTTTTAAAAAAAACAAAGTGTGCATACAGGGGTTTGATGTGTTGAAACACATATATATGTATGTACGAGGTATAAACGATGTTCAGCAGTACAAAATAGTCCTCTAAATAGAAAATAAAAGGACTCTTACTATGTGAAAGAGAGAACGAGGAATTGATTGGTAGATCGCGATACGATGGAGTGTCGTGTTTCTTCGCTGCTCACTTAAACCGATGAATGCCTCCAGCAGCCACATCCGGTCCATTGAAGCCCTCTCTTTTCATTCACCGTCATCACCACGATCGCCAAGTGTATATGTTAGTACCAACTATGCATAGTGTATAGATGGCTTGCGATCATCCACGAGACCATTGAATGCTTCGTGGGCGGAGCTTCAATGAAAAACTCCAACTCGAAGTTCCCATTATAACTCTATAGAAGAGATGAGCTCCCTTCGCCGTTAAGTTTTACGCTCACGCCAAAAGTTTCGTGTATCGGGGGTCCATATTGCCCCATCACTGTTTAAAACGCTGCCTAAACGTTCTACGACACTCTCTCACAGGTCAGCAGGTATACCGGTATGTAAATACTTATATATATATATGCATATCCAGCATTCTGTTATGTATTGGATACTAACTTGGCGACAAATCGTTTTTCATTGAAAATTTTACGGTCATTCACTATTCCTTCATGTTTTCTCTCGTGGAGCTCGTAAACGGGTCTCCGGGTGCCAAAATATACATTTATTCGTTTCAAAGAAAAAAAAATCACCCACGATTCTCACTGAAACTCTTTAAACGCCGTTTATTCATGACAGATTCTTGTCGAACGACGAGCGCGACAATAGCCGAAACCCCAAAACGATTATGCACGTTATGCTCGCCTCTGGAGTGACTGAAAAACGGTCAATGTGGCTCGGGCATCTGTGAGCACAGATATTTCTTCTTTTGTCATTTCTTTACGCAGACTCCCCCTTTCTCCGTCATTCTGTCAATGATGCTGTCAAAGCTCTCGTACCACAACAATAATGAATTCAATAAGAGTTCATAAAGTCTTGTGAATCAACTTGGTCGACGGTATTGACGGAACTGGAAGTAGATATCCGAGGAATATCGTCACGCGCGTGCGTGGCTCAGCAACGAGTCATGAGGTCAAAATAGTTTAAATGAAAATTTATTTCATTGTGTTACGCTTCGTTGTAGCAGCGTTACAAAAGCTCACCTCAGAAATCATTCTTTGAAAACTGTCTTTTTCTGAAATCAACAATCTTTCCTCGGTAATTTTTCAGTCAACGATCACTTGCATAGAAAAATGATGATTGAAGGGTTGAAATGAATTAGAAGGGTGAACTATCATTCCCATTACAATGAGCCACGCAACTTTCTGCAGTGGAATTGTACTGCTCGAAGTTCGAAACTAGAACGCGAATACGAAAGGGTTGTCTGGTCATTATGTTGTTAAACTTGAAGGGGGACCAGGGTAAGTATCTTAAGCAGAAAGAACTGTTCGTTGCATCAACAGAGTGACCCCCTGGGGAGAAAGTTTACTTCAACGCGAAGTCAAATGATTCAGGAGATTCGAACGGTTAAGAAAACAGTCTAGAAATTCATCAAACGCACTGATTTTTGTTTTTGGTTTTTCATTAAAGGTTCTATAGCGAAAAAAAATGAATAAAAGTTTCAGGATTTCCTAATACTACAAGAAAATAATTTGTAAATACATACATTTGCCTAAATTGCTTTGACAGTTATAACGTCTGCTGTTATGGAGGTCGCACAAATAACTGTTAGAAATATCTAGACATTTTGTATATATTTGTCCATGAAACATCGAAAAGTCTGATTCTATGTTTAGCCGCACGTAAGTTTGTCAGAGTTGAAGTTTAGTGATGCACCAGAGATGAATCGTGTAATAGACATAATTCAAAAGGGCGCCATGAGAGTGCATGCTTTGCCACGCACGAAAAATACGCATAGAGAAACTTAGAAGTATGCATGTATATATATTTTATATTTGTATTAAATATGTAAACCCCCATAAGTCCATTAAATGACAGGTTGCATGAACAAATTCGCATCGAGTATTTTATTTCTCTTCGAATGCAAATGTGCCATGAAGTGAGAGAAAGGGAGTAGGGAAAATCGCAAGTCGTACGGACACGGTGGCGACGCACGGGTATAAGAAGAATCACGCGAAAAAAAAATGAGAAAAAAAAAGGGATAAGACCACCCAAGAACTCGGTGAGTTTCGAGGGGTTAGACGAGCCTTATACCAGGCGTGTCCTGCAACTTATCCTGGTTGAATGTTTTATCATCGAATACAAGGAGAACCGTGTCTGTATTTTAGTTATGAAAGCTCGAGCACAAACGCTTTTCGCCCTATTTTTCCCTCGTATTTTCCCTCGAATAATGCTTGTTCGTTTTTTTACCTCTCAGTTCTTCGCCTCCTCTTTTTCTTCTTCCTTTTTTCTTCGTCTATACAGGTATATCGAGCGGCTGTCGTGACATTGAACGTTGTTCGAATGAGTGAATGAGTGAAAGAGGGAGTGAAACGGAGAGCGAACGCTTTAGCTTCGGACATTGTTTAAAAAATTCATACCATTTTTAGTCGTTTTACCGCGACTACCCTTCTGCATTGACCGCGACAATTGCATGAGCTTTACCATTCCAAATCTCCGATATTCGCGTGCTGCTACGCGGGAATAGGGTGCCCCATCATAAGAGTGAAACTTTTCGATGATTATGCTCGAACTAAAAGTACTGACATTAGAGGGAGTTCGGTTTTTTTTTTTTTTATTATTTTGGGCGGTGAGAAAGAGACAGGGGCAATGGGTACGAAATATTAAGGAAAGTCCAAAGTGAACGCGACCCAAAAGGTAGTGAATTGCCACAAAACCGCGTCGTTTCACCCCCTCGTTATGTTGCGACAAAAAAAATGGGGTTGAAAAAAACGAGCCCACCGGATGTGATTCACGCCAATATACGGGGACGCTCTCGAATCTGCTGGTATATGTTGATTATGTCGTCCGAGGGCAAATCCTCTCCAAAGATCGATTATAAAATTATCCTCAGTTGCAAAAATTGGCTTTTGGCTATACTCAATCTTTAAGATTCTTTCTCCTCCTCCTCCTCTTTTATTACTCCTTTTATGACTTATTGAATCATAAAATGTTGACTATAATAGTTTGAAGAATGGTCAAAGGTTTAAACGTTATTGCTTTTTAATTATTTGAAGGGTTGACTCCATTATATTTAACAGTAATAATAGTCAGCCCCATCATGCCGCACGCGATGTGAAAATCGCAGACGTTCTAATTAGCACTTATTTATGGTTGTTCCGAATGCTCAGGTGCGATGACTCGTTTCAAAGTCTTCAATCGAGCATGGGAATTTAACGTCATCTGTTTCCAACGCTGATGTGTCGTTTTCGTTCAAACGCACTTTTGATGATGCGCCATATAGGCAATATATATACATATACATGTGTATGTATAATGAACACGGCGTCATCTGTCCGGTCCGCCATGACACGCCTGCGGGGGGTTAAAAAGTCTCGTACCCTATGTACAGAACCGCCACGAAGCCGGCCGAAGTTTTAACCCTCCCCGCTCTCTTCCCAACCCTCCTGAACGTTATATTCACTTTATTTTGTTATTCCAAACGATCCGTTGCATGTGGAAGCTTAGTGAAAATTAATCAACAATACCCTTGAGCAAAATAAAATATTTCAACTGTAATAGCTGGAATGAAAACGATCCTCTCTTTGCGATTTGTCTTCTGAGAGAAGAATTAAGATCAAATTTTCACAGCGATCGCAGCTCACACAATCTAAAACATCGAACACAATCGAGTGATAATTTCATTTTGTATGTTTACATGATTTTTTCCTATTCAAATGTTTTCACGTAAGGCAACTGACAGGAGAAAAAAATAGTTAAATTTTTTTTCTGAGGTATTTATGATTTTTCATACGTAAGGGAAGAAACGAGATTTACACGGAGGTCTGAGCCCTGATTTGGCACAAAATGCCGCTCAAAAGAGCCATCGAGCCACCCCCGCTGCAACCTGTTAGTTTGACCCACGATTTGATTCTCCCTGTGCCCTCTTTCACTCATCCTTCATTATCTTCAACATCTGGCGGAACTTTCTCATGGTTTGTACTCGCCTCACTACGCGATTCGATCATTTTTAAACCATGGACTACACTCTGTCTATCTATACTTGGAATATGCTCTCATTTAAATGCCACATGCCATTTATTTCACACGGAATCGAAATTTGTTTTAGATCAATATTAAAAGTCGCGAGGGGGTTAGTTATATGTGGGAATCATGATACGATATGAAAACGTCCCCTTACGTGAACATCATCATTTGTCACACCATTATTAGCAACCTACGAATAAAATAAGAATGCCTTCATAATTTTACAACCCATTGCAATGAGCTCCTCTATACTTTTTTCCACAATAAACCAACTGACACTTGTATTCATATTAAGATTTGAACAAACTTTACAATGCATCAAAGAAAATTAGAGAAATGTCAGGGGTTTTTTTTTCAAATTACATTAACTTCCCCGTTACTTTTCAAACGTTTTAATTCCCATTGTTTGTAGTTAAGACGTCGAGTCGAAATACGAGACGACAGGCGTCGCGAAATACATTCACCGGTGCCAATTTTTATGACTATTATGGTTCGAAAAGCTCATGAGAGAACAAGCGCCGCGAAAAACAATCGACGTTACCAATTTTTATGACTGTTGTGGTTTTAAAAGCTAACGAGGGAGTCATTGAAATCGCAAGGGTTTCAAGTGCACATTTTATAGAGGGCAAATACCTGCGCATCATTCTTAACGATGAAACATTTCGATTTACCTCCATTTTCATACCTCGTAAAAATCTTCTTTTCAAGATTACCTCGGAACGAGGGTTTCGCCTTTCTTTACGAATATTTCGTACGGTTACTGGTAGAGTTTTGTTGTGTTTTTCCGGCCGGCGTTCGCTACAAGGGACGTGCAGATTGACACCGTCTCGTTCATTTCTTCCGTAAAATGTATATTATTCAATATCGACGATTGTTTCAATTGAAATAGGAATATTTTGTGTAGATAAATAGTTTACATTCGACGAACAATTTTGAACACAATTTTTTTTGTACATTGAGAGCAAAAAAATTGTTCATGGAACTTCATCTATTTTTTTTTTCTTGAATGACACATGCTGTGGTTCATCGCAATGAACCATGAAAATATCGTGCAGAGAAATCAACTAAAACTTACACATGCTCTTTATTGGCTTTACTGAAATATTTATTTGAATATAAATGATCAAATCGACTACACGATATCGTCGGGATAAACAAATAAATTGGTTTATCTCACTGCCACACCGTAGTTTCATTGGTCCGACCAATAACTTGTTCCCGCTCTCCCAAATCATTTTCTCTCACGAAGATTTTGTTGTACGTATGAAAATAAAAATTCGCGTTAAAATAAACAAAAATCAGTCTCGATCAACAATATTTTTTGTCAAAGTTTTTCCTGGTTTTTCCTCGTTTGAGCAATCGCGGCAAAATTGATAGGAAATTTCGACATATCGGAAATGACAACGAAATTCAACATTTAGTGGAAACTTTGATCTATTGAAAAAAAAACATTGACATTTTTTAGTATGGAAAAAACTGAAGCTACGTAAATAACGATATGGGGCCCCATAAAGTTTCGAATTATCGACTCTGAACTTACTCGACGAAGCTTGCATTTTAGGTTGTGGTATGTGGCCCATCTGTGTTTCCTGCGTCTGCATTTTATCTCGCCGACAACCTTATCTCTCGGCACCGTTTACACCCTTTTTAGAAAAAGGGGGTAACTTCACCGTGTCCAGAACTTGCGCACTTTTTCACTCAAACCCGAAGTCGAATGATGATCATTAAAACAAGAATGAAGAATAAAATCGTTGATGGTTTCTTCGTCAGGATTGAGACATCGAGAACAAGAACACTTAGCACTTTTTGGTTTTTTGTCACAAAATCATGGGAACTGTTGAGCTCAGGATGCAGAAGAAACGATAGAAATTAGAACTTTGTTTCGTAAGTTTATAATTTCGGGAACCGACACTACTTGTCTTGTTGACCGGTAGAGCTTCTAACTCTTCAATGAAATGTGACTGCCAGTCATCGGTAGTCGAGACTTTTTGATGGCCCGATGCTACGATCCTGTTTTTCAAGGGTCAAATACAACGAGTTCTCATTGGTCGAGAAATTTCCTACCCCTTGGGAGGGGGCAAAAAAATGGGCGGTACCTGGATGAGAACTCGCAGGAGACTCTATTCGGCTCCCTTTGGGGCTAACACCGAGGGGTTGGCAACTGCATGCTTTACACGCGCGCGCGAGAATAGCCACGCGGTCGTTTTCCTACTTTATATATATATACATTTCTTTATATATACGTTTGAGTATGTATGTGCTGCTTTTTTTCTCTTCCTCCGACCTTTGGCACAGGATACACGATCTCCCGATCCATCCCCAACAACCAGCATCGTGAACATTGAACAAGAACTAGAAGGCACTTTCATCCCCCTCCATATATAACTTGGCCAAACCACCCCTTCCACATTATGTACCAAGCCAGCTATTATTCCGTGCGACAAAACGTCACCACCGTCGATTAATTCGACGGCCCCTTTTTCTGTTTTGCCTCATCTCGCCTCTGCCTTCCCAGTTATCTCCGTACTTTCTCCCTCGGATTAAACCTAAAAAAATGTAAATTACTAGCGTTTTTTTTTTTTCAATACTTACGCTTTTCCCTAAAGAGGTGTTATGATTAATTTTAGAAAAATAAATAACAAACTTTCAATTATCAAAATACAAGGTGTATTCAAATAACATTCATCCACAAAGGCATCGATCGATAAGATTTTATGTCAAACTTATATTTGTTTAAAGAATGTTGGACTTGAAATGTTTGGTTTAAAATATATCACCAAACCAAATATCCACGTCCAATAAAAGGAAAACAAAACATGCCGTACTTTAAATTTTTAGTTGAACCCTCTCCTGATAACTTCGTAATAATTTTGTTCAGCAATCAGCAGAAGAATATTCGATCATTGCTTCTGTCGACAAAATAAAAAAACATTCAACGATATTTGTCGATGCTATTAATGCTTTTTGGATGAACATTCATCAGACTTTTCACCGCCCAGTCTACTTTAATTAAAATTAAGATTATAAGTTTAAGAAAGCTTTGAAAAACCTGAATTCAACCGATGAGGGAATGTACAACATCAGGTATAAAACTTTGGGTTGAACCGCAACCAAAAAAAACACTACTTTATCATGCAGTAACCTCCGATGAATCGAGCCCATGCGAAGGTAAACAAAAAAAAATAGACCGTACACGACGTACCAATGCGCGTCTGTTACGTATTTTACTTAGTACATATCTGTGACTCTACGACTCCATCTTGAATCATCCGATGTTCGATCCCTCTCAAGGGTTCACTCAGAGCCACCCCCATCGTAAATACCGGCCGAGATTCCGCCAAGGGTCATATCCGCTCCACTGGGAGCATTAGAAACAGTTTGTAGAAGCTTCGACATGAGAATGTCTCAACGAAATAATCAAGTCTCACGGATTCTTGGACAAATGCCATGAAAGAAGAAAAAAAAACGTCTTTAGGCACGAAATTCGTAGATCTTCTCACTACTTTCGTGTAATAAAAAAATCCGTAACGGAGTAGAAACTTTATATCTATCTATTGAAACGTTTCGCGTCGATGGAAAACGTCTCTTGATGTGTAGATATTCATTGAATTTTGAAAAGACGAAGTAGGATAAAAAATGTGGATGAAGAGAAGAAATAATAGGTGCATGCGGTTGTTCGGGAGGGAGGGCCCACATAGGAAGATCTTTGCTCTCTTTCTTTTTCTCCTTATTTCTCTTTCATATACTCTCTTTTTTGACTGATGGGTGTACGAGAATAATAGAGATCTATCCGCGCGTCTCTTTTCTATAATAATAGATACGTTTCCGTGGCTCTCCAAAGATCTCTGCTCAGTATTTATTCTCGTACGATGAAACTGAACGTTTAGTGAAAACGAACATGAATCTCTTCCCAACCAGGTACATAATAATCCGGTCAATTTCACGGTGTTGACTCGACGTACGTGCATGTAACAGTAATAGTTACTTCAAAGTGTTGTATGTCGAAGCGACAGGAGGAGATTTTTTTACTAGTTGCATCGAAGCGACAAATGATCAAGTCCCTAATACGAGACTTCTAGCGGATCTCGATGCCTTAAGATGAAAAAGCATCGCAGAGCATCTAAACTGCGGTACTTTTTTCTATTGAGGAATGAAAAAAATGGAAAGAGAAAGAGCAGAAGGAACAGGAGATCGAGGAAAGAAAGCGAACGAGAGAGACAAAATATGGACTTGTTTCCTCAGAGAAGGTTTGGCGTATGCGTTCGACGAACCGTGAGCTCCCCGTTTTTGGCTTTGGCGCAATATGTCGGCAAGATAATCCACGTAACTATCCGTGGAAATCTCTCTGGCTCGACTCGGCACAAAGGCATCGTATATACTTTTTCACCGAGCTAGTAGTGATGTTGTATATAGAAATAGAGAGAGGTCAAAGAGGGGTCTGATGCGTTTTTCAGGAACCCCTGTGCACATGGCTTGGCCTCTGGGATGTTGGCTAAAGCCTGCTACCGTCGTCAAATACAGCCAAATCGAGATAGAAGAAGCAAGAGAAAATGCTAAAAGTGTATTGAATGAGAATGTGAAAGAGAGAGCGAGAGGTAAATAAAAAAGAGGGAGATTTCAACGCGTCGAGTCGCTTTGTCAAGAAGGCAAACTCTGCGGCCTAAACGGCTGGTAATAGGGCCGAAATCAAAATACGATTGTCTAGTATATACACATATATATCTATATATGGCTGTACATGCTCTAAGAGAATTCAGCCAATCTGTCCTCGTCTCCTCCATGGATCCAATGCCAACATTCTCGATAATATAATGCTCGAAGCATTCAATGGAGGTTATTTTTCTGATGGTGTACCCTTAGGGATTGGGATTTTCTCTGCCTTTCATCCTCACTAAACTTGATCTTGTTGTTTTAGGGCACGACATTTTTTTCCGGCTGCAATTTTTTGTTGATGTACTCTTCTTATGAAAAGCAAATTCGCTTAAATGCTCTCGATGAAATGCAATGTTTTTCATCGGTGTTCTAACTCGTCGAATATTACCAGAAGACTTGTTGATTTTTTGATCATCCTACTACAAAAAAAGCTCCTTTTTTAATCGTCGATATTCATTTTAACTTTGATTACAAATGGTCTTCATAGACATTTGAAATAAATATTCATTAAATATGCTTTAAACTTGCAGTTATCTGAAATAAAGAATTATAAATTCAAAAAAATTATACAGGGGTTGATCTGGTTACGCATTTTGTATTGATTGAGTTACCATCAACAAATATTTGATCGACAAAATTTGTATCTTAATAAATCATTTAATTAATACGTCATTCTAATTAATAAATAAAAAGCCTTAGATATCTGTGGCAATAATCGGATCGCTTCCACCACAACATGGTCTCGAAAAAAACCACGCCTTTTAATCTTATATCTCTCGATCTTTCGTCACAAACAATGAGATCTTGATCCTTGGGCTAATTTAGTGAAAACGAGCGAGGAAAAGCGATAAAGCGGATGGCAGGAATTTGGCGATGAGTAATGCAGAATAGTCGATAATAGGGTCAGAAGTCTAAAGCACAGAAAAGCCAGTTTGTACCAAAAGCGTTCGATAATCGCACCACCAATATCTCTAATTCGGATTTTCAAGAGAGTGAGAACCCTTCTTCTTTCATTTTCGTGTGCTCAACATCGGTTTTCAGAGGAGTTATGTATAACTAAGTAAGATCAACGGGTGGTCCAGTTTTCGCGATCTTCTCTGCAACCTTTTTTCAACCCCTTTTCATCGTCTTTCTTGAACGACAGGCAGAAACAAAGATCAACAAGGATGGTCGTTGCAACGTTATGAAGAGTTCTTCGTAACGAAGCAAAGCTTTCTTTTTTGCTGTGCCATATTTCGAGAGTAGAAAACGAGCAAAGACTCGTGCTTAGGTTGGTGAAGAAAAATTAAATCCAAGAACTGGACGAGCTGGGGCTAAGAAATAGCTCTCTTCAGGTACATCCAGCAAGAACAGAGCGGGAACAGTAGTATTAATACGAAAGAGTCCTCTCTCTCTCTCTCTCTCTCTCTCGCTTTTTCTGTTTCTTCTTAGACAGTTTTTCTCTATAATGTTGACCGCCTCGCGTTATCTTGCCCAGCATCTATATACACCCTAAATAGTATATATCCTTATACACCGAATGCTATATGTTACGAAAGACTGAGGATTTTCTGAAGACCTAAAGAATGAAAGAGGGAGAGAGAGGTTTGAGGCTTCTCTCGCCAGTTCCTAATCCTGCAAAGCTGCTGACCATTCACTGTTTGCGCCTTGTTTTACTGGTATTGCATTTAACGAGGTTCGACGCAAAAGCGCCTGCTCTCTAACCTGTACCTCGTTTTTTTTCCTCTCCAGGCTCGCGAGGCTTGAGAAAACGGGCATCACGAGAAATAGAAAAGAACGAAAATCGAACTAGAGAATTCTGCATATACACGATGACGACCCCCTGCATTGCCTATTTCTTCTTTCGTTCTTATAACTATTTTACACTAAGGGTCGTGACGATTTTTTTCATTCCTTTCTCTTTACTCACCTAACCCTTCTTTATATTAGACTTGCTAATACAGGTTACCCGTAATGTAAAAAAAAAAAAAACGTAACAATTACCGAACTTTCGTGCACCATTGTTGTCCTCTGTCGGTAAGGACCACGAAAAATGGTAATGTCACACTTTTCTTTAACTAGCTTTGCAACGAGCCCGATATACCTATTTGCATCATTTGGCTGATACCTATTGAATATATTAACCCCGTTCATCCTCGACGTTACCCACTTACGAGACATCGCAGAATGTGAGAAAAGGATGATCGAATAATAAGACCGTTTTTTCACTTTCACTCTCTTTTTTATGCTTCTCTCACGTCCGAAGGTGGAAATCCTCTTCCTGTTTGTCGTCCTTTGGTCCTCGTGAAGAAAGAACCTTCGTTCGAAATGTCATTACGGACTTATTGTTGTTTACAATCTCGTTTTCGCGTCATGTTAGCAGATTTTTTTCAAACTGCTGTTGGAATGCAAAACAGCTGTCCCTTCTTTTCACAGGATGAAATTTTTCAATGATGATCGATCAATAGGAGTGAGGATAAAATAACTAATGATGGTTAAATAAGTAATAATAAAATAGTTTTCGAATTACCCAGAAATACATTCTGATAGTTAAACTTTTTCGAGCTTCACGAGCTCTGCCATTTGCAGTGTGAAATTTTACACAAAAGATCGTGAATTAAATTATATGTATTTATATTATTTATCTAAAAAATATTTACCTTGTACACGTGTCAAAGGTACTAACAAAAAATAGTTGAAATCGTGTAGGCACTCGTTTTGACGAATTGTAGCTGGCTTAAGCTAAAAGAGAGTGAATGAGTGAAAAAAAGGATCGACGCCATCGTTTATTTTTCATTCTTGCCGGTCTTCCTGTCCCTTTTCGGCTCAGCTTTCATCGTTCTCGCGCCCTTTGTCGCTGCACGCCAATCGGCACGAGAGATCTTGCAAAATTAGGTTGACATTTTTGTTGGGAAGCGCCTTCGTCGGAATCATTGGAGCGACCGGCGGAAAAAAAAGAAAAGAGAACGAGTGAGTGTGAGAGAAAAAGAGAGGCAAGTTGTTCTAATCCCATGGCTATCATACGCTTGAATTGGCTCGCACTATGAGCTTTGCTCCGTCAAGCCGGGGAATTGGAAAATGAGGTCCGCTCGCCTTTCCTCGACCTTTCCTCCATTCCGTACACCCCGCCGAGACCTCCGGCCAAGTCCTGCGTAATGGAGGATAAGCTTTCTCTCTTTTTCTCTCGTTTCTACGGGAAATGACTTCGTTTCAAACCATCTTTCGTACTCTCGGCTCTTTTGCCTCCTGCATACTTAGCTCAAGCCCATCCACCTCTATCACCTGCCAGCTTGTTCCTCTTGTCCTCCAAAAAGGAGTTACGATTTTCTCGGGACGTTCAACAATACTCTTTTTCTTTATCTCCTAACTTCGATCTGATAAAATTAACCCCCTCAGCTTCTTTCGAAAACCTCATACTAAAGCTCTGCTGGAGTTTACAAATTCTTCCGAATTATTTCTTAATCACTGAGCTGTTTGTCATTGGATCACACTCAAAAATTACAAGTATTTATTTATTGGTTTAATACACCGTTTCGTACGTAATTCAAGATAATAATCATTCCGATTAACTCTTGACAAATTTTCAAACCCCTCACCAAGATTTTACCTCGAAAGGTTAACAAATTTTGAAATCAATTATTCCAGTGTCTCGTACAATACATCAATAATTTAGTTCTCAAACTTCAGGAGACAGTGAAATAATTTCGAGCATCTAAAAGAAATTGAATTAAAAAAATAATCAAATTACTTGATGAAAAAAAAAAATTCATTCTAATTTATTGATCAATCCCCTTGGCCATGACAGCTGATGAAATTTGCAACAAAATAAAAGGAATCTAGGATCAAGCAGAACACAAAATGAATAACTTCTTGTGCATGAAATTGAAAATCTTTATTTATCTATAAGATATTTTTCTAAATTTACAGTTCAACGTTTTTTCGGTCCGCGCGATAGAAAATAAATAACATAAGTGAAACTTTTAAGAATCGATATTCTGACCAATGCTGCTTCCTTATTTTCAAAAGCTCAATAAAAATAAATTCACGATATATCGTCGAGTCAGGAAGTTGGCTAAAGTGACAGGATATTGTACTCGAACAGGTGTTTAACCGTAGGTCGTTTACGTGCTGACTGTTTTCACCCTATATAATCGTTGAGTAGCAGTTAGGGACTCTTCACGTCGAGCAGAAGCATATTAGTTATCGATATGGCTGTTTTTTTAATGCAGGGATGATTTGTACTTGTTACCCTTTAAAAAATACCGTCGATATTGTGGCATTTACGATGCATATATATATACGTATCTCATCTCTTGGAAATCATCAATATTTTTAGTTTTGTCGAGGGGCCAACAAGCACTAAAACACTCTTCACTCCAATATATGCTGCATAACCATCCCAGGGCTGTGGGAATCCGGAGACATATGGTCAACCAAATATCATATATAACTAGCCCCATCGACACGATCTTCACTCATATTTTTCCATTAGTATCTCCGTACATGTATAACACTGTACCTGGACGCTCGATCGATTTTTCGAGGGGGGTAAAAAAAAGCCACCACAAAGTGAATGCACGCTCGAACCGATTTATGATTTTATACCATATGTGGAATTTGTACGTCATGTACAAAGCTCATGAGAAACCACTTATCTCACGTTTCAATTGTAATTGGTCATGGGAAGTATGCTCGGTGCTCATCTATATTCTCAATCGATTTCAATTCATCCCAATTCACGTTTTCTATATTGAGGAAACTGTTTTGTTGAGCCTACTAAATGGTGGATCAATTATTCATCAAGTTGAATAAAATGTATAGTTGCGTTGGTTCCACAAAATGCAAGACAACAAAATTCATTGAATACAAATCTCATTACATCAAAACGAAAATGATGATTCGTAGGACTTAACAGTTTCTTGAATAATAAAAATATTAAATTCCATGTATTTGGTAGATTTTATTTATAACTTATTGGTTCATGAAAAAAATAATTTATCAAATAAGACCTCGATTTTGATGATCTATTTTTTATATTTTCGATGGCAAATCAAGTCAACAGAAGATTATGGTTCAATCGTAATCGGCCAAACGGTGTGGAGGGTGTAAACTTTCAAACTTTCGAAGCGGTTGCTCTTTGCCCTTAATGTTAAGCTCAAAATTCTGGACGCGAATGAAAATATTTAAATCATTTGATTGAAACCTGACCACAATTCAACCGAAAAAATGTAATTTTTCAATCCGCTCGTGCAGACGTGCTCATGAAATATTAAAATAATCGTCATCTGGCTTTGATCTGGTAACGTCTGCAAGTCGAGACGTTATAACGTTGAAAAGCAAGAGGGATGAAAAAAAATCGGTTAACGCGTGTTACCGGTTAATGTCCGTTAGTCGACAGGATGTTCAGTGTTATGAAAATCAGAGAGGAAGATAGTCCTCGCGAAGAGAGTTGAGCCTCGGAGAGACCAGGAAAAGAGATGAGTGATCCAGGCAAAAAAAAAACTCTTAGACATACGTAACGAACTTTTGGTAATGTGAAAAAGAAAAAAATGAATAAGAAATAATAATAATAAGAAGAAGAAGAAGAAGTAGAAGAACGAGAAGTAGGCGTGGATGTGAAGAGAGTGACAAGTAGCTGCACCGGCTTGCACCATCACTCGCAAAAGGAGATCAGAAATCAGATCCTTCGATACACATACGATAGGGGTTGAATGTTCTTACGTGTAAGGACGAAAACTTCTCTCATAAGAGAGTTCATGAAGACAGAACGAAAGAACGTGTACCTTGCGTAGACATTCATCCTGGGCGTTAACATCCGGCCTCCGGTTACGCGCATTCACCTTTTTTACGTACCGAAAAAAGGCTCGATATATTCTTGAGCTCGTAGCGTCAAGAAGAAAGGAGTCCTTTGAGGCGTATAACGGTGGGAACGTCTTCCAAGACTTTCTTACACAACGTTAAGAAAGTCCATCATCGTTATTTTGGTAAATTGTGTTGCTCTAATATCGATCGCCCAGGCCCCTACTTTCCTCGTCGAAAAATGTTCTCCAGCCAATCAAAGAAAATCTTCGTGCTTCGTGACAATTTTCTGGACGTATCGTGAACTGAAAAAAAATTCTGGTAAAAGAATTTCGTTTTTGACACTATCAGTCGCGTGTATTGATATTTCCAAAATGATAAGAACAATCGAATCGATGATCGCGGATGAAAATTATGTTTGCAAGATAAAATTCCGAGTTCAGAAGCTCTCAAAATACGTTTCATACAATAAAAGGGTTATTTATTCTTGAAGCATAGATTCGAATCTGACAATTCTTCATCCCAAAAAATGCGTTGCGTTCAAAATGGCGTCGTTTTCTTTCTTGGTACCGCGTTCTTCATCTTTATAGAGAAGATGTCTCCCGTCATCGTGTCTTCGGGGCGGATCTCGTACAGAAATCACCGGGCGGTGCTCAGAATGACAGAAGAACGAGTGAGATAAAGAGAGGAGAAGAGAGATGACGGATTCCCCTGTGTAGTGTTTGTATTTGTCGAGGCCGGGCTCTTCACGTGTCCTTCCATCTTTCTCACCCGCACTGGCCATCGCTGGAGATCCTCTTGTTTACACAAAAATACATGCGACATCTAAAAGGGCTTAACTGACTTGATTTCACGTATTCAGTCCCTGGGATTATGGCTTTTCATTCGCCATAGGTTTATATACAGGTATAGATCTTCACAGAATCCAGCTGTGTGAATGGTCCATGGCTCGGTGCGCCCTGAAAAAGCACAACAGCCAGTGACGTAACTCGAGCTCTATCTTCCTCTCTCTCTCTCTCTTTCTCTCTCTGTTTCTCCCGCCGTCACGATCTCCTGACAGGAGCCTTTTTAGCCACACTCTTCTGTCAGTCCGTACGTTCCTTTGTTGAGCGTTATCCTCTGGCCTCACCCACTCTTTGGCTGAATCTCTGGTAGCGTTCGACGACGCCGCTACCGTTGCCTCACGACATCACCATGAAAAAAAGGGGGAGGGGAATAGCTCACGTTATTCTGGCCCCTTGATACAGCACACAGAAAAAAAGGCCCTCACGCTTATACAGCCACGTTTTGCTCCCATTTGCCTCCTTCGCAGTCTCAAATTACAATCCTCCCCACCAAGCAATCCCATCTCTGTTTCTCTGTACGTAACCTTCTCCAAACCACCCCGTAGTGTCCCGTATGAATTTAAGGAGAGAAAGGGAGTTCGAACATGTTCATTTTTATCCCCCTCTCTTTCTCCCTTGAAACCTCCATTCATTCGCATCTTCGCCGGATTCGCCTTTTGACGAAGTGCTTCTTTAGTTTGAAGCGCGCGAGCGTCATTCAATACTCTTCTCTTCCTTTTTTTCATTACTCCCTCTTTCTCCACCGCTTTCTTTCTCTTCTTCTTACTTTTTTCCCCCCTCTACGTTTTTTCTTCATCCCCTTTTCCCTCTCTCTCTCTCTCTCCCTTTCTCTTCAAATTCTCACGAACAAAGAGCTTCCGGAAGCACACACAAGACATTTTTTCATTTATTCATTTCTCTCGATCTAGATCGCGAAGCAGGTATACGCCACCGACTCCACTCACGGAATCAGCTTTTTTCATACATTTTAAAACCTCTCTTCTTTTTATGCCCTTGTACTTTTGTTTACTGCTCGAAAGGTATTAATATATCGAGTTTACGATCCTCTCTGCGGCAACGTGCTTTTTTCGTCACTACGCATTTTTACTTCGTCCGTATTTTGAATTCCAGTCAAATTGGAAATCACTTTTTACAATGTTTACAAATAGTCAAAGTTCAACGAAGCCATGGATTTGCTCGATAGAAATCGTAGCATTTATGTGTGAGTGTGGGTGTAAATTCGTTCGTGTAGGTTTCTTCGTCGACTTTTCTACTTATGGCAAAAGTTCAATAAGAATAAACGTAAAAGAAATAATGAGGTGAGACTTGAGAAAAGTAGAAAAAAATGGGAAATACCGAAATGAAAATTAAACACCTTACGATATCGATCTCTTCGTCGATTTCTTCCTTTGTTCATACGCACAGGAAATTATGACCAACGACGATTACCTGGATGATCGGCTATTGTCAGAACGGTCAAATGCCCGAAGGTCTTTGCATGTTTCCTTCAAGTGCTGCAGTCTACCAAACACTGCGTAAATACAGATAGACCTAGTGCTTTTTTCGTAACATTCGTAAATCGTGCGACTGACCAATTTTTTTTCTCTCAAGCTATATCCCTTTCTTGGTTACTTTACGACACCGTCTCTCTACTTGTCGCCACAACATTTGACCGCGAGGCTTTCGCCTTGCAATAAAGCATCCGTCAGTGGCGGTCAAACTTTATTCCTTATTTATTTTCTATTTAGGAATCGATCAATGAGGAAAGCGATTTTCGAACGAAAAATCATTTCTCCTGTAAGCAAAAATCAATATGTTGTCTGTATTGATTGAGCTACATTTTGATTCACGTCGATGCCAACCTTAAAATTTTGCAGAAAAAACGTACGACATTATTTTGACTCCCTTTTAACTTGTTGACCACAAATATTACAGTCGATCTCTCGAGATCTCTTTGTTAACAGCAAAACTTTGTGTCAAAGCATACCCAAATTTCGTGAATGTTTTGCCAAAAACCTACTGTGAGTGCCATTTCGCTTAATTTTGAAAGCGTAGAAAGGACAAGTATGATAAATTATTTGGTTTGGCCGGTTTAATAGCCTATTTTATTGGCTACCGAAGGGTATGTTGAACGACAGGTCAATAATGAATTACAACAGTAAGTCACGAAAACTCAGAACGATTTCCACTGTGCATCAAGTGTATGGGAAATATTTATTTTCCAGTTTTCCTCGATTTTCAATGAACTTTCGTATCAAGAGTGTGTTTCGGAATATTATTTATATAATCAAGATTTTCAGAAAATTACGAAAACCATCAATGAAATTCTTTATAATTATAGAGTATACTTGTTTAGTGTAAACGAACAAAAATGAATTTTTGCTCTATTTTGAGGCAAGGTCCGAAAAAAATGAAATACAAAATTACCCAATATGGACATTCGAGAAATTACAAAATGAATTTTGTCCGGTGAAACGAAAGCGCGTTTTACCAAATTAAATTTAAGTGTTTGAGAAATGAACGAGCAATCGTCGCCAACAGGCATTTATTATATGGCTGGAGACGTAATAGTTTTGCGGAAAACCCACTTTTTCATCACGTCTTTAGAGCTGACGGAAAATTTGTCTCGGTGTGCAAATAATCGTCTAAGAGGGAAATAACGTTTAGAGAAGACGGAAGCAAGCCCGAATGTAAAATTATATTTACAAATATTTAAAACTGTTTGAGGTCCTGTCCCTGGATTTGCGTATTTCTGAGACAACGAAGCTCGGATTTTCGTGGGTTAGTCACAGCTATTGAGAAAAAGAAAAAAAAGTGAGAAAAAAACGTGAGCTCGACGTCGAGAGGCATTAGAGTTGTGTACGGGTATTAACGGCGGTCTTTGTCGATCCATTGGAAACTTCTGACAGAGGTTACCAAGAGTTCAGAGGTCTTACTCGCTTCGTTCAGTTTATTATAGCGAAAGGACTCGCCAGAAGCTGTAAAACAGAGGCGCCGTGACGGATCAAAATCGATGTAAGTACAAATAAATGAAATAGACGATAAAAACCAATCAAGACACCATATTTGAATTTACTGCGGGATAATAACATAAGCGACAAATCCACATAGTTATCGTGTAAACGTGCCCCGAGATACAGATTGGTCATTACTTTTTTTTTCGTCTCTTTTATTGTTTCATTTACCTTCGGAACAAATAAGTGGAAACTCCGCAGTCACTCTGCCATTGTCTTAACCCTTTCACTCGCTTTCTAACCCTTAAACACTTCCATATCTGCAAAGTGTATTTTGATCTTTTGCAAAAGCTTCATAATTCTTTTTTCTTCATTCAGACACCGGATTATAACGATTTAAATAAATACTCATAATTCATTAATTACCATCCCTTTTTTACGAGATTTTTAACAGGTTGGGTTTTTCACTATGTTTTATTTAAGACTTTCGAGACAAATCATCGCATACTTTATTCAATCCTCTTGCCTTTATGCTTCTCAACCTTTGTTTCCAAAATGTTTTGATATCTTTTGCCGACAAATCCCTGAACGGGATTGTCTAAAAAGTGACTCATATTCTTCATTTTGTTTTCTTTCCATCCGCTTTTTATTTCTACAAACAGCCTGCTGTTTTTATTTCTTTCGTTTACTTTCCGCATCGCACTTGTTTTTATTTTTTTTCTATCCATTAATTTACGTCCTTTTATTTCTTCGACACGGGAAACACAATATAATCGATTTTGCAAAATAAATGCCAATAAAATGTCTGTATGGAATGTAAATTGATTTTCTTTCATTTCGTTTAGAATAATCATGACTCAATTGTTTAAATAATAAGAAAGATGATCTTATGTCGTTCAACCCAAGATGATTTTATTATTGAAATTCAATCCACATACAGAGTTCGACGGGAAGGAGTGATGACATGTGATGCACGGAACACGTGTTGTTTCTATGAAACAGTTCTCACGGGTGAAAATATGACTGGTCGTCACAGGTAATTCTCTCAATCTGCTTCGATCCATTTCACAAACTCGACCAACACGTTTCAGCCAACTCGTCCATGGTTCGAGAGCGAACCCCCTGTCGAGAATTCCATTATCGTACAAATAATTTTGGATGATCTAAACGTCTCTTGATGTACGCTCGGGAAAGAGAAAATCTCTAACTTTTTTATACGTTTTTCGATACCTCCTCAATTTTGTAGCAACAAATTGAATGCGAAACATATTAAATTTGTGTTGGAAACGAGAAGAAAAAACCAAAGGTTTTCCAGCACAGAAGCTACTCAGAAAATGAAAATGAAAAAGTTACTGCTGCGGAATAAAAACGGGAGACAATTTTGAATTTTGGGTAGTTGTTAAATAGCAAAATATAAATTTTCATGAAAAGAAAATGACTTTCTTTAGAAAACAGAGAAAAAAAATCTTTTTACTGCCTGAAAATTCGCATTCTGCAAATGCAGTGAAAAATTGCCGAAAATTTAAGTTCATCCCCTGTTTCTATGCTGTCACGATAATTTTCCAGCTTTCGTTGTCTCCATATGCTTACAACAAAAACCAAGAATATTAAAAATGTTGACGCACAAGCACACACACACACACATATGAAACAAAAAGTGAACTCTGTGCTATAATTTGAGGGTTGAAAAACAAAAATGTTAGCGATATATCTATAGGCGAAAAAATTCAACCTGTGCGCACGAATAACTAAAAATAAAATCGTACTCAGTGATTGTAGTTATAATTCGAGGGTTGAAAAACATATTAAGGCGATGTATACCTTATAGGCGAAAAAAAAATGCAAGGGATGTGTGGCTCGCGATATAGCGATTAGAGGGTGTGGATGGAGGGTTACGCAGCGAGGAACGCCCATTGCCAAACTTGTATACGCCTTGGGACACCCCCGCATGCGTGTTGTCCACGTACATATTTTTCTATGTAAACTTCTACCCTAAAAGTTCGATTTTACCCCCGCTGAACTCGGTCCTCTCAATCTGACTGTATTTCTCTCTCACTCTCTCCCATTCGATCTCTTGCTTTCACTTTTTACCCTCGTTCTCGTTGCCTGCTGTTGCTGTCGGTTGTGGTGACATGAAACGAAAACCACCACTGGCCTGAACTTTGTGTCCTCTTCTTTGCGTATATGCTTCCACGTACATATATGTTCATATATGTCGTTGTATATACAGATATAGTTGTAATCCCTACAGCCCACACACGTGTGATCTTCGGAGCATCCCCTGGGAACGCGAACGATTCAAAAACTTTTCTGTGCTATGCAAGTTCATGTATATAGATCAATTTACTGTCAGATGGTCATCATTAGTCAATGATCTCTATCACGATATACCTGTGTCCTTCGCACAATGTTGTACTAGATAAAAGAATAAAGATTTTAATCGTATGTTTTCGATTGTCACAAGTGTCATATATTTATAATGGAGAACAAACCGTTAACCTTTCATAACTCCTCTTTGCTTTTATCTCGTTTGATTGTAATCGCGTTTGTAATTATAATTAATAATATGAACTTTTTCAAATTCTTACGAATGTATTGAGAGGTTCTCGAAAATCGGATTTTACTACCTTCATTCTTGACGTTCTTTTATCATCAGTTCTGTCGAACGTGTGACCAAAGTAGAAGGAACTTCAAAATATAACATGCTCACCTACATTTATGTAGTTTGTAAATTCCATGAGAAGACGAAGGTACTAAAGAAATCAGTGAAGCATCGAAATAGTTACAATTGTCGAAACACAAATATGTGTGCACTTGACTATATATAAATAAAGATAAAACGAACGAGAGGGAGAGAGAGAGAGAGAACAATATCGCAGCGGGTGTTCCTCGGTGATATAAATATTTGTTTCCCCTCCCATGAGAGCTTATTCCCGCTCGGGTTAAAGAAAAAATGTTTGCCCGCACTGGTGATTGCCGTGTAAGAAAGAACGGGGGTTGTAATAATATAATGCCGGTGTCGAAAGAGGCTTGAGGTACGCGAAGGGGCGCGAGGCGACACTGAAAACACCTATACACACACATTTATATACACTACCACGCACAATGCTCTCCACGTACAGCGTATACGTGCGAAATAAGTTTGCGAGTCCTTGAGAGTCGAGGGAGGTCCTCCTCGTCCACTCGAGATTTACGAAACAGCTCACCTTCGTACTCACTGCGTCGAGATGCCCGCATATCTCACCGGTCTCTACCTCTACCAATCTTTTTTTTTCAGTCTTTTCTTTCCTCTCCCTTCTTATTTTTCACTATAGCCAAGTTGTGGGAAAAATATTTGAACGAGAAAATATTTCAATATTCTCGAGATGCCAGCACAGCGCACACCCTTTATCATGCATCATCCTCCATAAGCATTACTAACATTATGTAGATATACTTGTACTTTCGCCCTTTTCTATTCAGAATGGACTAATAGTCGCGTGCTGAATAAAAGTGTCGTCGGGGGAGATCGGATGGCAGCGACGAATCACTTAACGCTCCTTTTCTTCCACGTTATATTTATATATATTTATTATACTTATATACATGTGCAGTTCGAGGGATATATATGTATATTTGAACTTGTATATAATACTTTGTGTACCCACCGGAACGAAATCTTCCGGTAGCGGCACTCACCGAATCACTTAACCTGAAGAACCAGTGACAAATTATTCTATCCCGGGTGTGCCATTTCTCGCGACACAATTTTCTGATTTCTTGGGTAGAATTTTTGAATTGAAAGCTTCTGGTGATTAATCTTTTACCCTCTCGTGCTTTTTCTCGACATTTGTTATGCCTGCATTGTTGAACCGCTTTTGTTCGGGATCGAGAATACGAATTTTTGTCAATTTTCTTTTGTCGGAATCTTGGAATAAATTTATCAGGATGGAAAATTGTAATCTTAATGCTTCTTGCCAATTTTATCTGGAGCTATCGACGTTTTTTGAGAGCTTAGTTTTTTATCGAAAAATCTAATTGATTATGATAATTTATTGAATCATGTTTTGCTTCTGCTTCAGATCACATCGATTTTTTATCAATGACGAAATGTTGGAATGGAAAAGGTACAAATGTAGAGAAAAATTGTACAAGAAATAATAGAGCACCGCCATTTTTACGTTGAAATATTTCCCAACCGCATGAGAATATTTCTTTTTTTTTTTTTTACCGTACGTAGGAACTTGTTCATAGTTCCAAGAGCTCAATATACAGGACCTCGAAATTCACCTTCCTCAAAAACGTCGAGGACTTGAAAGTCCTACAATGAGAGGAAGATCTCTCGCCGCGTGATGACATTTCCAGCTCGTTTCGCAGCTTCGAACTCCTGTAAGATTCAATGGTCCCGATATTTTGTGTTGTGCCCCGATGAATAGAAGTATTCAATGTTTTATCGAGGATCTAAAGTTGAATGAATGCCTCTGGCCCTCGTGGTATTGTTCCATCGGGATCTCCCCTCTCGGAAACACGAAAAATACCCCACCAAAAAGTCCCAGATATACAGTATACTCGACCCGCTTACGAGCATGGCTGAAAAACTTGAGTTGGTAAATGAAATCCATGAGGCATTCGCGGGGTGGGTGTCTGGGAGGGTCCTCAATGGAAAATAATCTGTAAGAAAGGCAAAGGAGTGATGAAGGTTGAACGAAAAAAAAAAGACGAAGGAGTAGGAGAAGAGAAAAAGAATGTGACTGATATTTTGCTTGAAAAGAAAACGAGCTGAGAAGAAGGCCAAGGATTCTCTTGTAGGGTAACACTAGAATAGTTATTGGCCAACCCTAAATAATTGCCATGCTTATTATAAATACATTCAGACACAAAGATATGCCTGCCTTCTTAGCATTAATTTAATTTTTTCAACGATTTTCTAGAATTACGTCTAGAATCATCGAAAAAGATAATGGCGGATGTTTTATTTTCACGAAAAGGATCTTGCAGTTGTTACGTCGCATCAAAAGATTACCAGGATTCGAGTATAAAATCGGAATAATTCCATTTACAAATTGCCAAATTCAAATTATGTCTCTTTGTAAACGAGAAACCAATCTGATGGAAATCCATCGACTTGCCTTATTTCAATTGAAGAAATAAGTACGGAACAATAGACTTTCATCAAAAGCATCGAAAAGATCCGAAGTCAGTCCCGAAGCTGGAATCGACTTGATTGGATAAACTCTGTCACCTTCACTCCACGCGGACGAAATGCACTGCGAGTGCTCCTTGCAAACAAACACCTTACACTATTGATGAAAAGACAAGTTCTACTTTGAGGGCGTTAATGCTCTACCAATTCGCAACCAAAAGACCACGTGTGGCCCTTCTAGTAAGTCATTATCGGAAGCAGCCTGTAGTAGGGAACGTAAGATTAATCTAAACCAAGGATTATAGCGTATGGCTTAACAATCACGCCCTCGAATAAGTCAAAAGCATAAGTCAACCCTTCTCCCCTCCCCCTTTCTTTTAGTTCGAAGAAAAGCCAAAAGAAGTCAAGACATTCCAGGCAGCCGAGTTTTCTAGGAGTAGGAGAAGGAGATTTAACCGCTATGAGAGGGGGTAGTAATTGTCCAAAAACCCCGATTGTTGACGATGGGCAGTCAGTCATCGTTAGGACTCAGCTATCGAAAAAAAATTGTCCGGCAACCAGACCAGTCTTCAGTCAGTCGAGCAGTGACTCTGCCAAAACATCCGGACACCATCGCAGTCCATTTTTTACAAGTGTCCCGAAAAAGAAGTGTTTATTAAATATATAAAGGAATTTAACGGATCCGCGCAATCAACTTTATTCATTGGACCTCTGAAGTTAATAAAGAAGCTGTTTAAAAAAATTAAATAACAATTAAACGAGATCGATCTAAATGTGACATTATTCGCCTGTATGACAAGTGGAAACTATCCCTTAAAAATCAATCGCCTCAGTTAGGTTGTGCATTAGAGAACTTAAGACGGAACAATCATTTTCTTGACCCATAAGTCAAGAACTGAACGTTCCGAAAGTCGAACTGCTTTTCAGTGTATCAACATCACAAACTCTGTGAAAGTGTGAATATTGTGCTGTGAGTGATTTTCTTCCTCTCCCTTAGATTCCCTTCCTCCCCAATCTTAGATTGTGAAAAATAAGTGAAAAAAAAAACGAGTATAATTAAAAAGAACGAATGAGTAAAGTAGTCACTGTTGTCAGTGACGTTGACACTGACAACAGTGATCATCTTTAAATAAAAACTAGAACCCGATTCCCAAAAGATGATTTTTTATTTAGTCCCGCATTATTATTGTTTTTTCTCGTCAAAAAAACTTCGAGACCGAATGTCGTACATTTTTCGCCAAATGATAGACATTTCGCCAAAGAACAGAGAAACTATCAAATAAAATTATTTTTGAATCATCGAGTTTTTTGACCTTTCTAAGTGTATGTAAGCCCTTAAAAAACACTACAGCCTTAATTCAATGCACAGTAGTTATTTCATAATGGCCAATAACTAGATCGTACTGGAAGGAATGTACACAGCAGGGCACAGGTGGCCTCTTTTCGTACCTTCACGCACCACTAATTTCTTCCTCATTATCCTCCACTACCCCCCCTCGTCGACTAGTTCATTGTTCAGAAACCAAGCGGCAGAATTCCTCTTGTTCCGTGTTTACCACAGGCCATTCTTATACCTCTGAATACTAGCTATACCAATATAAATACAAGTACGACGCGAGCCCAACGAGCTAGGCTTTTCCCAACTACCTGATGTTTTTGACCCCCGGATTGGCGGAACATCCGTTCAAAATCTCGACGCCTAGTTGCGTCTTGGCCATATGGTCACGGAGCTATTCACAACTATCGATGGTTATCCAACCATAAGCGTTTGTTTATGTCATCATAGCTGTGTTTGGAGAAATGTTTGTGAGATTTATGAAATCAGCGTAATGGAATTATAGATTATAAAACGTTCCATCCAATTCATTGAAATTGGAAATTCTCTAATTTTTAATCAAATATACAATGTACCGTGAACGAATTAACGTTCTTTTGACAATTAGCTTGTTGAATGCTTGAATGATTTCGAACTTTGAAGTATACACATAAATATTTAAACAGCTCTATCCCAAGTATTCATGATTCCAGGTGTGAAAATCTTTAACGTATTACGAAAACTGATGACACGTTTTTTGACATAAATTTTCAATTTAATGGGAGATGGGTTGATAAGGATTATTTTTCGGTCATCGTACAAGCGAAAAAAGACTTGCCTGGGTTTTTTCTCTCACAGACTAATATATGTTTTTTTATTGTTGATTTTATGGACAATTTATATGAGAATTGTAACAGTAAATCATGGAAATATCGCTTTCAAAACTGGGTAGTTGTGAAATTTTTAACATTTTCGATTTTCTTTGCACTTGAAAGAGTATTTCAAAATGAAGCGTACCTTGAACGACGATGCATATTTCATATGTTACAAATTATTTCATACCCTAGCGAACCGACATCGTTTTTTTTTTGGTTCACTCCCCACCTCCACGGGATGTAGAGAAAAAGAATTCAGTCGTAAGTAATCGTTGTCGCGACGCGTGCGTGTTTGCTTTTACCTTGTTCAGCAAAAACATCGGCGTCTTACATAGTATCAGTATTGAAAAAGGTTATAAATTGCTATCACAAAAACTACCCTGTTGTCCGATTATTTCAGCCCGAGTTATACTCCGTTAAAGCGAACAGAGTTTTTCCACGATAACTCGCGAACTAATCGGTCAATTTCCGCCAGTTTTCGTGAATCAATGAATAACGAACCTTCATCGAACGATGAGGCCACTTCTTCGAAAGATATATCCAGATAAAAATATCGGATCTCTTGCAATGCAACAATACGTTCTAATCGATTTTACTAAATGAATACAATTGAAGTCACAATCACAATTGAAGGAAAAATATAGATCCCATGAAAAATGATCCACATCGAAACGATTTTAAACAGAAAGGGTGAAAGTTTGGTAAACAGTCAAATGAAAAAGTGCGAGATTTGATGGTCGTTCTAAAAAGGCTTTTCTCATATCGTCGCTTGGATGCGGAGTCACGTGTGGCCCTTGAGGGGCGAGGGGGTGCGTGTGGCACGCGAGTTTGTACAGTGGTGCATTTCAAGAGCCCATCATTCCGGGGTAACGCGCCCCTTTAGCCTTAATAAACATGAGTACGACAAGCGTTATACGAGAAAGACGATCAAGCGCAGCCCAGTTGATCGGACGTTTCGAAACATCTATACACACAAGTCCGTGCCCTATTGTCTGATTCGATTATCGAGACTGTCATTTCGCGTAGAGTTGCTGGATTAGTATTTTAATTATTTGCACAATGTGGGCACAGTGAAGGCACAAAAAGGAATGGACATTGAACACAGTGGTGAGCTCTTTGCCACACGGGCCAATATCGAGTGGAGTCACGTGGCATTGTTTACACGTTAGAAAAAAAGAACTTATTCGCTTCCAGCGAAATCTCTCGGGTTTCAACGTCTCCTATTAAAATATTTCGTACATGATGGTATAAACTAGATTCGTACATTGAGAACTATTTTTACTGATTTTAATAATCCAACCCCAAGCGCTGGCAACTTGTTGTCCTGGATTACCGACTGCTTTGCACTGGAAAGGTGTAGAAATCACAGAGTGGTAGCAGCAGCGTCGTCGTGTGGGAAATATACAATCTGCAGCTACCGATCCTCCCTTCAAAGCTGTGGATCCGGTAACCTACCGGCAGGCGTGGGACAGTTTCATTGAATCTAAGTTCGTGAATCGGAAAGGACATGAAGATCATTATATATTTGCAAAAGACATAAATAAATATAATTTTATGAGTATTCTCGTATTAAATAACAATTTTAAAAAAAGACGTTTAAGTTTTTGATTTTAAATGGTGGAGAACTTCGATATTTATAAATTTTTGAAACTGACTAATTTGATTATCAAGAGACGTGGTGGCGACTCGACGCCAAGTATTATGAAGAGTAGCCAGCGCGAGCCAAAGAAGAGCCAAAAATTAATGACATTACTTAATGATTTTATATTCATTCTCATTAATATTAATAATCTTAATGAGAACGACACTACAAAATGAATCAGAATTATTGATACCATTTATTCCATAAACGTCGAGACACAAGTGCTTTCACAATAAATATAATAATATAATAAATAATGAAGGATAATTTATTAAGATAATAATAAGATAAGAATAATAAATAATCAAGATAAGAAAAGGAGAACGCTACAAAATTAATCAGAATTATCAATACCATTTATTCCATTAATGGTAAGAATATTAATGATCAAGAAATGAATTAATAATATTATATTAATTCTTATTAATATTAATAACATTAATGAGAAGGACACTAAAAAGTTAGTCAGAATTATAAATACCTTTAATTCCATGAACGTGGAGACACAAGTGTATTTTCACACAGGGTTCGTATACGCATTTGGAATATCGAATCAATTTAACGTTTTCTCGTATGCGTCCTGAACATAATTCAATTAGAAACTCAGGCATTTATGTTGTACGGTATTTATACGTGTAATATAAGAACGAGTTTCGCGAAGAGACCTTGAAAAAGAAGCAAGGTAAAATTCTTGCCTCTTTACTACCGGGTAATTTTCGATTACCTTTATCTGTTCTTTTTTTTTACTACTTCTCAGCCACAATTGTCTGCGTATACATAGTGTCACGGGATTAATAAATTGGTAACCAATTATCATTTAAATACGAGAGATTATTGGGAAACGTTTGCATTCTTAGGTTCGGATGTATAAATCACGTTATCGACCATTTAACTTTGGATTTTATTACGTTATTTATACATCCGAAGAATTTATACATGTTTATATTGAAGAGAAAATTGCATGCAGTATTTATATTTTTATCCCTTCACGTTCATACGAGAAAGAATTTTTAATTAAAAAATGCATCACTCGCAATTAGTGTCAGATCAGGTTTTTGGATGAGGTTTTAAAAAGTTTTAAAGTCAATTCCAAAATACCAGCAATTATTTACGGATTACGATGAAAATCGCAGAAAATAATGATTTTCTTTTTTTTTTTTGCCAAATAAAACACATTCAAACGAACACCCGAGTTATTTTTGTTGAATTTACTCTCATGATTTGATTTCGCAAACAGGAGAACAAACAAAATCTAATTTTGTCTCGTAGTTTTTGTACTGAAAGTAAAGAATTATCGCTGCCAACGGCCCGGATCTTTTGACGTGAAATGCCTCATATGTACATACAAAAGAACATACAGAAAAAGAAACTTGCTCAATTAATTGCGTGACAAATTGGCCTTCATTGCGTAGTTCTCCCCGTTTTAAATGTATTTATTTTTTTCAAAGTGATAGACGCGTGTAATTAACGTCGACTATCATTCGGGGAGTATTATATGTTTGCACGCATCATTTTGCATATAATACAAACATGTATGTGCTCTCGAAGCTGTTTGTATGATTTATTGTGGACTTTTGCTCGTAATATTCGTAACGCACGCACACGATATTATTACTCGAAAAGCTAATTACAAGCAACATGTGAGTGGCAAAAATCCGATACGAATATGTCATTTTATAACATATACACGGATTATGGTGTGTGATTGAAAAAGGGAAGCCGAAAATGTTCAAACATTACATATCTCGCCATATTTGGGATAATTGCTCGAACCACATCCCGGTTTGTGAACCCTCGTGTGAAAGTGAAGAAGAAAAACGATCTCATTCAAGCCTGCTCTCTTCTTTTTTTCCATAAGAAATATGACGATGAATCATTATAGTGATACGAAACCCTGTGTTCGTTACAGGGTTCGCCTAATTTTTGACATTTTCGATTGCTTTTTGCTCTTAAATGAATATTTCGAACAAAACGTACCTTGACGAACCATTAATTTTTAATGCTTTAGTTCCTTCGACAAGTTAGCAAACGGAGATAGTTGTTTTTTTTCTACGCCTCTATATGGGCTGCAGAAGATAAAAATCGCACGTGAGCAAGTATCGCGACATCGCGTGCGTGCTTGTTTGATGTTTCTTGAGCAAAAACATTGGCGTCTTACATAGTATCGGTATTAGAAAAGGTATATTTACTAACAATAAGGAAAAAATCACCTCACCGTACAATTATTTTAGAGCGAGTTATACCCCCTTAAAACGAAAATGGTTCTTCGACGACAACTCGCGAACCAATCGGTTTATTTCGGTCAGATTTCAGGAGGCATACTTTTTGATGATTCCTCATAACCCACTCCTTGAAAAGATGTACCTAGATAAAAATATTGCAGCTCTCACAATGCAACAAAAGTTTCGAATAGATTTTACTGAATGAATCCTATTCAGCATTATAACTTGTCACGCATTGTGACTGATATTTGAAATTGATTACACTCGATTCATTTTTATTTTGGACAACTTTCTTAAGCCGTATTCGCATTTAAATTATAAAAACATCTCATCAGAAATATAACTTGGACTAAAATGGTCGAATAAAAAAAAATAGAAGAAGTTTTATTAAATTTTTTGAATCTGTAATAAAAATGAACTTTTCTTCGATCGAAGGCTCCTCGTGGTTATCCAGGAAATGCAAGCTTCGAGATTACCACGCAATGCGACGAGTATAATCCGAACAGACAAGCGCAGACTTAATGAGCGAGTATAAAACTGATTACAATCGATTAAGAAAAAAAAGGAGACTAAGGAAAAGAATGTTGTATACCGGGTGTGCGTATTTTCTTTTTTTCTTCATCAAGGTCGAAACGATATTCTACAGGATTCTCGTGAGACTAATGAAGTGCATTGTGATCGAACGAGAGCGATATGCTATAATTTGTGCACGAGTACGAAGCATGACCAACAGAAGAAACAAAACTCATAAATATACCACGCGCTCTCCAGCGATCCAATATCATTTTTCGTTTGCTCTCTCTTCGTTTCATGACACTTTACAAACTCGAAGAATTCATTGAAAATATTTTTTCTCCGTTGATTTTTACTCCAGACCGAAGCGGTTCAACAAACTCTCGTCAACTTCTTGTATCATCATTTTTAAAGTCAATGATCCGAGGAAAATACGTCGGAATTAAAAAGTTATGGGGGTGGTTAACTTGTTCACGGAATTTTTGACATAAATTTGTCGAGATTCGAACTTTGTATCCTGCCAAACGTAATTGAATATCCTTTTTTTTGTTTCTACAACGAATAGTCTGCACATCCTTTTGAATAGAGTTATAAAATGTCAATGTTAATTAAAAACTGTAGATATTCCCGCGACTGTTAAATACGATCTCCAATTTGAGCCTCCTTTTTTCTAAGTAAAATAATCTGCGTACGAAACTGTTGAAAGAATTTCTAAAATCTCCAATTATTATATAGAAGTAAAACGATATTGAGCAGAAGAAAAATGCAGGGCATTCCGAGAATAAAATTCATGTGATTGCCATTTTATTATAAACACTGACTCTTTCGTGAATAAGCTGACTGGAAAAAATGTGCTTGGCGAAAGATCTTTCCACTTTGCGTGAAATACTTCCCTTGTATAAAGGATCTGAATACCTATAAGAGCGGTGGCGGTCGTGCACCGGGAATGCCCGTAGGGCTTTAAAAAGCAGATTAACGCGGCGCCGGATCCCCGTCAGGAGGAACCAAGGACGTTCAGTGCCCTCATGATCCGCCTGAAACTCGTGCATACCTAACGGATGGCTGCAAGAATATACTTTTTTTTTAACCACTCATTTCTTTCTCTCTTTTCTTTTTTCCATCGCCCCCTGCGTCCGTAAGACGTCATTTATTCTCTGGAAAATAGTTAAAAGAAATAATAAAAAATAAACATACACGCCACGATAAAATAGCGGACACAAAATTAGACTCGTTCCGATTGTCGTCTTTCATAACAACGGAGGCGCCTACGGCGTAGTCTGATATCCTCCGATATGTGTCTCGACACGAGAAAAATGATGAATAAAATGAAATAAAGAGGGATCTCCCGTCGAGGATACTCGGCATCATAACGTCCTTTTTTTTCTTCTCATATGCAAGGAATACGTGTTCATAAGAAAGAAATGAAAAAGACTCATACGTGCTGTTTATTTGTGGTTTATTTCAATTTTTGCGATATTAATTCGATGGACCGCGAGCTATCAACCTGTCGGAAGAAATAAAGAGTTGTGATCTCGCTAAAGGCAAATCTCTCTATCTCTCCCGTGACTCTCTTTGTTTATTTTTCTTTCTCTGTCTGGATAGCGGTGACTGCACATCGCCTCTGGCTAAAACCTGAAATCCGGTGAGCCATTTGAATAAAGAGACGAGAGAAATCGTATGTCAAGACTTTTTGATATATTGAAAAAAATGTGCTAGTAGTGGGCGTTTTAGTAAATTCCCCATTATTAAATCCCTTATTTCTCAATTCGAATCCCAAGTGCATTTAAAATTATTATTATACTTTATTCATTTTAAAAAACACGACAAATCGAAACGACTTTTTCATTCCTTTTCATTAAACATTTGGTCTTCAAACTGAAACTCCATCATTGCTATAACTTTTGCTTATAAAGCTCAAGGCTGTTAAACTAATAGAAAGTAATGAATATTCGAGGACAACTCGTCTCGAGGCGCCTGCCAGTAGGCAACCGAGGGGCTCGGAAGTCTGGCAAGTAACATACACTTTAGAACGATTTTGTTTTTTTTAGTGTCTCTATAGTGACCACTATAAAATCGCGTGCTGCCCGAACGGTTTCAGCCACGATATCAAATGAATCGTTATTAAGGGATCTGTAATATTGATAAGAATTATGTACTGATTTACCAAAATATAGCAAATTATGTTCAAATAATATGTGGCATCGTTGTCACCGTTTATTCCAATGAATTGAATTAAATTAAATTTTTTTAACTGTCATAAACTCGTTAAATATTCAAACCTAGAAGCGTGGCAATGGTATTCGATTTTGCCATAGTAATATGCTTCTTGTATAGAGTTTCCAAGAAGCAGCGATTTTATTAACACTCCTATGAGTCTTGTGACGTGATGTAAATAAAAAAAATAAAAAAAAACAGTTCAACATAACAGTAATGAGCAATCTCGTTTTTTTTTGCTCTCTTCCTCCTTCTTCGTCCTTCCGTCTCGTTCGATCAAAATAAATTTGCCAATTTATCGATGATTCTTTTAGTCATTTGTATCGAAAGAACACTTATCCCGATTAGCATCTGAATGATGTCGATCCAGAATTCGAAATAACAGTACAATGGAACCGGAAAAAAGTGTATAAACCTGTGCGTGGTCTGTCGAAAGACCTTCCGCAAGGACGAGCCAGTCGTAAAGACTACCGAGATGTTAAATGTTTCGCAAAATGTTCGAAGGAATAAATTCAAACGGGCACCAATTCCTTGTGTCTAGGGATGATTAAAAAGAAAGGAACAATAAAGCAAACAAAAAATAAAGCAAACAAACAAAAAAGTAAATAACGAGACAATAAAAAGATATTAGTACACTAAGAGCCCGTCAGAGTGAGAAGAAAAAAATGAAAAATGAATAAAAGTATCAAGAGTCTGTTGGCGCTGTCAAAAAAAACGGGGAGGCTGGAAATTAAGGATTGCGGCAGCGAAGATACACACGAGGATTTCTGGGCTCGTGCGCACTTATGTAGGATTAACGGCTTGCTTTTAACGAGCTCGTCCAGACAAAGAATGAGAAAGAGATTAATAAAAAGACTCCTAAGATTATAAAAATGCAAAAAAAAAAAAAAATAGGAGCCTAACGCGAACGAGTACACTGTGTATAAGATCGTACGAGGCATATATCCTTCAGCTCTCTCAAATATCTGACACGAACTAAACTCCATTTCGTCTTTGTTGCTCCTGTTCTTTTTTTATTACATTATGAGATTATATATACATTCAACCTGCAGTTTACGACTAGTGTGTGACGACTGACCGAGATGTCTACCGTAAGAATATCGTCAGTTATAGTCAAGGACAAGCACAATGGGCGAATTCAACCCATACACCGAAAATTTTCTACGCGATCTTTTTCACTCTTCTCTCGGGTCGAATTTCTTAATTAGCGAACTGTCATCAGAATTGAAAAAGAAAAAAATGAATAAAGTTCTGGGAAAAATTGCTTGACCTATATATGAGAAAAAATGTATTTCGTTACGTAATCAGGCGAACCTTTTCTCCTGTCTGGAAATTAGGTTAAACAGATATTAGCTAAATTCGCCGAAAACTCGAATGCACAAATGGAAGTGGAGAGAATAATAGATGAACCAAAATAACGAATAAAAATAATTTGTGCTCAAGGTCCTTGAACAAGCACGCAGGTGTATTTTGTTTCATTAAAAAATTATGTATATATATCTGAGAATTCTTGTTCATAAATTCCAAATACATACGATCGTGTTAACCTGACTATAATTAAGAACCATGTCTCGAAGTTTTGGCTACAAGTGCAATAAGTTGCAACTGCATTTTTCTACGCCCATATAAAAGTACGAGGAAACTGAGCGGGCAAATCTGCGAGCGGGCAACTCCCTCGAAAAATCAAGATAATAAAGTGTACAGCCTTGCGGAAGAAGAATCGTGCGAAATTGCAATGTCTATCTCTTTTATCTTCTCATGAGCGTGGCAGTAACCGATATTCCCGATGATCATTATAATCGCAAACGATATTCCACAGAATATTCAGATAGTCGCTTATTTGCGACGATAACCGCATCGACGATCAAGTGGGTGGGTGCATTCGCGTTGTAAATAATGGTATTATATTGCCACCCGTGAGAAAAGGTGTTCTCGGTTATATTTTTTCTTTATTCTTTCTAACGTGTCTCTTCGGTGGCGCCAAGTTTAACTGGATGGCAATCGCGCGAAGACCAAATGACTTTGAGCGAATAAATTAACCAATAAAAAGAACAATCATAAAAAATACAAATGTTTTGGTTGTTTTATTTATCGGACGCAGTTCCGTCCACAATGCATATGGAATTTTTATATTTCATTTCATTTTACTTGACCAAATCCAATTTTTGACTTGTCAATTTAATAAAAATTCCGTTCTCCAAGATAAATGTGTTTTTTTGAATTTGAAGGTTATAAATATATTACGTAATGCATATACCTGTCACCTGATACGTATACAACTTGTTCGAATCTTGGCCTCGCTCGCTCTGTCGTGCCAATTACCTTCTAGATGAAATTATTATTGTCTCCGTTCCGCTCGGCTCGGTTAGGATCTCTACACATCCATCCAATATATAAGATCACGCCCTCGCCCAACCTCGCGGTGGGTCTATGTACGCACAAGTGATTTACCATACGAGCAACAGGAAAATAAGAAGAAAAAAAATTAAAAGAATATAAATAAAAAATAAACAAGAACAAAGATTACTGGCCGAGCAGTGTGCCATTGATACGTTCGACGGACCTCCCGTGTGGGTCGAGAGAAAAACGAGAGTTTAAAAGTAAAAAAATCAATGATTAATTGCCCTCAGGTCATGTGCAAAGGGAAAAAGGACCTTATGCTCGTTTAAATATAGTTATCTGCGTACATCGACGTTATGTGTATTTACTCGCGAACAGAGTTGCAGGACTTGACATTTTTTTTTCTTCATGTGCTCTCGAGAGATTATAATGACCCTCGATGCGGATAGAGTTCTTAGCCAATTTAATTGAGTGCTCTGAGGTGATCGATCGCTCGATCCTGTGAGTGCACCGTGCACGACACAATTGTTCATAACTCTTTTTTCTCTCTTTTCTATTACGCTCCGAAAGATTTGTTGTTTGATAATTTTCGCACTGACTGCCGTTTTTTTTCAAGTAAATTTACTGCTTTCAGAATTTAAATAGTGGTGTTGGATTTAATAGCAACGTGAATATTAATTCAAAGGTACCGCTGAATTTCCGCGATTTAAATTCACCTCTACGGTTGATAAGAAATGCCAATTATCCATGAAATTACACTCACCCTCTCAAAAACTCATTTTCCTTGTATTTATTTTTATTTTTTTATTCAACATTAATAACTGCTTATATATGTAGTATAAGTGAACAATTCTACAAGATTGCTCGATGAAGTTGTGCAAAAGTGATCGGATGTTTCGGCCCTCTGAATTCATCGATCATATCAAATGAACGGTCATTTTCCATTGCTCCGTAAAATACACGTGCACGTATGATCATTTCATTTAAGCACCGCCCTACCTTGGATTCATGACTTCCTGGTGCGATATATCGATTGAATCCTCTTACAAAATCACGTTGGTTTCATCGTTCCTCCCGGCAGTTGATGAAACTCGTATCCATTCCAATCAATGAGAAGGCAATGAGAGGAAATAAATAGAAAACGATAATTGAAATTAAAAAAAAAAATAAAGAATTTAGGCTTTCATCCAAATTATGACAGAGCTGGCAGAAAATCATCTGTAGATTTCCCAACATCGAAGAAAATAGAAATCAACGTTTTTATGACAATGGATTTATTTAAAAACAAAAAATGGTTTTTGAAAAAAAAAAACAAAGAAAAAAAATGGCGGTGGCACACAAACACGCATCACTCTTTAAGACAAATTGTATATGCTTTTACAGTAAATATTACCTACATCGCATATTTTACGTATTACACTTAAATGACTAAGCATTGGGCATTCAAAAATGTTCATCATGAGTAACACGATGTGAGAATTCGAATAAATCCTCGACACTGAGGATTGTCGAAATGAGCATTAATGTCCTCGTCTCTTGGAGCACACACAACGAAATTCTACAAAATTATCATAAATATTATCATTCGATTATTCCATATTTTCAATAGGAAATATTTCCATTCGATTTATCCTCGATGGGAAATATCCAAACATTCAAAAAAAAAAGGAAAAATGAGTTGCACCGGAATACTAAAAAAAAAAAAAGCTTCGAACCGCAGGCCATTTTTGATTCCCAAAAAGATGGTCACCTTCGATTTCTTTGAGCATCGATCACATAAAAAAACGGAAATATATATCCGTGAAAACGAAGAAGGAAAATGAATGAAATATTTCCGTGATTTTCCGTGAATATTACACGATTTTCGTCGACGATGAATCCAGCTAAACCCACGGTAAATAATTCAGTATTGCTTCGTCAAAGAGTGTGAGGAACTATCTCAATAATTGAGGTAATGAGGACAACTAACTAATTAACATCTACGTACAATAATAATAATAATCATGTTATAGAAGATGATGATAATAATAATAATAATACAAATAATAATAATAATAATACAAATAATGATAATACAAATAATAATAATAAAATAATAACGAATAAAATATTCTAAAGCACTAGTGAACTTTCCCATGGGAAAGTTTGTCTCGTCGATTGAGATACACTTTATATACGCCAAGGCGTCTTAGGCACTAAAATTCTTATCCTTAATCATGAATTCGTACACGTAACGAAGAATCTGCTTTTCGTTTCTTATCCGCCATATTTTTGTTGCTGTTATCGTTTGGAGTCAAGAGAGCTGCCGTGACAAGTTATACGATCGTAAAACACGTGAAAAAAAAAAAAAATCATAAATTTTAATAAACAATCGCAGCAGCGGAGCCTGGGGATAAACGACTTTTTTCTAAGGCAAAACCGATTATCTCCCCGGAACATTGAATTTGTATTTATCAGGCATTTTTACTATCTATTATTATGTTTTTATTAATTCGATATTAGCCATTGAACAACAAAATCATTGCTTTACATTTAGCGTTTCCGGTTGGCTCGGGCTGCTGCGATTCAGCGAACGTACATGTTCATCACAGAAGCTGTCACGACACACGAGTACCACGAGTTTTCGTTATTATTTCTTGTTAGTTATTCATAGATAAATTTTTGCAGTAAAATTATCTTAGTTTTACTGTACCGCGGATTGTAATGATCTGCTGTACACTCTCCATCAAGACGATGGTTTTTTTTAATTCTCTTGTGCGCTTGTCTTTACCGATCAAACTGTACATTAAAACGTTACATTGTGTCTCTTATCTTGGCCTAAGATTGATGGGGTAAGCAGCTCGCGCGACTGACACACGATTGACTCTTGCTTACTGACTTAATCTTGAGGACGCGAGCCTTCTCTTCACAATTCGCGTTGGTATATTTGGCGTATCTTTTTTTTTTCTCTCATTTTTTTTTCTTTTTTAATTTATTCTCAACGAGAAAAAGCACGATCCTTTCGTACCATCACTTATTGCACAAGCGACAAGTATCTATTTTTTCAACAATCTATCGTCGCTGTTACCGTTGAAACAAAGATATAGGCACACTTCGAGGAGTTTACTCGGCGTCATCGAATCCCGAATGGAAAATCTTTCCTTCTGACTAATCTAGGCCAGTCCCAGGATACGAGAAAAAGAAAAACAAACAAAAAACACCGCATCGCTCATTCATAAACATAATTCAAGCGTATCCTGGGACATGCCACTTAAATATTACAAGTGAGGCAGTTGAGTTGGCAAGAGCGAAGATACAGGATAAACGAAATGAGGAAAGTACGGAGACGAGAAGGGGCGAAATAATAGAAACACGCAGGAATAATAAAGATTTAGAAAGGAAAAAAGAATAATCAGTCGTTCGGTTAACCGACGTCGCGTGGACACTTCTGTGTGTCTAGGTTCGTTTTGTTTTAAAATGACAATATGATCGATGTTGATTAGGAGATTAAGCTAAATTGGCTTATTCCATTGCCTGATGATTTAAATTCTTCGACTTAAATATACGTTCAGTTTTATGCTGGGTCATCGTTTTTATATTTGCGAAAATCTGCAAAGTTCTCTTTTTTCGACATCTTCGCAGGTCATTTTAAAACAAAGCGTTCAGTACCGCGAGGTCTCATCACCTTTCATATCCATTTATGAATAATTTAAAAAGTACCCCCTCCCCCAATTGACGTGGACTTCTCAAAGTGCGAGAAACTTCATGAGAGCATCATAAATGAGTCGAGGATCAATTGTGCCGTCAGCTGTATAACGTACACCTCGAAGGGAACCATCGTCGTGGCTGACTACTCCATATTCCCCAACGATGAAACCATCGGGTGTTCTCTCCTCGACTCTGTATTTTCGATAGTTACGATCATCGACGACATAGCCAACTTTGTGACCATCAGCAGAATCTTGTGACGTGGAAGATGACGTCGGAGATTTCGATGAAGTTATGGGTGAGGATTCAGTGACTATTTGAGGCCCGTGAACGTTGCCATTGCTGCCGACACTGACTGCTTCGTCAACTTCGTAATTTTCCTCTTCCGGCTCTTCCTCGTGATGCATCCCGTGATCAATAGGTCTTCCGTCCGAACCGTAGATTTTGCTTGGTTCGCTGTAGATCTTTGCCGGTTCGCTGTAAACTTTGGCAGGCTCGCTGTAAACTCTCGAAGGTTCCGAATAAACTTTAGCCGGTTCACCGTAAATTCTTTCAGGTTCCCCGTAAATTTTGGCTGGTTCACCATACACCTTTGACGGTTCACTGTACACTTTCGCTGGTTCGCCATAGACTTTCGCTGGTTCCGAGTAAACTCTTGCTGGCTCCCCGTAATTCATTTCTGGTTGGGAATACATGTTTCTCGTACCTTCGCCGTATGACCTTGATGACTTTTCGTAAACCTTAGGCGTTTGTTGGGGATAAATTTTGGCAGGATGATTGTAAATCGATGCTTCGTAGCGTCTTCCAGCTTTGCGCGCCTGGTGCAGTTGTTCCGGTAATTCAGGGGGCTCTTTATGTATTTCCAAGGGTTCCGAATTTTCCTCCGCCATTTCGTAACTCTCTTCAACAGGCTCGAGACTAGTGCTTGTTTCTTGAGAATCCGGAACTTGTGTTTCTCTATGATGATGTACTCGGGACAATGATGAAGCTGAGGTAAAGCTCAATGGAGGAGACGGGGATGCAGCTGCTGGGGAAATTGTGCTGGTACGTTGGATTATCGAACTCCCTGTCACCGGCGACTTGTTGCGCCAGCTCGTTTTGGGCAAACCCTCATCGACGGAAAATTCACTTCTGTTCGACTCAGACACGATGTTACTTAACTCCTCCGTCACCAGGTGAGCTGGTTGGGGTGTTACGGTTGTCGGTTTGGCTGTCGTTGTTGTAATCGTGGTCGTGGTACTTGTGCTCGCCGTTGTAAGTGCCGTTGATGCTTTGTATGTGGTTCTTTCGGATTCTGCGTCAGAAGCTGCCGTCGAGGTCATTTCCATGATCGGTGGACGCGTTACGACGTTTGATTTGCTTTTGGAATCATGGTGCTCCACTCGGACTCTGTAAGGTGTTGCTTCCACGGTAGACGTTACACTGACACCGATGACCTTTTGATTGGGATTCCTACTGTTCGGACGACTCTTTCCATTCACCGCATTGCCGAACGAGTTCGAATGATCAGTTGAGTTTGGCTTTGCTATCACCTCGCGATTCAGTATCGTCGATATCTTTTGGGCTCGATGAATCTGGTGGATGATTCTTGGCATCTGATGCGATCGTTGCTGATGATCTTGCTTCAAATTCGTACCGATTTCACCCGAATTCCCAATCTCACCGGCGGATAACGTTGTTGGCCCGTTGTGACCTTCGATCGTCCTCTGATGTATCGTGTACAGTCTTGGACTCTCTTCACGATGACCCGATCTCGTCACGAATGGCCTTGGGCTCGAGGGTGCACGTGATATTCTGTATATCGAGGCCTCGTTCTGTCGCGACTCTGCCGCTATATTGTCACTCGTCGAATGAAGAGTACCGCCTCGTCGATATCCACGACGTCGCTGTGATGGTGGTGCCACTGGTACCGGAGCCATCGCCCCGTTTATAAAGACCGAGAGAAATTCTGTACCGGCCAATACGTCGTTGCGCTGCTGAACTGGCGCTGCGTTCACTTGTTCCAAGACCAGTGCCGCCTCAAGCAGTACCTGCGAACAATTCCAACGGAAATGATTGAATCAACTGATATGCATTAATACACATAGACTTTTCAGATGATGTCATGTCGTTGTAATTAGCTTAAGCGGATCCCATACGTTTCGACAAGTGAATGGATTCGTTCTTAAACAATTTGTTTCTCAGTACAAATCAGTTTTCTCTCTTGATAAGATTCTTCTCATTATGTTTCTTCGAAGCTTTTTTGAATGTAATTAAAATCAGATGACATTTTTATTGAGAAAAAAATGTAACAGAAAATGACATTATTTGACACGTCACTCTTCAGTAGCCTAGGAGTGATGACGAATCATTGAAAACAAAACGAATATTGAATAGTACAACGATCGCAACATAAAAATACATTTATATCTTAAACGAATTGTCGTATCAGGCTCATTGTTGCGAAATTTATCGTGCCATAAAATACTTGTATAATTCTGCAAACGAACTAATTCACAGCATGTTTATTTGTAAACGTACGTATTCGAGAGAAAATAACCGAAGAACAATGTCGTGTAACAGGTGTCCCCTTTTTTTCATTATTCACCGAGGATTAATCGAGGTGAGCGACTTAAAAAAGTACAATCACGTTCATTCTTTGCGATAGAAAGTGAAGGTGGTTCGTTCTTCATCGGAGCACCTCTTACAGCTGTAGGGTCACAACAGCTGAACCGTTTTTCTACACTCTCCTTGGGATCCACTTAATTCACTCTCTCAAATATAATCTCTTTCGCTCTCTCTCTCTCTCGCTCTCTTACTTTTAATTGAATACGTCAAAATGTCAACGTTCTGAAGTACGCAAAGAATTTGCGTGTACTTTTATTATTGTTGTTTTCATTGTTATTATGGGACGCAATATGACATGGTATTATTGTGGCACATTATACCGCGGCTAAGTAGTAATTATTGCACTTAAACATTTTTTTTTAAATAATTCTGTTAATACCAAAGTTCTCGTCACAATGTGTGGGAGGTCTATTTTATGTTTATTCGAATGGATCATTTGTATATATTATTGATAATTTGATAGTAATCGACGTACGACAACGTGCAGTGTTTTTCATAATGTTATACGTACATTTGGTATTTACACCAGTTTCACCAAGTTCTTTGAACATTTCTTGCTACCGTGTTACTCGAAAGTGCATTTTTCACGTAAGAAACGAGACACGATCCCATGGACCACAAGTGTCTAAAGGCTCAGAACTTATGGTACTTAAAAGAGAAAGAGACTCGAGCGTTTTATCGTCAAAATGCGCATCGTGGCTTATAAAAGCTTATGCTTTCTCGTGGTAGGGGAAAAACCGGAGCAATAAAACGCTTTTATGTTTTTCGAGGCACCGCCAGGAACATCATTTCTTTTGATCCTGCAATTTTAACCTCGAAGTCGTGAAAAATGCACATACTTCGATATTTCACAAATGAATCTTTGATCTAACTAAACTATCATTATTCCCCGACCATTTTTGTGCAAGATATTTATTGAATTTCGAAATTTGTCAATAAAAGGTTACAATTTTTTTTCGCACCAGGATTTATAATTGCAATTATTCACGAGCTCACATATTCTGTTTGACATTTTAATTTCAATAGTGTATTCCAGAATATTACCCAATGGTTGTGGCGAACCGTCATAATTATCGTGTCACAAAGAAATGGAACGAGAAAAAAATATATGAATTTTCTCACGTCGTTATTTCCGTCTCTGGACAAACTGAACTCTGGGGAAATAGAAAAAATGCACCCGGAGTACGAAAGGTAGTCGATTTTCTTGAGAACGCGGACGAAACAGCCCGAGCTCTCGATCGAGTTAGTAGCTTGAAACAAAAAACAAAAAGAATATTGAAAAAAATCTTTGACGTCCGCGCAAGTTCGAGATTTTCAAGGATACTGAAAAAAACTCGAAGCGCACGTAGGCCTGGACACCCGGAGGGTTCCAGGGAACTCTCGTTCCTCGTTCGAAGCTCATCGACCTTGAAATCATGGTGGTATGGAATAAATGGGTCTGTATGTGTGTGTAAATGTTTAAGAAAAAATTCAAAAAAAAAAAAAAAAACGCTGGCCATGAAATACTGCGTCTTTGGGTACGACAGAGCGTGTGCATCTCTAGATGACGTTTGTGCCCGAGGAACAACCTCGAAAAGGCGAATTGTCGGTGTACAAAGCCGCCTTTTTGCGAAACGATGAGAAAGAAAGACAAGAGTGAATCGCGCGAAGGGGGAAACTTGGCATCTCACGAGGGGGTGATCTCCTGTTGGTCTCTTCGATTTTCTGCTGCACCAACGCACTCGCATCTTTTTAACTCGATCTTGGACATCTTTTTTTTATTCTCTCATTCTTTCATACTTCTCCCTCATTTCATCTTCGACGATCGCGCAAATCGTTACAACTTTACGACCGGATTATACTCGCCTCTTCCATGTCTATATAACATTACCGCCGGCTAAACCCGAACAAGAAAAACTAATAAAAGTTACTCTCTCAAGCAAAATCAAATTCTCGTTTTTTACTACTACTTTTTATATCTCTATCTAGGCAGGTTTAAGGAGTTTCACTGTAGAGTAACAGGCCGAAGAACCCAGATGGTTGACATTTTACAAAAAGCCAACAATGTAATATATAAATTTTATATTTTATCACACGTGAATTATAAATATGGAATAACTTAGAAAAATATGTATCCAAACGCTCCGGAGGTGTATAAGGGTGAGACATATGAGTTTAAAATGGAAACCACCTGAACAAAGGTGGAGTGAGGTTGACAGCAACTTAGTCATGCACTCATGACCGAAAATCAAAAGCACAAAAGATTTGTTTAAATTGTGATCGTTCATATAGTAAGAGAAGAAGAAAACGTTAAAATCTATAACAAAAAATATTTTCCATGTTTATTGTAGACTTTAGGGCGAAGCAAACCAATTTATTTATTCTAATTGGTTTATTTTTAATAAAACAATCTTCACCAAAATCAGAACTTATTCCAATCCGAAGATAGAAGAATACTCGTTGGGATTCAAGGTGGAAAATGTCATCGTGACAAAATATGACGTGGGAATTTCGATAGCAAGACATGTTTTAACTACAACCTGTAGTTATACCAACGATTCCAATGGCGTGTTGCCACAAAAATAAACTTAAGCCCGCGGTATTGGAGAACGAGAGAAAACAGTCCTTTGATTGTAAAAGATCGTTTTGTTTTGAGGCACTGGATGCTTAGCACTTTGTACATAATGTTTTTCGAAATAAGTCGACTTATCCCGGATCCTCCTTTCAATTGGACACAACAGATGATTTTTATCATATTTTCAAGGCACTTTGCCTACGGACGAACATTTAACCAGAGTTTTGTACGTTGATTTCGTGGAATTGTAGGACATCTTCGAGAGCGTTCTAATGAGCCAGGTTAAGACTCGTCGTGGAGTTACAGACTTGCTAAGGAGGGTGGCGAGAGGTTTGGTGGGGAAAATGTTGTCGGAGGACGAGCTACGCACAAATAATTAAGGTATAGAGTCATCGAGAGTTAACTGGGAAAGCCTAACGTATACATATCGAGATCGAGTTCGAGTCGTTCCGTGGGCGAGGATTGGCAAAGTGTCGAGGGGTGTTGAGAGCTCCGAGTGTTAATTGCAAAGTAAAAACAGACGACAGGAATGAATAAAAAAAAAAAAAAAAAAAAAAAACAATAAAAATCAACTACTCACGAGAGGGTGACTGCGAATAAGAATCGTAAAGAACGAATCCAAAAAATGTAAAATAACACACAATTACGTGTACGTGCACCTGGTGTATACGTATATACAGCTATTTACACCCTCTGTACATTGTAAGTATACAGGGTGTCCTCTGATTTCCAGAGAAAACTCAATAGTTCGTGATCCCCATCAACTAAAAGCTTCCATAACAATCACATTGATTTTAGAAATGAGAAACAACTAAAATGTTTCAGACAATTAGACTAAATCTTCAATGATTCATTTCATGAGCATGTTTTGAACCGAATTTTGCAAAATTCGGCCGTTCAAACGTAGACACCCCGTGTAATGTAATACATGTCCGTCGTAAGCGAATGAAAGAGTGTAACCCATACGATTCAAAAGGTAATGTGATTTGGGTTAAGCTGTTTCGTGTGCTAAAAGTCGATAGGTGTGGATGTATGGCTCGAAAGACACGTACGTTTTTTTTAAATGGTAACGTGTGTTATGGGATAGAAGGGGTGCGGTGCAATCGATGTTCGACATTCGTAACACAGAAAGTTTGAACAAAGTGTGAGATCTTGAAAAAGAAAGATGGATAAAAAGAAACAGTAAAGTAACAGAGAGAGAGAGAGAGAGGGAGTATCGAACAGTTGTATGTCCTTTGTGTGACTATATACATCAGAACGCACCACTACCTCATGGTCATACGATATGCAGAGGGGCCTATACGTACACACGATGCAGCAAGCTCTCTCGATGCAACGAAAAGTTCGCATGCAACGAAAGAAAGAAAGAGAGAATAATAGAGTGGGAGAAATCTCACGACCTTGATCCACCGCCTCAACGCCAGTAACTCCGCACTTTTGCACTCACCTTTTTATCTGTCTCCCTCGCTCCCTCACTCTTTAAGTTTCACTCGCTGTTTTTGCATACAGTACGCACAGAACGTAAAGTCTTTGCGTGTCTTATTGGCACACGGATGCGCGTCGAAGCGCACGCGAAGCGTTGCCAGCCTTTTTTCACCTCTGCAATGCGATTTTCAAGTGTTCGGTCGTGCGCGAGCCTCCCGGAGCCTTCCTGATACACCCTTGTGTTTAATTACGTACCGCAATAGGGACTTTTCAAGTAGAATAATGCACACGCGGTACAACACATTAGAAATCGAACGTACGCACTTAGAATTTAATTTCCCAAGATGGACGATGAATATGAGATGAAAACCATATAATTATTCCCATAAACTTTTCAATAATCTTTTTTTTTCGATTTATCTCGAACGGGTGACTTTGTTGATTTATTATTAATGATTCTATAAAGTGATTACAAAAATTAAAGTTCCTGGTATTGAAATTTATTTAACGATCATTTAATTCTGCAAATGACTTGAAAAAAAATAACGCGGGCTTTTATTACCCCTTCCCACTCTTGTTATTCATTCAAGTGTGGGCTTTTCATGCCTACCTACTCACGTTATGTTAGGAGCAAACGCGTGGAGTAATACCATAATACCACTATTAGAAGTGTTTCCTGTTGAAAGGAGAACAGATTGCCACCGTCCACGTATGCATGCAAAAGCGTCCACCGCCACAAACCCGAGCGGGGTCACGCTCCCTTTTGCCCGCGCGATATTATTTCTATATCTGTATATTTTAATCGCGTAGAACGCGTAGGAGATCGCGAGAATATAAAGAGAAAACTTGGTGCTTGTAGCATATGCGTGTGTACATTTGCTCGAGTTCTCGACCCGGCGTTCCTTCTCAATCGACCGATTAAATCCCTGATCAGCGTCATCGACAACGTCCGTGATAATCGATCGTAAACGCCTCAATGACGCGACTGTGACAAATTATTAAGTACCTGCTCGGATTCCTCGATCTAATCGTATATATATATTTTGAAAAAAAATTCACTCACTGACGTTCGAGCAACGTAAATTTTTCTGCTATTAGTAACATGTCCGATTATTTTCTGACAACCAGTACCGCAGCGTTTTTCTATCAACAATAATTCAATGATTACGAATTGATATAAAATTGATATTGTCTTTTTTATCTATCAAATTTATTACATGAAATCAATTTTAAAATGCTAATAATTTTTTTTTCATTATCACCGAAAAAAATTGACACCCGGAAGTCACTTTTATGCTTTAAATTCAGACGCCAATTTCCATTTTGAAAAAATTCAAGTACCGATTCTAGGGCCCGTAATTTAAGAGTTTCTTTTATTCAAACAAGTAAAAGTTTTATCGTGCCCATGGTCATTCCAGATATCGAAAGAGATCGATTGATATTTGGAATTTAAATGACAAAATGAGTTGTTTCTTTGTTTTATTTCTCAGATTATAAATCACAACGAATCCAAAATCTGTCGTCAAATATATTGAGGCATGAAAACCCTCTTCACAAGCATATCCTGCGTATCTTCCCTTCATTTGAAACAATATTCCGACTATAGATATGCGGGGCTATGAACATAAAATTCGAAGCGACAATGTTATCAAAGTAATGATAATAATCACGTATTTCTGAGATACCGTATCTCAACGGAGTGTGTAATTTTTGTTTCATTGAATTGAGTCGTCTCAGATACTTCGAAGAGACGTCCTTGCATGACTTCGTCTCATTAGCCATAAAAATCACTCCATGAATATTAACACGTACGGGGCCTTTCATTCCAAATCATGCAGTCCCCAATATCCTGTCAATTTTGAATTATTTCCCTTGACGCGTCCATCTATAATTTCGATTTTAGAAATAATTTATTTTTTAAATGAAAAATTTTAGCCAAAATAACAAATGGTTAGACCCGCGAATCGGCTGAGGCAGCGGGACGAAATGTCTCATGTGTATATTTTAATACGTTTTTACGTCTTATTATAATACGAGAAACTGAGAGCGACGTGTGGCGCCGATGCAGCACCCGATCGCAATTCCCATCATGCACGAGAGTTAATGACACTTGTGGTATCAGGTTTTCCGTGAGGAATCCCTGCGAAATATTTAACTGATCAAGGTTATCGATTCATGGGCGTGGTAAAAATATCTCGCGGTTTTCTGACATACGTTAAGCGAACAGTACGCACATACCAAACTCTGTAATCTCTCACTTCGCTCCTATAGCACGTCGATCATATAAGTGCAAACGTATGCATTACAAAGTGAGCCCGAGGGTCATTATCTACCCACAATTTTCCACGAACGAGTATCCACGTCCCACTGTGGTTTGACCACCGCGGAATCGATACGAGAAAATCCGAACTCCCGCATATATCGATGTCGATCCTGTACTAATTATATATATATATATATTTGTACACATTTATTTGCAGAAAAAAAAATCATTTTTTCTTTTTTTTTCAACGATAATTTACAAGTTTGATTCTGTGCTCGCGTGTACTCGCAATCATGTTTTACACACGCGAGTATATTTGTATGAAGAAAAACCAACTTCATTTGTGAACCGATCGTGTTATATGCATAATTTTATACACGTATATACATAAATGTATAATTTATATGCAGATTATGTATGTTAAACAGATTGTTTTTTTTTTTCCCAAAACATAATCCAATTGTACTTCGCGCAGGTATCGAATACTTTTTTTGACCCTCTCGTACGTGCGAGAGCATTAAATTTATGCCCAACATAAATACAAAGTTTGTGGCAATATACTCGCGATGCGGATTTACATTAACACTTGCAGTGTAATGTGCGTAGGCCTCGTTGCTAAATGTACCGATTCATATGTATTTATGAGTTTCGTGGATATATATTTGAAATATATATTTATATATAGATCGTTTTACTGCGTCTATATAGTTGAACTGGTCCGGAGACTCCCCAGGAAAAATGGGGTTCAGAAATACACAAGAACGTATGAACGTTCGCGCGGTGGACGAAAAATCTACATTCGAGCTTTCGAAGATGACAAACGTCAAATATAGCAAAGAATCTTCACGTACGTTTACATCCTATTTTTATTTAGACGGATTGAAAAATAATTCAGATTTAATAAAAAATTTATTGAATTATTATGAATAATATTGTGGGAGAATGGAAGAGAGACAACAGAGCTATCAAAAAAAAACCTAATCAATGTAAATAAACGATAAACAGATAGTACTGAACAGCTATTTGCACAAAACCAATGATGAAAAAGTAAACACGAGTTAATTGGTGGCGAATCCTTGTCGCACTCAACTCGATGGTTAGTGTTAAGGTCTTGGTCAAGGAGATCTCTTCTCCTGCACTCCGTGGACCTGTCAGCCCAATACCCGCGGTGAGAAAACGAGTTACTCTCCGATGTAACGCTGCTCGGTCGTGCATGTTTTTCATGCTTGCCTCCAGGCCACTCGCCGCCAGTCACGACCTTGCCCAATACATCTTTTGGAACCAAGAGCACATCATTAAGTCACTTCATTCTCGTCCATAGATATTTCTTTCACTTCCAGAACTAAATTATTTTACTTCGTGAGACTTCATAGCGAAATTACCATCAACTTCTAACGACAAATGAAACTGCTATTTAATTAGAAATAATACGTGAAATGTTAATTAAATCGAAATCGATTGTTTACAAGATTTTATGGAATGGATTCGATGAAAAAAAAAATCAAATAAAAAGCAAATGTATTCATTAGTATTTCATTATTATGAAAACAGAAAGAAATCGGAAAAAATTGTAAAAGAGAACGAAAAAAGACATATCTCGTTTCCTCGTAGGAATTTCATCGTGGCCTTTGTGGTATGTTACCAGTGATCATCCTCTTTCTCTCTCTGTTTCACTTGGAATATATATGCAACGTACTCCTTCGCCTCTTGGGCGACTCCAAACGCGATTGTGGCTTTTTTTCAATTTTTAAATTCGTTTATTTTTTCTTCGCTTTTATTCTTTTGGAGTGAGTATACGCTTTCGACGTCCTTGTCGACACGCGATCGGAATGGAGAATTGTATCCCAGCGAGTGAGCGAGAATGAAACTCGTATACATACCACGTACAAAGACACTATGGAATAAATATCGACTACGATCCTTGTCATGAACTCTAAAATGGATGACTGATCTTCTCTTGCCCAAAAAAGCTAAATGTATTTTTCATTATCCAACAATTTTTGTCAATTATTTCCTTTTGTGGATTTCCTACTTAATTTTTTTTTTCATTTACATATCGTGCTTTTTCTGAGCTTTCATTCGAAATCCTTTTTGTATAATTCGATTGAAAAAGAATATTTTGCTGATACTGCCTGATCGGGTTAATAATAAATATTCAAATTGAATATAAATGATCTGTATTTTCCAACGCACACAAGTGGAACTTCCAGTTTTTTTAGTGGTTGGAAACAAATGATAAACGAAGAGCACATCATCTTGTCACATCATCAAATCTTTCAATATAATATTGAAAAGGCAGGTTATCGGCATGATCAAATCGCATCGATATGCCAATAAGTATGCGTGGTGTGAAATATAAAAATCGTCATCGGAGCGTTCCCAATCGCTTAACGTTTCGTAAGAAATCCTTTCGAAAAACGAGTATTTCGGCATAAAACTTTCGCCTCTCGATATCTTCCGTACCCTATATATTTATACAAATGTATATTGATTTCATTCCCGCGATCTTTCGATTTCTTTGTTTTTCGCCTCATTCTCGTTTTCTTTTTTTCTTTGTCAATTTATTTTTCATTTCCAAACGGTACGGTGTTTTTGCACAGTCCAGCGAAACCACCAAAGTTTAATTAAATTGGTAGTGGATCATGTCAAGAGTACAAGTGTCTACGGTCATATCAGTGAAAACAAAAACAAAAGACAGCGTGAATTTAAAAAAAAGGCAAAAAATAAAATATCGTCAAATTTTTTCGTCCAGAAGAACTGAAACGTACAACTCGTGAATTATGAACAATTGTAACTCTAATTTTCAGTCGACAATAAAAAAAATAATAACAAGGAAGGTAAAAAAATACGCAGTGGTAAAAAACGAAATATTAAATCGCAGTTGATCGTCAAATGTTCACTTATAACTTAATTTCGCAAGTCGCGTAACCATGCACGGAAAGAAAAATTGCGTAAATTTCAGGGCACAACTCCCTAACCGCAGGCATTCTTGTTTTGTTGTATGTACGGGGGATATGAAGGTGTAGTGTACAATTTGTGCCACCGCTGACATGGGAATAGTGCGGGCGGACGGTGACGAGAGGTCCAGAAAGGCAAACTCGACAATAAATTCACCCGATGCCCTGTAAATGTGCATGTTTGGATTGAATGCATGTACGTATGCACGTAAGTATTAATGTGTGTTTGTGGAACACTGATATTAATAACGTTCAAGTGCTCACAAAACTCTGGTTGTTGGTGCTCGTAGCAACGACTACTTTCACAGAGAGCCCGAGTGGACAATGCACGAGGGCGGTGGAGAGCAATGCGGAGGCGGTGTAAATATATGTATACAAATACCTGTAATCTCGAGTATGTAATAAACGTTAGCGAGGTCCAGACAGCCAGCAAAACAGTCTGGAGACCTCTTCGTTACTAAAAACACGGTCATACGTCTACCAGATCAAGAGAACAAAAAAAAAGTTGTTTCGGAACAAGGGGAGATTAAGGTAGTGATCTTTGCTAAAGAATTTTTGTACAGAATTTTTTTCTCATTTCGACGACATATTTAGAGCATTTTTATAAGACTTTGTTCAAAATCTCAAAAAAATCTAGTGTTCCGCACTCGAGATGTATTCGCAATTGAAGATTCCATGGGAAACAGTAGAACAATTCACATTTCACAGAATAACTGCGGAGCTTTTCAATATCGGTTCTTTTTCGTCGTTTTTCCTAATCTCTTTTTCCTCATTTAGTTTTAAAGATACACTGAAATTCAGCTCTGAGTACTACTTACGTGAGAATTTGTTATTTTTCAAATTCTGAACGTCACTTCTGACATTTTTCCCCAAAGTTTAGGTTTTCATCAAAACTGACTCTATTGGAATATATTGTTACGCGAATTATAAACAAGATTTCTAAAATCAACCAGAAAGCTTTTGAATGCGACTGTGAAAATGGAACAGAACCGCAACGTAAACTCGTCAGAAATAAGGTAAAGAACCAAATTGTATTGTGAATCGACAAATTGAAAGAAATAATCTGCACAATTACTTTAATCGTAATTCTGATCGTTAATCAACTAATTAACATCAAATGTCGTATACATGCGTTAAAACGCATGCACACGTGTTTGAGGACGTTTCCTCTTTTGCTCTTCACAACTCGTCCGGCTTCGTTGGGATTGGGTAATCTTGAGAAGTGATCGAGCAACGTGAGATAGTTCACGTTTTGCTCGCGAGCATCGAAAAGTACATATTACATATATTTATCTGTTACATGAAAGCGTTACATGCGCGTATATAAAAGTTCACAGTGTAAAAAAAAGACAGACATAAGGAAAAGAAAAAAAAAAAAAAATGGTACGGAGCGAGAAGTCGGTCACCCATCGCAGAGTTGCGACTTACAAAATTCTCCTTATCCCTGCATCTCCGCATATCTCTCACGCCTTGTCTCCCGACATCTCTCCACACCGGAATATATACACTTGTGTATGTGTATACATCAGTTTATTTCTAGATTCGAGATGTAGATGTCAAAAAGAGATCTTTTCAATCGGTCATGTACAAAACGTTACACAATCTGAGGACCGTTACAATGTTACCATTTGTATTTCGTCATTAGATTTATAAACGATCGGTTCGCCAATGCAGAAATGGTCAATAAAAACTCTTGGTAATTACATTTTATCCAAAGCATAATCGTTATTTTCAATGGTTGTTCATTGAATGTTCTAATTGAATATTCTTACTTTTGTTCTCATAATTATTAAGCACAGTTTTTATGCATGCAGCAATTTTTCGAATTTTCTTCTTTATGGTATCGTTAAGAACAAAATAATACCTACTTTAACAATTAAATAAAAGAATATAAAAGACTTAGCAGCAATGAGAAATAAAATCGGAGAAATAAAGGTGAGTTTTATCGGCCGTTTCGAAGTGCATCTCGTCAAGTCTCGTGAAAATAAATAAACGAGTTGCGGTAGTAGGTGCTGTTCGTGTACGGATAATGCGCAAACGAATGCAACTCGTACCTCGTCGCCACCGTAAATATATAAATATATAATATACACACGAATATATATAAATACGATGGTTTCACTTTCGAGCAAGTTGGCCTCTGCCCGCGCATTCCACAGCGCCTCATCCTCTCTGATCTCTTGGCTTCGGCAGCAACCTCTGCACCACCAGAAGCGACAGAAAATCTTCCTTTTTCTTCTCTTTCTCTCTCTCTCTCTCTCTTTCCCTCCCTCTCGTGATCTCTGGACTGGGGAAGGGAGGGGCTGTTTCTTTTTTTAATCGGAAGGAATAAAAACGTAACGCGGGCGCGTGACGACGACGACGCCTCGAAGGCCGCGCGGAAGAGCAAAAATCGTACCCCCCCGCGAGATTGCACTCGAGAATTCCCTCCGATACATTATAAATTACACACATGTATACAAACAGCATCCTCATGCCTGCCAAAACATATATACCTCGCCTCGAAGGCGCCGGACCAGAATGTGCGATTTCGACACCTCCACCCAAGCATTTCTCGTCTTCGTCCTTTTCATCGTCACAGGATTACACGAATTTGGTTTTTTTTTTTTTCTCTTTATCCTCCTCTTTTACTGCTTGCTCACGTAATTTCTGCACTGCTGCAATTTGAATTCTTCGGTAAGAACTCGCGACGATTGTAAAGCCCACCAAATTATACGATGACAGGAATTAATATTATTTCAGTAAAGTCGAATATTTGCTTGAATAAAATTATTATTCATTCGGATTTTTTCTAGGTAGTGAGCTCGGCTTTTCCGTTCAAGTGATGCAATTTCTTTTTCCTATTCGTCTTCTTAATACGTACGGAAAAAAAAAATCTTTGTAGAATTGATTATTTATCAAGAACATTAAAATCATTGAATCGAAACCTCCCTAAACTTCATATTTCATTTTCATATCATTATCTTTCATACCAGGCACATAAACAATGATTGAAATTTCCAGTAACCAGAAGATCAACCATATTGTATAATCGAGCAATTAAAATGAGATTCGGAACTTGAAATAAATCTGGAACGACTAGAAATATTTTAAAAGGTTTCGTTGCGTCAAATACACCGTTAGTTAAATTTCAGTTGTCACTGAGGTCCGATACTTTGTCGTAATAACTTCAAACCTTGCTTCATACGTCAACATTCCATTGGAATTTTTACTCTGCAACGAGATTACAAATTCAAAACAAATTTTGATTTAAAAAAGCGCAGAATCTCTTAACAATCATTTGTCTCTTGTCAGTACTGTTAAGTCTCCAACTTTTATTGGAGCAAGAATTAGTGAAATTGTTACATACTGGCGTATTATTTCGATGATGAAATTAAAGAGACCGCTCACCGGTGTTACACGCAATGATTTACGAACACAAAAGTATACAATTTTTAATTTTGCAAGCAAATTATTCTCCATGTCCACGAAGATATGAAATTACCTGAAGAGCTTTTCTCTCGGTCATACATCATCGTAACCCGCCTCGACACAATACTCTATACATTCAAATATATTGTATTAAACACTGAATATAAATGCGTGTAACAAAACGATGGCGTCCTTGCTCTCGCGACGCGAGATATGACCATCGCACGTATGATACATTACTATATATAAATAAATCGTGTAAAGGAAATGCCATAACTTTTACGAAATATTGAAGCCCCGTTACAGAATTGCAAATTTCGTTTCAAATTTGTCTAACTGTTCCGATTGGAACGAATGAATTCAGCCACCTGTTGCTACTGCCCACAAATAATTTCCAAATAATTTTCATTAAAATAGTGAGTGCTTTCCGGACCGAGAATGATTTTTCATTCCCGCGCACGTGTGTCGACATTTTTTTCGATTCTTTATTCACGGCCGATTTAAAAAAAATACCAAACGAATGACACGTCAGTTCGAATGATTAATTAGCCGTGTTGGAGTTTCAAAAAATCCACGCTCCAATAATTATGCGTACTGGAGAGTTTTATTGGAAGCTAAATTTTACGTTCACAATTTTGTTACATTGGAATGTCGACGGCTAAATACCGAAATCGTGTCGAAGAACAATAGGATCATCCTCTTAAGGGAAATTCATTTCCATGACATATTTCATTCTCGATTTTGTCATGGCTCTGTTCACAAAGTTTATATCTATGTTGAAACGAAAAAGAACAATAAAGAAAAGAAAAATTTACGCGATCGAAATGAAAGGCTCAATTTGAGGCGATCATACGGCGTGAATCTTAACAAGAGGAGAACGCGAAGAAGAATTTACGATAGCTTGAAAACGAAATGCGTTGGAATCGAGTATGGGCAAAACGAGGGTAAAAAAAATAATAAGAGAGATTTATGATAACCTACCCCGAGGCTTTTGAAGCCGCCGAAATGGACCGATTAACACGCCAGAAATCGCTCTAATAAAGGTCTCCGCGATGTGTTAAATACAGGCTTTTATATATAGTTCGTATGATCTTTCTCACACTCAATACAAATATGTGTGTTTGTGTGCGAGGCTTTGGAGCAGAAGGAGATTTACATGTAAATTTCTTTATTAAACGACGCGTACGTGTCATCGAGAGGCGTGTGACGCTGAAAATCACTGGTATTTACGAGGCTCATTTGCTTAACGAGATTCAATATGTTTTTGTTATTCTTATTCCTCATATGCAGGTATATATTTTTCGTGCCAGAACCTCGTGAAAAGATGATCGAGTGGCAATTTCACGAGACGATCGATTACCCAAATTAATCTTTCCACACACGTTCTTCGTCTTATCACCTGGAGCCATTAGTTCGCTTAAGAATTTCTGATTTATTTTTCTCCATTTTGCTCGAATATTAATGTCTCGGTGATATTTATTGCAAGGAAGTGACCTCACTCAGAAATACCCTGCGTTTGCACATGCGCATATGTTTTTATTGAAAGGTAGACAATGTTTTTAAGATCCCCCTTGACCCGGGACGAAACGTCGATGCCTTTTAGAAATATACCAATTTATCTTTGATCGATGAATTAAACACACCGACAAATGTTTCAGCAAAAAGATAAGGTCACGCTGATTTTGTTGCTGGCTATCCGTTTTGGAATCTAGGCGTGTTTTACGACGATTTACAACGATCGTTAAATCGATACTCCAAGATCGATACATTTTATCGGCTTTTAGCATTGTATGCCTAGTGTTAAAAGATTTGTTTTCTATTTTTATCCGATAATGCATCACATAAAGTCTTTCCGAACTATGCGTTATATGGAGCCCTATAGGAACGATCGGAAAACGGTACTTTATGTATCGATACCGTTAGTTATATTGTCCTACTGACACCCTTGGGGCGTTAATATTTCAGTTACTGTGATATGTGTAAAAATATATAAAATTTTAGCGATAAGAATATTGGATTCATTCATTTTGTTGTGATATAATTTCTTCTATTTTCGCTCGTTTCAAGGATCATCAGAAGGCACTATCGTAAAAAAACCGCACAGAATTTTTATTTCCTTGATATCACGATATTTCATGTAATTGTTCTTTTCAATAATTGAGTAAGTTTCGAATTTTCTATCGTCAATTCATTCCTCTATATTTAATCCACACATATGCAAATTTCAGTACATTTCATACGATTTTTTAAATGTCCTTTGTCCTTTGAAGTATCCGCTGAAAACATTAAAATTTTTATAACTCTTCAAGACTTAGTGTAATCTCTCGAAATATTTATTTCCGCAGGCACTGGACAGTTCTACAAATAATTCTGAGATTCTGAGATGTTGAAATAATATAAAACCTTTTTACATCGCGAACAATTAAATCAACGAAACTCCTATCTGACGCTGAAAAAATGTTCGAATTCCGGTTCACTCAGAAAATATGCAATATATGGATCATAAATATGATTTTATATGACATTCGGTACAAGACTATTGCAATATTAATAGGAACTTTGTTAATGTAGGTATTCGTATGTGTCCGTATATATAGTTACACATTTATTCATACACTGTTTGAGCTCAAATCCTTCGTCGAATAGAAATCAATCGCGAAACTCGCGCGTGCTCCGGATCCGCTGATCACAATCGCACGAATTATTTATTCCGTGCTCGATGAAAAAGAGAGAAATGTGGAGAGCGCAATTCCCATGTGTATGTTGTCATTGTGCAATCATCACAGGTAGCGAGAGCTCAGATAACGGAAGAATTCTTTTTTTTTCGATATTTGAGAACAAAAAATTATTTTCTAAAAAATCAACTGCAAGATTAGTCACTACTAGAAGAAGTTTCCTTCAGTTAAGTTTTTCTTTCACTAAAATTTGATCCTACCCACGAATAAATATGAAAATTAATTCATTTTTATATCAGCTTATCATTTGGTCACATGAAAATATTTCATATTTGGCGTGCCAAATCCTCGATTAATTGGCTGATTATCCAATTTGTGATTTGCAATAACTTCTCGTTAGTAGGGCATAATGGGAGTGTCGATTTCTTCGATCTGCAATTTTCTTTCAAACACTGTATTCAAGTATTTCAACAATGGCGTTGAGTTTCTTACTGATTGTGAGTTGAGTCTGATGTCGCTTTCTTATGCGAGTCTAACAACAACACTATATTTTATGTATATCTGTATATATTTGTAATGGACTGTAGAGAGGCTATGCCGTAGCGAGAAGTTCGGCCTTGTGCAATTACGTCAAGAAAAAGAGAGCAGGCGTGGCGAGTTGCAGAAAGTTTCCAGACAATATTTGCGAATCGTGCTGCCCTGTTATTTTTTTCCACGATACTGTACGTATTTCGTTCGATAAGGCATTTGTGCATCGATCGAAAGAAAAAAGAAATTAAAAAGAAAAAATGATATATCGATAGCCAAAACTGTTATCTTTTACGATACGACTAGCTGATCAAAAAGTCACTTTGTATGCGATCTTTTTTGCCTCATATGAGCCAATATATATTCCACCATCAAACGATATATAAGCAATTGCAACGATCCCATCGCCCCGTCGTCATCAGTTCGCTTCCTCGCTGCATTGCTGCAATTTTACGCGATGCCACATTCGATTAAATTGAAATCTTATGAATATGGGGCGTGAGGAAAAAAGATGGGCAAAGTGGCACTTTACAGACGCGCTAAGACAGTTTGCAATATTCTGAGGGAGCATATATAAGCAATGTGAAAATAAAAAAAAATAGTAAGTCCACTTTTCTTGGTCGAAAGATTATGCACCCATATAAGTTTATAAGATAAACTCCTTGATAAATTTTTATGAGCCCGAGTTTTAATGGACGTGCTTTTTTTATAATTATGTTGGTATTTTATTATTGAATAAAAAAAGCTTTGTTATTGAAAATCGATCATCGTTATTGATGAAAGGATTCGTATCCAAAAAATCTTATTAGTTAAAGATTTTTTTGATTTTTTTATTGTCAATTTCCAATGTTTTGTCTATTGTAAATAGCAAATTTATGGTTCCTGCGAACTGGAAATAATTGGGTGCTTGTATGTGACGACCGATAGAACCTAAAAAATCAGCAGATACAAAGATATCGAAAGAGCAATCAAAGAATGCAGTTTAAAAAACAAATCTGATTCGCGCGTCTTCGCTTTGGAATTCGATCTTTATCAGCAGTTTGGACGATCAGGGTCGTTCAGTCGAGAAAAAAAACTCAGAATGAAATAAAAAAGAAAAGTAAGTGTTAGATTCTATCGTTAAGCATTTCGCACGCTTGCGTACCTATGTGTACGAGCCACTACTTTCGTACTTTATAGTACCAAGTAATTAAATAACTTCGTTACGCACGGATCTGCTCGATTATCAAGCAAATCGTTTCAATCTCACGCTCGTAACAGCCGGTTTTCGATAACTCGAAACTACCATCAAGTCTCACTACAGGGAGCCACTTCTGAAGTATATACATAATGGCTTCCATATCAATTCGATCGTGAAATTGAAAAAAGTATATTATTGAAAGATTGAATTAAAATTTCAATAAGTTTATATATACATTATGCTAATAAACTAAAACTTCCTTTTAATGTTTTTGACACCAAAAAATAAGGTCTTTTTTATCAAAAAGATAACACAGGATTTTGAAAAAACAAAAAAATCGTTTGATGTGAAAATGCTGTTTTATCAAAAAGGTACTACAGTCCAAATCTCCACGTTTCGACCTCATAGCTTCTTCATTTTAATTTCACATACACATGTCATAAATGTAATACTTTTGATTAATATTACAATTTCTTAAAAACGCATTTTTTTATTATTATTTTCATTGAAATAAACGAGGCATCGTAAAAATCGTGGCAAAATCTTTTCACACACCCCGGACTCTCGTTAAAAATAATTATCAATATATACACGTTTATACATCCACTCAATTCTCGTCGATATAGGCGACGATTATTTCTCTCGATCGATCTTACGTAATGGGCGATTTCTTGCAGAGGGATTTGAGATCCTTTCCCTTTTTCCAGCCCGCTTGATTTTTCGTACATTTAAAAAGTATATGAATAAATGTACATCACCACAATGTACGAGAAAAATTGTAGACATAATAAAACTCAACGTTTTTCTATCTACTTTTTTTAAATTTCGTCCAATATTTGCGGAACCGATGATCATTCAAATTGAAGAATTCAATAGCGTAACTCAATCAATTCAAAATCAACATCATTAATTCAATATCTACATCATTAAATACAAATGCATTTTACACTTTGGTGAATGATGAAAGGTGTGACTGATACGACGGCAAATTGATCGATTATCCTGATTGACTGTGAATGATTTCATTTCTTTATAAATGTTCTCTCTCTCTCTCTCTCTCTCTCACTTTCTTTCCTTGTTCATCCGGAAAGTATTTTAATTCAAATTAGATCACGTTTTGTATTCCACATGTTGCGAAGTAAGCACGTGAGTTTCACGTGTAACACTTCAATTGGCAGCGATTGAAGTAATAACGTAATAGAAAAAAAAAACAATAATAATAATATTGATAAGTGTCTCAGGTATATTTGTCGCATGTATAGTCTTTAATAAGTGTAAGATCGGAGAAGAAGGTCGAGTCTCATGCTGTGCGTTATCACATACCAGAAGCTTAATAATAAGTACGTACGTATATATTTATGTATATATGTTGATATAACGGTCATATTATGGATTCATTTAGCATTGTGCGATTTGTATACTCGCGTGCCACAAGAAAGAAGTGTGGCATAATAAAACGTGTATTACAGTTGATCGCGACGGGAGCTCGACAATCCACCGAGCTGCTCTCGTACCTTATCGCTGTTAAATATACATATCCATATATATATAGATATATGAACGTACATAGATCGGTTATAAAAAATAAGAGCCCCGATCAATCTGTGTCTGCGCCCACCGATCAAAATCCTCTCGCACCCACTGTCTTATTTATATTGTCCTTTGACCCACTGCCCACTCGAAGCTTTTCGCAATCGGGAGTTCACGTCACGCGCCATATAGTTATAACAACCACCAATGGAATTTTCAGGCTATTCATTTCGAGAAGACCTTGACGATATATCGCAGCAAAGTTTTAAACGATTCTGTATGCCAGAGTCAAGTTTGACTCCATTTCAGGTGATCATAAATCGTATAATTTCTTTTATTCTTTCTTTCCTTTGCACTTTTTTTATTTATTCTTACGACGCAAAACTACAATGCTAACAATTATATGAAATAAACAATCTCGTTTTTCGTACCATTCACAATTTACCCATAGCGTTCAATTTTATCGAATTATTTTCAATGGGTAGAAGCTCACGCAAATTTCGAAATTCCTTCGTTTTATTATTTCTCGCAATTTCTTCTCGTTTTTTAGAGTTTTTGTTATCAAATGTTCACCGAGTGCGTCTTTACAGTAGATCATTCTCTTTTTTATGAAAAAAAAAAACAAAGAAGAATGATGCAAATGAAACTTTATCATCGGCTACGAGGGGAATTTTATGCTGAAGCAGAGTTTGGGGTAATTAGTTATCAGGGGTTTGAATCCGAATTAGTAGATGGTTTGAGAAAGGAGAAGAGTGCAATGTAACAGCCGGTCAAAAGTTTGAATCTGACTTTTATTTGTATTTTGGTTTTTCAATGTCATTTTCATCCGGGAAAATGATGTCAAAATAATGATTGAAATAACGATAGAGATGGAAAATATGTTTTGGAAGAATTACAGTCTCAATTTGTTAAATTAAACTGACATATACATCCTGCAAAAATCAAGATAAATCAACTATTACAACAGACTCGCATGACTCATCGATAAGTACTTCATGCATTTCAGAAGTTACAAAATTTCTGCGCCCTTTAATCTTCTCGTCTATCATCTTCGTTCAGCCTTACGCCGTAGTATGTAACCATCAAAATCTGATTGATCCTGACGTACGATGACGAATTCGTGCACATCGCAGGATCGGTGAGTTCAGAACAATACATTATAATATTTCAACTACGTGTAGCATCATACGAAATATGCATTGCGTAAAATCGTTGAGAGATTTTCAAGCAGCACGATCGTGACATGATCTAGGATCCATCCCCTCGGGGCATACAAATTTATCTGTAATATAATTAACCATCGCACATCATCGCTCATGTGCGTAAATAATGACATCGTAAATATATACAGGGCATCCGAATAACGAACGATAAACGGTTGGCAATAAACAACTCCCAAAACATAAATTTATCAATTAAAATAACAAAAAAGCTGTTTTATTTTTCCACGGAATACTTGTATCGATTGATATTTTGTTTGATAACGATTTTCATTAATAAATATTGTCTAAACGATAACATCTGCAGAAAAACCGGGGAAAAACGTGTTGAAATCGTTTTGAAATGAAAATTATGTAATAATATGAAGAAATAAACATAATTAATTGTTGTACCGCAAGCTGCAATTTTATCGAGAAGAAGGTAATGTTGGATTTATTTTTCAAACGGATTATAAGGTCCTTTGAGATTTATCAAAGGACAATTATGACTTAGAGACTCCGTATATGTGAGTCAGATTGAAGCGAGAACATAGTTAAGTAGACAGACAGCATCGGCAAGGCTTTATCTAGTCGCGCGTGCGTCTCTACGATAGGTGGCCCGTGGATAGTTTGCCGGTAAAGCCAAAGCCCAGAACTTGCTGTAGTTGGCTTTGGCATTTACTCTCGCAGTTATGTGAAAGGCAATATCGACCGACCCTCGTATAATATACAACTTGCAGGTACTTTTTGTGTATATGTGCGAGCTGTTCGTCTGTATAATCCGGTGTAAATCTACTCCTACGTATTTTCCGGCTGGCCAACGTGCACACTCTCAAATGTACTTTGATCCTCTGAGCATACGTATAGATACATTTTTTTCTGATCATATGTGCGTGATATGGGTAAATAATGGTCGTTTTTTGCGCTGCATATAGAAGCCACGAGAATCACCCTTGCACGAATTAATTTATCCCTCACTGATAATTCTGCTCTGCTTTTTCATTTTCTCTGTCTGTCATGCGATTTTATGCATCCCTAAAAAAATCGTGCAGCCAAAAGATTTAAATAGATGCCAGTCATTTTATAATTCGTAAGTATGAAAAAAAGAAATTATCTTCCAATGTAAGATTTGCAGATTTATCGTCTCTACATAACTATGATCTTTTCAAATGGAGCAGAAGAAAGTTGAGTAGGCTCCGAAATAGAATAATGCTGGAAAGATTCATTTGTCAAAGCACATTTATTTAAAAAGAATAAACCAAATAACAAGAAAATGTGACCATCGTCCATCGAGAAAAAAATTGATAATCTTTTTAATGTTTTTTTATCAGTCTTAATGCGGGTGAGTGTCGGAAAATCAAACTCATAAGCACACCCGACGTTCGAGACTATCCGAAGCTCCGATATAACGAAAATTCTCACAAAAAAATCAAAAAGAACAATCGAAAATGACTGAAAAGTCTTATTGAAATGGCATGACGTTACAATATTTATTTTTCTCTTAGTTTAAAAAAGAAACGTAATTCATTATATCAGAAATGATCGATGAATCCTATTCACTGAGGTTGAAAAATCGTAATCGCATGCGGGTGATCTATCGAATGACAAATTTGTGTATAATAAACTTCAGTCACGACGATTATTAATGAATCTGTTCAATAACAATAAACATTGTTCTGAAAAATGATGTTTATTTTTTTCCTTTATTTTCATTCAAACGAGCTTACTCGATAGAGTGAATGAAAGAATGAATGTGTAAGGGCACTAGAGGAATTATCGCGCACAGTTTTAATTACCCTGGGGGGATAAAAGCCACGAGATGTTCCATGGTCAAAGGAGCTTGCTAATATAAAAGGTGAAATATAAAATGATTTCTCGGTGGTTGATGACGGCGAAAAGGGGGAGTCGCGATCGCTGCGACGGTCCGCGAGATTGCAGAAGTAATTGTGATTTAATGCCCGAAGCCACGGGTCAAGATCTTGAGAACATTGTACGGTGGTATCTTCTCTCCTTAGAAGCTTGTGAAGATCGCGCGCCAGTGGCTCTTCTATCACGAGATCGGCGGCTCCGAAGACCGCTCGGTATGTTCATTCTATCGCACGAGCACCATGAACACATTTTAAGAATTCTCCTCTCTCGCTTTTTTCTATTTCATTCCTCTTACACTTATTCATCGTCCTCGTCAGAAGGCACACACCGCTTTTGTGTGTAAATCAGGGAACGTGGGAATCTCCTGAATCTTCTTTCATAATATATAGCACATTTTACATGCACGTTTGAATCTCTATATATAAAAAGTAGTCTCGTGTACATCGGAGAGATTAAGTTCTTTTTTCGTATTCCTCTTCCATACCGTCAATACGCGCAAGTTATCGTGATGGAAAGTTGTTTTGCCAAATACGGGTAACTTAAGGTCCAAAGATTGGCACAACAATAAGCGTGAAGCCACATTCTGTGGTGTGAAAAATGAATTAATGAAAATTCAAATCTGTTTTCAATGCTCCAAACAATCAAATTTGACACCTTGTAACCATAAGATACAGAAATAAAATAAATGAGTGTCATATTTATTTGTATTTGTATGCAATAACGTAAATATCGTAGAAAACGGTGATTTTAATCCCGACAAAGCTGTGCCAAATTTAGCGTGATTAAAAATTGAAAGGCCTGGCGTCTGAATTCTGCATTCTGTGTCACTGGGCCAATGTGTGTGGCAGGAGGTTCGACACAGTGCAATGAAAGATTTTATGCTAATATATTAAAAACACCTTTCGGAGAGTTGATCTGTCAAAGACAGGATGCACATGGCAGTTAATACGCGCGGAGAAAGAGAGAAAAATACAAAGATGTTGAGAGACGAGCGCGCATGGATTAGGGAAAAAATGAAACAAAAAACAGAAGGTAGTAAAATAAATAACGAAGAAAGAAGGAGGGAGGGAGAGAGACGGAGAGAAAGTTGATCAACTATAAATATGTGTTGCCTCTGACGGTCTAAAGTAAAGCCGATGATTTAACATCTCAAAGGAATGTCGTTAATGGCACAAACACGATATCTATGTTACCCACTCTTTTTCCTATATACACAAACGCTGTATTATAACCGCGTTCTCTTCTTCTCCATATACACAAACGTGAATCAAAAGGATGAGATACACTGCACAATATCGTGTGATATACCGATACACATCGTCCATACATCGTCGAGCCTCCCATCTGTAAGTGCATTATTAATGGAGAAAATTTGCCCATTCACTGCAAGATTTATAAAAGAATGGAGAAAAAAAAATTAACCGACGCAGATTATACCGTTTAGTCACAGTTTATCATCTTTTGCGAGATTCTCAGTCCGGGCCACTATTATGGGAATAAAAAATAAATGTATGTATATCTTTAAAGGCGAGAGCTCAAACGCAGAGACTGCAATAAGACAGAGTTCCTGTAGTTTAAAACACAAGGTGAACAGTTATTGTAAATAAATTGGCCAGTTATGTGCTTTGGAAAAGTCTTTGAAAAAAAACCCCGTCTAGGATTGAGTTTACGCTACTTTTTTCCATTATTAAACAATTTGTTTTCAAGCACACATATCGCATTAAATGTTCAAGTTTGAACAACTTATTACCAACCAGAGAATAAGAAAACCTCTTCTGAATGGACCAGCAGAACAGATGCAGAAAGTATCTCTTAAGGACCTACTATTGTTTGAAAGGAAAAATATTTCGTTATTTTATTATATTTCTAACGCTTATTGCAACTTTTGCTTCAAGTTGAAAGAGCTTCGTTTAAAAACCGTGAAGAACACGTGTTTTCTTAGCGGGTGGCCAATAGTACTCTTGAGCATGACAAACAACTTTGTCTTTTGTGTAACAGGCTCACGTGTATGAATGACCGTTTATGTACATGTGTTTAATGTATCTGCAATATCTATATATCTCTATAAATATGTATATAGATATCGATTTACACGTGGATGCATAATAAACAGGACGTTCAACGAGAAGATGTTTGCGCGACTGAAAAATATATAAATATATACGTTTAAACTCTACCCATAAGTATACATATATAAATATATGATTGAGAGTCACTCGAGTCGTAAATTCAAGAGCTCACTTGAGACGTTTACTGTTGCAAACTTTTATCCAGCTACTTTTCATGTGTACTATTTTTCGTTCTCGTGCGTATTCGCCAAATTTATTGAACCCATATTTATTTATTCACGTACAATAACCAATTTCGTTATGTTAAAATACTCGATAGTTCTCCAGAGGAGGGCGAATAATGCGAGCTTAAACAATGGGCCGCGTAGTGGATGTGTAGGCTTTTTCTCCCGGATTATGGTAGTCGACCCAACGACGTCCGTTTGCGTTGGTGAATAGTGTCGTACCAGCATGCGGGCTACGCGCAGGTAAGTATGGTAAGGTAAGGTAAGGAAGTATGCAAGGTAAGTATTTACATTTGGTTCTTGTTTTATTGTTTTTTTTTTTTTTTTTTTTTTAATGTATCCTCTTTTTGTTTTTATTTTATTTTTATCTTTTTTGTTTCTGTTTCCAGGTTTTGATTTTTGGGGAGGAGTTCAAAGCTCCGACATGCTGGGTTTCAATCTCTGTTGGTACGTGATGGCGGCAAGAACGATGCGGGTCCGGAGTTTTCGGATCGAACGTCGAAGAGTGAATCAAAAGGTTCCCGGGTCTGGACGGTGGTGGGGGTATAGGAGAGGAAGGCGAGTGAATAAAGATGGAGGCGTTTTAACTCTGATGGTTTTTATTATGACTGGTATTTTTTGTTACAAATACAAATGAAAAAATTAAAAGGTCCGCGATGGACGGGGAAAAAATAAAAATTGGTAGTGTGGTTTAGCCGTTGGTGGGGCTGAGGGTGTGTGTGTCTTCTCCTTTTCAGGAGGAATGCGAAAGCGTCCCTTTCAGGACAAGTGTGTGGTGTGTTCTTCCCTTTCAGGAGGATGTGTGAGATCTCGAGAAAATCTTTCCTTTTCAGGACTTGACCGTACCCTTTCAGGTGCTGATGTCAAGATTCTCGGATTGTGTCAATGCGAGCTCGTGTCTCGCTTATAAGCCTGCTTGGGCTATACTCCGCTAGTGAGAAGCGTTTTTTCCAAAACGCCACCTAGCGGAGAGACTTGTGAACTAGGAGTAAGTATACTATATTTATGTACAGGGTAAAAGGGATAAAAATAATAATAAAAATTAAAAAATGAAACGATTCTCAAGGAATCAGTGGAATAGGTATATTCCCAATAAAAAGAATAAAAGAATCGAGTTGCAAGAGAGTCGGTTGCTAGGCTGGGCTAGGCTCGAACTCGTATGCAAAAATCTTTAAACGCGGTAAGTATACCGTGTGTCTTCGTTTCGGAAGACGGGGGGTTCCCTTTCAGGAGCTGGGTCGTCCTTCTTGTTCAGAAGGGAGACCCCGGGTAAGTGCCATCGGGTCGAGAGCGCGTCTCGGTTATATGCCCGCTTGGGCTATGCTCCGCTAGCGAGAAACGTTTTTACAAACGCCACCTAGCGGAGTTTTTCGGAACTATTTCCGTATTATTGTGGTAAGTCGCGGTTTTGGGTAAGTAGACTAATTCTTTCTTTTTACAGGTTTATTTTTTAAGGTAATTAATGTTTTTTAATAATTTTTTTTTTTTTCAGGTCGAAAAGGAGCCGACGAAAAGTAAAAAGTTGGCGTCACAAAAGTGACGTACAACAGTTATTCAATAAAGTTATGAATAAAACATTAATCGAAACTCATTCAAAATTCGCGAATTCACGATCACTTTAAGGCTACGAACTAAATTCAACCTGACATTGGCGACTACCTCGCAAAATCTGTTTGTTTTTTGTATTCACTTTAAGAATGGACATTAAACTCGGGCTCATTGGATCCCTATACGCTCGCCGGTCGTGTCTAAGGTATTTACGAATTTAAAGGTAATTAAAAACGCCCGATACGCGAGCTATAATATATATTTACCCGACGTTAAAGACACCGTCATTTTTTCATTGTTTTGTTTCTGCTAAGGACACTTTACTGTTGGAAGGTTCGAGAATAAGGTCCTGGAAAAGGCTCTTTACTATAAATCAAAACCAATCACGACCAATAAAAGTGCGAGTCCGACAAAACCATGAATTTATTATATTATCGATCGCGCTCTAAGGAACCAACGTTTTAAAGGATTTATTTATAAAATTCGTATTTTTCCCACCTCCTATATACTTTTGTCCTCTCGAGTTTAGCATTTGCAAACTAAATATTTGTCTTCCTGTCAGAATCTCCTCCGCTAGTAACTTCTGAATGCTTTTTCATAAACTCAATTTCATGTTTTGTTTTTTTTCTTTTGGTAGATACATTAAAACATGTGTACACGCGTAAAGTTTGTACGACGATGCGAAACTTTATAAATATATAAATATACGTATGTATGCCAATTCGTAAGATTTCGTTGTAATCTTGCTCCTCGAGTCACGGCCAACGATTATTTATCTTTATTGCCGACAACGTTACCAGCTCTCGAGGATTGCTCCAGCTCGGTTATTAAGAATGATCTTACAAGCGAACCTTTCGTGATATCCACGTCGTTTTATCGCGAAGAATAGATTTTTTTGAAAGCAAAAAAACGTTTATTTTTTATAATTTTTTTTTTATATACTCTCTTTCATTCTGACGTGTGCAAAAGGGAAAGAGGGAGGAAGAGGGGCAGGTAAAAAACCTTTCAATACGCTCACTTTCATCCGGGACTTGAAATACGTTCGTTTGCTGGTTAATCTAACAAAGATATTGCTTTTGCACTCTCCGCACGAGCAAAGAATCTCTATACTCAATTTGCACGTACAAATGCACACACATTTATACTTGCAGATCGGCGCAAAGGAGCCCCTCGTTTAGATACGCGAGAAACGATCCTTCCTTCTATACAACGCAACCCACTTTGTACTGAAATATGCGAGACACCAAATGCAAATACGAGGCGCGAAAATGCTCTGATAATCGAATCTATCAATCGTGCCCCTTTTATTACGCGCTCTCAAGCGAAGGGCACAAGAGGGCTTTTATTTATTACATTATTTTATTAATTTCTTTTCAAATTGTTTTATTGATTTACACTCAACAATGCATGGGAAGATAAAATACGCGGAGTATCCCTTCTAATTCATATCATTGCATGGAATTCTTACCCGCGAACCTTAAGATTCGTTGAAAATCTCTTAAACAGCAAAATAAACGCGGTGGTGAGTCAAAATAGCTCCAAAATCACGGATTCAACTTACAAAAGTGTCGATGAAAATATGACATCGTGGAATTTTGCATTAATCAGTCGATCGTTCTGTTGATGTTAATTTATTGAATTTCTGTATCAAACTTTGCATGTGAAAATTTACGACACATTTTTTTTACTCAATAAATGTATGCAGTTTAAATATTATATTTATAAATGCATATTATATTCCAAGGCAGTTTCGTACTTTTTTTCATTCCGTAATAGGATGCCCGACAAATAAAACATAAACTGTCGAGTCTGACGATGTCGTTGACGTTGACGTTGCAATAATCCAGACTGCGTGGCACGCGCGCTGATAAATTTTTTGCATTACTAAGGCCGCGCATACCCGCGGCGTATATTCCTCTCTCTTCTTCTCTTTCTATGATGATACATCAGTTGCAACCTGTTTTCTCTTCCTCCTACGAGGATTTTCCAGCTCATAAAGTTTTCTTGATTTTTTACAATTATGCTGATGAACTTCGTATTGATAGCGTTTATACATCAACAGAGACATCGGGATAATAAATACACTCTACGAAAAAACAACTGCTTCAACTCGGAAGAAAATAAAGCTACGTCATAAAATAAAAAATAACCGGGAATTTTGAAATTTGTCATAATAAGTCGAATTTTCAGCTGGAAATTCCGAACAACCGTGAAACTCTGGCAAACGTATCGTTCGCACTGCATAGATAATGAAATCCCGCATTAAATGTCATTAATCATGTGAAAAATAAAAATAAAATTATAGTCTTAAATGTAACGTTATTAAAAGTATAATTATTAGTTCAATGACTAATTTCAATCCATCCGGTACCAAATAAAGTGTAGCACATATAAATGTGAAAAAGCTTACGAATTCAAAGACCCCAGAAGGATCGAGTTCATCGACCATCTAATCGTCTCTCGACCATCGTATGGTCTGCAGAATCGAAGAACCGTAAAGAAAAGAAAAGAAGTTCATAACGACGAGTCAAGAATGGTGCGAGGTTGGAATCTCGAAAAATCTGGCAGACGTGTAAAACGAGATAAAAGAAAAAAAAAACATTCGTACGATGAAAGAATTTACACACATTGCGTCGATGCGATTCTGCTGTGCTCTTATTTTACTGATTCGTTTTTTTTCGCCCCTTTCTATTCGATTCTACTTGGAACACCGAACTAACTAATCGTTCTAATGTTCTTCATCATTGTGTCACTGGCAAGGACGAAGGAGACGAATAAAAAATAATAAAAATACAATTAATATTAATAATGACACTTAAGGATTTAAATTACTTTTAATGTTTCCGGTTCGTGGTTAAAGAAACATGAATTCTAAGGTTTGGTGGAATGATCGTTGAAGATTTAGCTGGCAAGATTAATTGAAATGAATCAATTTGACAATTTTTATCATCGTCATCATCATCATCTGAAGATAAGCCATAAAATTCGTGCAAATTAATTGATAGTGATTATCGATCGATCGACCAATTTATCGTTAATTATCGCAGTGAGTAATTAACAAGAGGTTGGCAGATATAATTTATTTAATGATATAGTCTGTGTGCAATGATGGCGATTTTTATTCCAGACGTCCAGTCCATTATACGCCCTCATATTCGTGATTTATTCCGATCGGGAGGTCGTCGAGGAAGCAATAAGTTTGAAAGAGAAATTACCCAATCATGATCGTCATACAGTGTGTATTATTCCATTGATTTAATAGCGCTACTGACAATGAGCTGCTTTTACCTCCCAACATGCATTCACTCCACGCATCCTTCCTTCCTCTCATTTATTCTTTCTTTTTTATTATTCTTCGTCTCTCGTTGTTTGGACGAGACTCCAATTGGCTGATGGCGAAAAAAAAAGTTTATAATTTATGCACACAAATTTTTACCCAAATAAAGTAAATCAAGTTCACACTATGGCAAAATACCAGCAAATTAGTTTCAATTTGAAAGCCAGAGAATAAATACAACAATTCAAATACATTTGAATTCGTGGGGATTCCACTACGATTCCACCTCGAATTTCTGGTTTTTCTTAATAATCAAGTAATTTGCTTGTCGCTATAATAATCATAATAACAATGATAATAAGATTCGAAAAATGTAGATTTCTCTATGGGACGTTTCATGTCACTTTGTCAACCCCAAACCCTCATCCCTTTTGATTTTTGATAATTCGTAACATGTTTTTCTACACGAGAAATTAGTGAACACCAATTATGTTATTCGAAAAAATATATTTCTTTTGAGATTGAAATTCAGAAAATTCGAATGGCTGCAAAAAAAATGTTCATCCACTGTAAGCTTGGCCGCAGAAATTTTGTAAATTCATCTCAAAAAGAAAAAAAAATCCCCTTCTTATGGACAACACTAATTTATTCGCTAAATAAATCAAATAAAAAATCATAAATATTTTTATCGCATAATTCCAAGTTTTTTTTCAGATCTCAAAGTATGTGAAATACTGCATAAATTTCTGACCACTTCATTGTAGCATTACACGTTTTGCAGCCTAAACCCTAGAGGGTAACGCAAAAATTAAAAAATTTAACCGGTTGTGCAAATCGAAATATTAGAAAAAAATCTTGAAATAAATGTTTGCTCATTACTTGTATAGAAAAGTGTATATATAAAACTTCTCCCTATAGAACGGGGTCAGGGTTGGAGAATGTAAAAGTTACGTGAAACAGCCCATACATACAGCAGGAATAATAATGGCAAGCAGTTGTAAAAGTAAAACGATACCTCCTGTCACCAGAAGAAAGAAATTCCGAAGTGGCGTTTCGCGGCTAATTTGCGATGCGATCCGGCAAATATTTATGCAAGCGTCCGAACGATGAAGAGGAAAAAAATAATAGAAAAATAATAAAAGAGGAAAATAAGCCCGCGGGGAAAACAGAATAAAGGAGGGATCGAAAATAAAGCAAGTTGGCGTTTGAAATGAGCGGTTCTTCCCGATGTGATCGAAGGTATATAAGGTGGAGACAAAAGAAATGCTGTTAAATTCGCTGGATTCTTGCGGGATGAGTCGATCGAGGGTGCCGAAAAATATTCGAAAATAAAACCATTTTTTTTTCTTGTCGTACGAGAGTCATGTAGAGAGCGTCCGGGTTTCGGTCGGTCAACTTTTACGACTTTTCTCTCCTTTCTTCTTAAAACGAATTCTTCCTTTTTCGTATCTTATTTATTCTCTTTCTCTCTCCTTTTTCGTTGTTTCTTTTTTTTCCCTTTCTCGCCCTCTCGGCTTATTCGTCCTTGCCGAGGCCTTCCACCAGTGGGCGTCAATGGCCATGCGAAATATATGACGCAAGCTCGAACATGCCACGTGTGCTGTAAGATAAGCTCCAGGCATAACGACACGCGAGAGAGAGAGAGAGAGAGAGAGAGAGAGAGAGAGGCACTGTAGCATGAGATGGCAACACTCGTTGCCAATTTCTTAAGTACGTCATCGAAAGCTGGGACAACGATAAACGATGCCTCAATAAAGCAGAAAGTGGATGATAAAGAACGATCCATATTAGCAGCTCCGATCATATGAACGAAACAAAGCGAAGAAAAAACCCTGTTCAGAAGTAAGTCCAAGAAATTCAGTTCGTTCGCCAGCAAAGAAAGAATAAAATTTATGAATCAACTGACTTTAATTTTATATAAAATAACTAATCGATCTACCGTCCCGCAATATCAAAAAATCCGGAAAATAATGTTGACATATAATGGATCATCCATTTTTTTTGTATTTTTAAAAATTTGCCTACTTTACTCGATTTCTCTAAGTCCTGGACAGGACATGAAGTGATTGGCTAGCACGAGATATAGAGATTTGCCTCTAACACGTGGATTGTAGGATACGAACAAGTAAAAACGTAATAGACAATGTGCCACACTGAACACCTGTGGTCCTGTACGATAAAGGCCTCTGCGCGACGGATCGACACAGCAATAAATTTACCTGTGTGCGATTCTATGTCTCTTTAAATACGTTACAAGTCACCACGAAGAAAGAAAGAGACTTGCTGAGATTTTGTCACGATATTATCACCTAAGTCTAGAGAAACTACGACGACGCAACGAGAGGGTGAGATCTCTCTTCCTCTCTCCGCTGTGTACCCTCACTTTGTCCTCTTGAATCTCGTATATGGGGAATTCTGTACCGAGGCTTACACGGTTTTCCGGATTTTTGAAATTTCATTTTTTTCGCTGCGTTGGTTCCAAACAAACCCTAACGAAGCCAGGTTTTTTAGCTTTACTTCAGTTATGCGAACACCAACATTTATCGAAAACAAGTATTTTGTCCCCGAAGACCACGGGGACGAGTTTTCGAAGATAGGAATGTTGCTAATAATTGGATAAATCTCCAACTCTATGCTTTTCAAAAGTTAAGAGTTCGAGCACTGTAACAACTTTCAATGATTTAGGGTTGTTCTCCTACTTCTTTCAATTTTGCCAACAAACACGATCGGTTGGTTCTTGAAGGTTCGGCGGCGCGATGTCCCGCTATCATTTTAGGGGTCTTTTTGCTCGGGGTCGATAGACCCACGCAGCTGCGATCGAACGTCGAATCGATTCGAGCGGGATTCGTTTATAATTTTAGCTGATCGCTAATACTCGATAAAATAAGCATTACCATGCAAGGCGTAATTCGAGATCTATAAATTGACAAAAGATTCGATTATTTAGACGTTTTCATAATTGGATCTCTTCGAATTTGTTCGTCAACTCGAAAAATTTGCGGATGTATTTGGTTTTTACGTACGAAACTACGTTGTAGTTTGAAACAAGTTTCTGAGCTTAAATCTCATTGAATTTTTGTGTTATCGAGTGAATAAAATGTAGAGAAAGGAAGCGCAATAAGAGACAGAGAAAAAAATGGCATTTTTCTCACGATCTACGGAATCCGTAATTAACGTCTCTTTCTGTTTATCTACATCGCTCTGGCCACCCGTGAAACGTCGTCTTCGTGCAAAAGACATCGTCTCGTCGACAGACTTGATGTGATGTTTCTCTCTTCTGTATAGCCCGCAGTACAGATTGAAATCTTGTGTAGAACAGACGAGCGAGACCCTCTCCCGGTGAGGTCTCATCTGAAGCCAGCATCCCAGAGCAAAAAATGTGATTTGTAAACGTTTCTCAGGTAAACCGAGATATTGAATTTCTTAATGCGAAATATATATTTCTTCTTCTGATTAAATAACTACACTTTTCAACTGCAGTATATAGTGGAGAATTTTTAATATGATCTCGAATATGCAACATCACATGTCATTTAACACAGCTTGGGGCCCCGACGTGAATTGAATCTCTAGTATTTTATTTTCTCAACAGTGTCCCCTGCAACAAAATACCTTTCGAGATTTTATCCAGAATTTTGTGTTTTCAATCACTTCGCCTGGAGTGAATAACTGGGACACTGAAATATGCAAATAAATCTCATTTCCGGGCAAATAGAACGGAACGATATAGTTATCAAAAGATTGTGCGAACGAACCGATAAATTTGGAAAAAATTCTTTCATACCTCGATTTTTGTGAAGAAACAACGAAATGCTTTCATTTTCTGAAGTATTTTTTAAATTAAAATCGATTCGGGTTTAAAAAAATGTTCATATTCAAAGTCGAATAAATGAATTGGCAATTAATGCAAAAATCGTTTAGCCCGATTGGTTGAAATTCTTTTTAAAATCACTTTTTATTCCCTCGAATCAATATTACTTGCACTTACCCATCGCGAGTTTTTCGGGTGTCTCGTGAAACGACCTTCCCCCTTCCATGCTCGCGAGGACGTTTTCGGTTTTTAAGGTTCAACGAATTCGGCGCCACCGAAGATTCGACAATCTCGACTTACTGGATTGAATATATACATCGATGCTTATATACATGCGTATTAAAATATAGGTATACGGTTCACTCAGTATCTGGGAGGTTCGTGCTGGTCGTATATACCATCATTCCAGAAAACCGGTACGAATAACCCACACTCCACGCCCAACACTTCTCCGATGCACTTTTTCTGCATACTGTGCATCGTAACCGGTCACTTGATTTTTTTTTGTTTTTTCTTAGATTTTTTACGCGATCGCAAAGGGATGGAGAACGGTTTCAATTTAACATGTTCAGCGACACCTTACACCCACTGGTGCTATATATAGTATTGAGAGATTCCAAAGCACCGAATTTCTAAAAATAGCATGCGACGTACTCGATATAAATATAGTGGGAGATCCATTAGTTTTAATCGCTGCCCTCGAAGCTGCATACGATTCTCTCCGTATTGAATGAATATCGTTCAAAATAATTCAATGGTTAATCAAATTTCATTTCATCGTCAAAAAATAAGATAAACCTTTAAGAAAAGAGAAAAATTCTCAGTATAATGGCGTGTCACTGCGACTGAGGTATTCCTTGGAAGTATCCAGCTTTTATGACTCCGCCCTACAGGCGCCAAGATTTTATCCAAAGAGGATCGCTCTCGATATACATAAAACATTAATAATGGAGTAATCAAGAGCCGAGAATGCAGGATCCAGACTGGATAATTGCACGGCGTCGAGTTATCGTAACATCATCATCTTTCTCGATGGTGCCACTATACATCATCGCATAAATAGACATTCATTAAAACGACGTACTCTATCGCCATTTGAATTATCAGATAATGGACCACCTGATGTTGAATTTTATCGTCACGATATTTATTTTCTTCGCAAAGTTTCCGTACACGCCATGGATAATTGATACTATTTTCAAGGTTCTTAGACTTTGTAACGTTCTGAATGCTGTTTCAATTCGTCAATTATTCTGTTGTTTCTTTCATTTGAAATCATTTAAAATTGAATGATCCATTAAATGTTGTTTCCTCTGAGAGGAATGCAAGTCTAGTCCTACGTGTCTTCATTCAACTCTGTATCCTTTTTATCCAACCATGGAGGGCTGGACATGGAGGGCTGGACACTGAATAGCCACTTTTTCGCCTCACAGCGATTAACTCGAAGCGGATGGGGTGACGATGCGGGCGAGCAAAAGTCCTTGTCGCGAGTGGAGTGAACTTTCTTTTGTAAAAGATTCTGCAAACATATATATGCGCTGTTTCACTCGGCAAGCTCCCACTTCCATCCGGATTAATCTCGAAGGAAAAGGACGAGAAATCTGGCAGAATCCTGTATTCAAGTTGGTTTATGGCGTCCAACTGTAGGGCTTTTGTCATTTTATTATTTTCTCACTTAATCACCGAGCAATGAATATTTATTTCGAGGCGGATTTCATTCTTTTTCTCCAACAATTATCATTAAATTTGTTGCAATATTACAAATGAAATTATGATAGAAATAAAAAAGCAATAAACAATAAAGAGAAATGCATCTGCACACACCCAATGATTCAACGTCAAGTTATTACACGACAGAGATTTTATGAATCACGATGTTGCAAAACTCTCGCTCAAAGCATGATCGAATCACTGTGGAATATCATTTTTCAATGGCCGGCCTGGATTAACCTTTCAGTGTCTCTATTAGTCCTTCCCTCCATTTATATTTTCACGAGAAATCATCTGAAAATTTTTCTATGTTTGTTGTCTTTCGAGCACAAAGCAAATGATACTGAAGCTCATGAAAAAGCGATTACTATCCAAGAAATATTTTCTAATTAGTAATCGAGTATTTTTATTCTTATAAATCAATGATTAAATGCCTTGGATGTAAAAATTAATTTTAATGAATTTAATTGAGCTTTGTAAAATGGATGATTATTTTTTTGTCAACTTTTTATTGAATTATAACTATATCGCTTGCCTTTCACCCGAGACATCCAACTCGTTCGTCATGAGGACTCGTTTTTGACCTCGAACATTTTTGTTATTTTTTTTTTCGTTCAATCGATCGCAAGGTCGTTATTTCCCGAGCGAATTACAGTCGCAAACAAGAAAATCGTTGACACGAAACCCGGGGACCTTTTATAAAGACACTAAAGTACTGGACAAGTATCCAGAGCAAGTATTTAGCGCTTCACGTGAGAACGAAGACAGGAATTTATTGAAAATTCATAGCACGAAACTCGCGATTGCAAAGGGTTCGTTCGTAATTATCGCCACTTGTGTCGCGACTCTGCGTCTTTTCGTTTATAAATTCTTTATCCTTATTGGTGGATAACCCGTCGTTCTAACTTGTAAAAATTGAGGCTGTTAAAGTCCATGAATAAACTAAAGTTAAGAGAAATTTTCTCTTCATGAACTGATAATAATAAGTAAAGAATATCAATGAATTGATTCACCATAAAAACAAAGAAAAAAAAATCAGATTTGACGCCGTGAGAGACAAATGGGAGGAAGTTTTTTTTTTATCGTTTACGATGACGCGTGAGTCCGGATGCTGGGCCATTTATCATGGGCAATGATGATTTCCCACCATCGACACCGTAATAAATGTGTTCGAAGTGCCACCGGAGTAGCGAGAGAGAGGAAGCTGCTCATTGAACGAGCCGGATATCTGGGCAAGGGTCCGGCCTGATGATGATCAATTTCACTCGGACATTTGACCAAGTATTGCGTACTTAGCGACCTGTATCATTATTTGTACAAACAAACACTCGTGTCTACTTCCAAACGAAACTTAATTTGCTTATTCGAATTTAGTTCATTGAAAATTAAACACAAGTTGTCAAAACATTTCACAAACTTATTAGAGCACTCGGAATTATTTAAAGAAGAAAATAATTCTTAAACTGAACTTCAACGAATATAAACAAATAAAAATAAATTCTCCCTCGTGAATGATAAAATACTTCATCAGTGGAGTGAAAGAAATTGCAATAAAAATATGCAGATGTTTTCACAAAGTGCTAGGATGCTTTCGAAAAAATTACATAAATCATAATAAACCCACAATCACGATTCTCTCGGGGAAATCAATCGTTAGTCGACTGCGTGATGACACGAGATTCATAATCCCAACGGAAATTCCAATAGGGCCTTTTCATACAGAGGAATAGGGAGGGAGGAAGGCACTTCTCGACAGAAATTGGCTCGTCATTCTCGAATGCTCGTTGCTGGTTTAATGTCAGACGTGTAAACCGAAGGTCTCTGCACGAAGAAGTTCGCTGGATCTTTCAAAGATTGCTCGTGCGATAATAGAACGGTTTGTACGGCTACGTACAAGAGAGACACGTAATCCTAGCAACTTCCGCTTCTCTCGCCTTAAAAACCTTTAACTTACACTGTGCCATTTGAGTAGTATTGCTTATGTGTGTGTTACGATGTACAGGGAATTGCAAGTTGAATTGACAAGGTCCTTATTATCCTTGTTCATTTTTCCTCTCGCCCATACTCATGAAAAAAGAAAAAGGCGAAACAGACCTGTCTCAGGTATTCCTTCGATAAATAAGGTTTATCTAAACAACAATTGACAACCAAAATACTAAAATCGTAAGAGCTACGACTGCCATTTAATTCGTCATGTAATTCCCCATACCTAAAGTGTACACCCATGGATCTCTGAGTACAGAAATACGGATAAAGCTCGATAAGAATCTCTCTAACTCGAGAATAGCTCAAACGCGTGTTTCCTGTATATACAAAGAGAGGGTTAACACGCTCTCACGTGGTTACCTTATAACGAGTCGTGTGGGGGTCAAGGCGAAGCATGAAATCAGGATTTAGCGTAGTATTGCAAAGGTAAACGCCAGGTTGAGAAACAAATGGAGATGCCTGAAACGTGTTTTCCACATTGCAAAAACACGATAAAATATATATGTATACATAAAACAGAGAAGGTCGTATGTTTTGATACGACGTTCGAGTTTCTTGATCTCAAACAAAACATAAAAATGAACTCAATTCAGTTAGGAATCCCTTCAAAGATCGCGACGACTATTTATATTCATTATGTATACAACGACATACAAAAAATTAATCAAGGCGCTTATGACTTTTTTTCTTTTTAATTACTTCACTGCGAAAAAGCAGCTCATAAATTCGAGGATTTTAAACCAATATAAACGCGGAGATGAATAACGTAAAACGTCTTATCTGCATGCAACGAATGCCTCGCTTGACAACGGACCGTTATGCAGCAGCTACACGAGAGTCTGAACACTACAAGATCACTGCTACATATCGCCAACAAGCATGCAAAAGGGATAAAAATATATATGTATATATTCGCGGGTTTAACAATACGTTATAAATAACATGCAGCACGCGTCGTGAAAGAATCTCGACCGGGACTTTAGTCTTTCATCTCAGAGACACCGCAAAGTACTATTTTAGCCGCAATAGTAACCCGAGAGTTCTACATCCTGAAAAAGGCTTCCGCCTTGCGGTATTTTGTTCTCCTTACCTCCAATTCATTCACCAACGTCGTATTTTATTAATCAAAATCGTAATAATAATTTTTATTCCGATTACCATCAGGATATTGTTCAACTGACAGCGATGGCTGCACGCAGTCGGTGTGTAAATTCAAAGACAACAAATATGTTATGGAGCTTAGGACAAGGTCAATACTTCGTTGATAAAACGTTTCGACATGAACCGGTTCGTCTATCAATCACCGAGCGGGAGACAGTTTTTCTAAGTTTCTGATGGCACTGATTGACCGAAACTCGGTAAAATATAGTCGCGGCTATTGACCGGGTTTTCCACGCACAGTTTCCCTTTGCCCTGGTCCAAATTCGTTGAAGTAGTGCACTAAGAAAAAGTGGCTGTGGATAAAACTCTGGGGAGGGTGCGAACCAGGAGCAGGATCACGGAAAATGAAAATAAAAGTATCAGGTTTGTCTAAAATGACGCAATCTTCCGCGAATTGAATAAATCATCGGGAAAATGATCGACGAGCTTGAACATTCTTATCACTCACTCGAATTCTATGAAATATATTGTGATCATTCTGCATATGCGGTTGATGAATCGTTCTGGACCACCTGTGGCATTGATGACCGATGCATACACGATTCGTGTGTGTATGTAGAAAAGTAGCGAATATTTATCCATGTATATATAAATATATAAATGTATATATCGACTACTTGGCTCTAGTGCAAGTACTTAAACTCGTAGAGAATAACGAGAGGATGCCCGCTGTGGGGATGAACTAGTCTGTGGTACCGCTCACATTGAGCCTGAGCGATGCTCACCCCCGCCCACACGAGAGATGAGTTTCACGTTGCATTTTTGTCGTCGCTATGCTTGATGCGAGAGCGTGTAAGCGCGCGAGCGCGAATGATTTACCGGTCAGTGCAAATCTGTGTGTGTATGTATATATATATGACATAAGGAGATCTCTCATCGTCACGATATGACTCTCCACGTTCACATTTCTTGGAGCAAAAACATTTCTGTTCGAGAACTAAGAAGATCCCGTAGCAAAGATGGTAAAATATATACTCTTTGGACGGTGCATAATAAATTACAAATCGTCATTTCACCCGCGCTACTTCTTTATATTATCTCTCCCCTTCAGACATTTATTCATTTATATATCCTTTTATTTAAATTTCAAACAAGAAACTCGTTATGTCGGATGTAAATAGATTAAAAATCAAGATTCGCCTTGAGGAAGGTCCAGATCGTCGACTTTGAGGTCACTGATCTTCCTCTCACTCGCAGCACAGCAGCCTCATTTATATTTAAACGTGTCGATAAGACTTCTCGTTTCGGACATCGTTATAAATTATTGTTCATCTTTTCGTTCGCACTTTTCGATCGATCGACTTTTTTTGTGACATCAATATCCGCTGAACCGCCCACGATCTTTTTAATAGAATTTTGGATTCAACTGCGATTAATTCTAGACTATCAACGGGAATTTAAAAAAGAAAAACAAAAAAAAACAAATAACCCGTTTGTTCTATTTAGAAAATCAATCACTGTGGTTCGTGAAGAAATTCTTCGAAAATCCAGCTGAAGATTAATCGGAAGATTTAACAACACGTCATACATTTTTTTTTCAATTTTGATCTCTTTGAGGAGACCAGTGATCATGCCATACTTAAAAAAAGGAATTCGCTTTAGGCCAAGTCGATTCTTCGAGTCAACGAACTCTTCGCTCAAGATTCCTAATAAGTTACTTCCATATCGTAATCCTTCTCGAAGCTTGTGTCATTAATGACATAGAATTAAATCTATTTAAATAACCGGGTATATCGAAGTGATTAAAATCTACTAATTGGTTATATGTTTATAGAAGATTATGATTTCGATGAAATTCAATTAAAATGAAACTACAGACGCAACCATATTGTTAATTTGGTTCTAGTACAGAAACGATTGTATCTTTTTTTTCATCAAAAGTTACGGACCGAAAAATTTAAAAAAAATTCTGAACAATCCATTCGGTATATTTGTTGACGTGAAAGTAATTGAATAAACTAGCAAAAAAAAGAGGCTATAAATGAATATCATTCACATAATTAAATAAATAGTGTCAGTTGTTAATTATGTTACTAAATTGGATGTTGATCATTTGCTGAATTTTAATTTCATTGTCCATAAATTTCATTACAAAAAAACGTTTAAGTACATAGAAGAGTGGTCATGGCATGTGAAAAACCTTTAGAAATAATGCGTGTGTAAACCCACGCGTGTATTTTTCTACGTTCGAATACTGACGCCAGTGAGTATACTCGCTTCTATCATATGGATAGCCATTTTTTATTGCTTTGTCTCGGCTTTTCTGACTCCGTTAAAGAATCTTGTGTCGCCGATGCAAAGAATTTGCTGGTGTGGTAGCAGAAAATTAATGGAATATCGATAAATGAAAGATACTGCATGCGATGGATCAAATCATCAGAAATATGATGATGATTTTCTGTGAATGTGACCATGGAGCAACGAAAGTCACCACATTTGTTACATTATTTTTGTCCTTATTCGCCACACAGTGAGAAAAAAAGCATCGGAAAAAAGGGCTCGTTCTTTTTTGTGTCTCGAGATCTATCTTATTTTTTTATGAACTAAACGGTAGCCGTGTTTTCATTAAAGCCACAGGGGGCAAGTGAGCCCCTGGGGCTGAAAATCAATTTCTTCGTCGGGTCTTTCCCCATCCACCGATTAAGTTCGTATCATTCAATTAAGACAGCATCGCTGTATTTATTTGTAACAAAACCGAAAAAGATGAATATTTCGCTTTGTTCGGCAATTAAATTCAACATCTGTATATTTTTATTCGTTTTTTACTTTTTAAGGGAAACCGATTCACCATCTAACTCATTGAAGAATTATTTGTAACTATCGATTAAAAATGCAGTCCAAAAAACCTCAGATATCGATATGGTGTACATTTCATTCACCATTTAAACAACTTCTGGTTTTAGCGTTACCTTATTATGATAAAGAAAGAACTAATTGCAATTTAATGATGACTTATCACGACTGTCGAATGAGTTGAAGATCAAAATCGTAAAATAAACACCTCGTCTCAGAACGGAGTTGTTAACGTCTGATATAAAAGTATATCGCGGTTTAATTAGTTATAAGTGGGTAGATAATTGGTAGTCTTCCCGTAAAGAATATTGTCTTAAATAGCATCAAGTACCATCAAGGCTGTGTGTGGTACTCAATGCTTTCATGTCTTATATTTTAGTGTCTCGATTAATTGACACGATCCAATTATCCACCTGCATCATATTAAATGCAACATAATCACAACGTAAAGTTGAAATCAAATGGAAATTCATTTTTTATTCTTGGATGGTTGTCAACTTATAACGAGGTACATTTACGAGATCAGTCCTGGAGATTAGCGATTATCAAGATCCTGCATTTAGGAACAGCATCAATAAAGTTCATCACGATGATTCAGACGAAAGTCTATGAACATGCAAAAGCTTTGATTTTGATCATTTTCTTCAAATGACTTAATTAAGGTAATTAGTTTTCCTTCTGTTTGTTTCGCCGCGCTCTTCGAAGGTTTACGCACGTTTGTGTGGCCCATTCGCTCGATTACTTTATTCTCCACTTCTCTCACCAGGTGCTCCACTTATAAAACTTTGTTTCGTCCAATTCCCTCGCGTACGAAGAGAAAAAAATAATATGTCACCAAAGAAAAATGAATGAAGCGTAATGAACACGCAGATAAGGGGCATCGGTTTTTCTCTAACTATTATATACACAAAGTTGGGCTTCCCATAATTTATTTCTAGAGGCCAATATCAAGGAGCAATGTTCTCGCGAAAGTAATATGTTCCTCAACGCAATTAACCGAAGATTGTGCGTATCTCGTTTACAGCGCGATACTGGAGCATGATTTTTTTTTTTCGTGGACTTTTTTCCTCGAGGTTTCACTGCCCGTTTCTTCTCGAGGGCAAAAAACAACTTTTAAGCCGGTGGTTTGACGTTGTCGGTTTATGACTTCATTGTCACGGTCGAACGAGATTCCTATCAAAGTCCCTTTTGCTCTGTTGTCTCAATATATTTCGTACATTTATATTTCTATAGCCAGACAAGATTTATCAGCTTAATTAGTTATTTATTTTCATCCGGGTTCCATCGTCACGTTGCGTACATAAATTGTACTTGACATTAAAGGTTCTCATCGCAGGTGTAACGCAAGAATTCTTTGTAACATCAGTGAAAAAAAAATATGCGATTTACGAGAAAAAAAATGATGTAGTACCAACGATCGTTTGGTTTATTAATTTCAATGACTCTCAACTTGCATCATTTTTGTCTACTTCCGTGAACGTTGTCACCTCCAGAAAAAAACGGTTTAAATAATCAATCTTCGGGATAACAATGGAAAAGTTCGAGGTTAGAAGAAAAAAAGTAGTGGGGAAAAAATAGTCAAATAAAATACACGGCCGGTAGGAGGAATTTGAATGATCGCGAGTTAACCACGGGAAATTCTTGATGGTTATAAAAATCGAAAGCGTTACGGATCATTCGAACTGGAGGATCATTAGACCGAGTCAAAATATTGCTGCTAACACACCAACTATTCAGCTTTCTCGATGTATTTCGTCCTTTTTTAAATTTTTTCTTTATCAATCGATTTAGATTGACACTTCTATTGTCGAAATGCATGAAATCGTTGAGCGTTGTTGTGTCTATGAACTTTGTATATATATAAATACTATTTTATACAAGCGTAAGTGTATCTATATATAAAAAGATTGATAAATACGATATTTCAATTATGCGCGATTTACATAACGATAACAAAAAAATATCTGTACGTGTTTTGCAAGAAATATTGAACAAGGATTTCGAGCTGAATTTTTGCTCGGCTGATCCAACCGTAGGTGAAGTCCGTGATAATAAAAACATCACGATACTGATCACCTCAGTTCGAATAAACACGAATTTCTAGCCACGTTACAAAAATAATTATCATGACAGTGCCAAAAATGATCGACGACTAAACTTCAATTGGGATCTCTTCCTACATACTCGTTGCTTTGTTTTTGTTGATTTGCATATTAAAGTTGTGGAGTTTATTCAATATCGATTAAATAGATATTAGAGGCGTCTCGATCGTTCTCTCGATTTACTCTTTTACATCTGATATGATAATGTCTCGAACGGTACTCGAGGAGTAAAATCGTTTTTTCTTTATTATTCTTTGCGAACGAGTTGGAGCTGTTACTGTTGCTAGCCGGAGATTTTTACCGTCTCGCAAACTCTCTTAATTATCCAGGAGTGTTGGTACGACACACGCGATTGGTACACGCGAAATTATGGACTATCAAGGCAGACTGTAACACTGTATATTATGATGCATTAGACTCGATCACACGTTTTACGTTGGCGGGGATCAATACACTTATTGGCAATTGCATAGGAGATTACTAAACTTTATATCGACATTTATTTACACAGATTAATGCATAGCTGTGTTTATTGCTGTCTGTACACACTTGAGGAGAGTTTTTCTATTTCTTGATTGCCATTGTACATTATTTATCAATGATAATAATGCCATGCGAAAAAAAAACATCTGTTTCCATATGGTGACGCCTTTGAAAGGGTGAGACCAGCACGCGACCCCGGAAAAGGACCTAGAATTTTTCTTTTTTTTTTACGAAATCTGAGAAGGCTCTTTCAATCGCTTCTAATTCTTGATACTGAATTATTCGTTTTGAAATTTTTTTAATTCTGCCAGAAATTTTTACTCGATTGAAATGGATTCGAAACATTCATGGGCTTTATAAATAAACTTATAATATATGGTATTAAGTACCTACAAAAACATACACTAATCTACAAATGTATGAAAAAGACCGATCACTTTCGTTGGTGCTGCCAACGCATTCCGTTATAAAATGTCGATCGAAGGCCGGAGCTCTCCCGAAGCAAGGCCGCAAACACGAAACTATATACATACACACGTGTATACTATAATCTATAATATATATATATATATGTTTATTGGTTCATAATCATTATTAGTATCATTCAAATCAAACTCCAATTAAAACCTCGATTATCAATATTTTGATTAAAAACTCAATACCATCCATAGATGAAAGGCATATTTTCGATCACCTATTATGGTCTAGGTGAAATTTTAGAATTATTACGGAAGGTCTGGAAAAATAAAGAATTGAGGGAGATCCTATTTTGCAATCGATATTGAGATTTAAAAAGTTCTACGAGTACAAGACGATGACTTTGTTAATTTATTAGAATTCGATTTTCTTCGTATTTGACTTTTTTTTTCCATTATCGATGGATTTTGATGTATTTTATTTCAGACCTCAATCAATTTTTGTCCTCTCTTTATAAAACGAAAGAATTTTTATTGAATAGATAGTCAGCTAAAACTAGTTCAGCGAGCTCGAGGTCAGTTCCCATTTCGTTTGAATTCGGAATTCAGAGCTTACATATACGCCCAGAAACGTAAAGAAATTCGACCAAGAGAATATATTTATGTTCGATAGTCCCACCCTCTCTATAGAATTTCTTAAAAATATCCAGGAATCTACAACATGTTGCAGTTGTGACAGAAAAAATTGATATCAATTTGATAGATTTTTAAACATCAAATTGCGTCCATCCAAAATGGTATTTTGGAAAGAGGAAACAATTTTATCTCTCATCAAAAACTAAACGACGTCATGAGAACCATGAAACCATGGAACACGGAACAAATATTTTTCAGTTTCGAAAAACTATTGAAATGAGCTCCATTATTTGAAACCTTTATATAAACCCTCGTATAAACCCTTAATAATAGTTCGTAATTCTTATGAGAAAAATTAATGAAAAAAAACAAAGATAATTACTGCAATTCACCTGCCAGCTTCGAAAGAGGTCTGCCATTATTGAAGCTTGAAAATCAGTAAAAATTAATATACGAGCGTAGGTAATAATACTATTTTGTCTTGGGGCTGAACAAGATCTTTAAGATTGGAAGAAAACGCATTGATTTTAATTACAAGATACTGAATATGCACTCACACCTCGTTGGGTCACATATCGTGCGGTCACTCACACTCGATTTAAGGAGTGAAAAATGTAACATTTTACAAATCGAAATGCATATTACTTGTCATAACTATATATACATTGATCTATATAGCGTATAAATAAACAGTGTTCTCGTTTCGCCACTTGAACGCGCGTTATCTCACACCCGCTTGCACACGTTTTGTAATCAAGAGTCTATTGGGCTTTCACATGAATTTGAGCGACGGTTCCTAATGTCTGAACCAGGATAGAACGTAGAAATCGGCTGTTTTAGCAGCTCGGAATGCAATTATATTGTTTGAAAGACTATATAACTTAATGACATAAACCGCTATTAAAATCACGTGAATTCGTCTTAATTACAATTTTGTCTCTCGAAAAACGAAACATGGACTTCTACATATTTCATTAAAATTCTCACTAACAGGGTCCTTTTTCGATGTGTGAGTATTGACGATCGAACACCTATTGCACTGCAACGAGAATTGAACTATCGTATCGATTGGCAACATTTAAAAATGTAACTCGCATAATCTAACACGTAAGCTGGCTCGAGTTACGCCCCTACGTATGCCAGCATTTATTTTATATATATTCGTGTCTATTTACTCTCAAAGTTCATACACGTAGCACTACGTATGACTGTTACGCGTGCTGATACGAAATAATGTCCAAGGAGTCAAGGATATCGTCGCTACAGCGTTATCTCGTCAGCAACAAACTCGTTGAATTACTATCACTGTATACACATGCATATAAACATATACACACGTATATCTATAATGGCATGTACTTGCTTCGATCATAAGGTCTTGCGTATTTAATACTGTAAGAAAACTCACGGCAAGATCGAATCGAGAGGAGAGCGGTGGAGACTTGGGAATGGGGCAGTCGAATGAGCGTAAAATGAGCAGCATAATATATCATACAGAAACCGACCATCCACTGTTTTACACTCTCGTTATGGATCATCGTCGTTGACGTTTTTTTTAACATGAAAAACTATTTATACGTTTTTTTTGTCGTATAAACAAAGACGTAATTTTTTATGCTGGTATTCAATGGATTTGAATGATAAGTTTCTCGTCTAGGATTCGTCGCGATTAGTTTTTGGCTGAGTTTATAATAGAAACAGTCATTTTTATGTGCCTAATGAGTTCAGCACAATGTTTCAATACTCGTTGTTTACCAAAAATCGGTCTACCCTGCCGGCGAGATGTGACGTTAGAAAGTGATGAAAGATAACAGTTCAGTTTGACGAAGAATGAAGCATAAATGGTAGTTAAAAACTAGCAAAAACTTTTCGCTGGATCAAATGAAAAATGGCGTGGGTGTTCTTTTGTGCAATCTGATTCACAGTGATCCAGAATGATGAAATTTAGGTCATTATAGAACACCTGACCTACTTTATGAAATATTACGAATATTTGTTATCCTTTGTTTTGTTGAAACAATACAATCGTCCAGAATGTGTATTCACAGACATACGGAGATGTTTGTTTTGATTGAACAATTTATTTACACTCGTAGGAATTTTTATAATCGAACGATCAGACTTTTCGTCAAGTAAGTGCATACTTGAGTGTACAATTTACTTTTTCCAACCTCGTGGTTTAATGAATATGTGGAATGCACGAAACAACGAGGGAGGCGTTACAATCCCTCTCTCTCTCTCTCTCCCTCTCTCTCTCTCTCTTTCTCTTCACTTTTGTCTCCCTCTCTTTTATCTCGTAATATACGTTCGAGGGAGAACGCGGGGATTAAATAATCGAGAGAGAAGTATATATTGTGCAATATGCACACGGTGCCCCATACATACCGTACGTATAATAATACGTACGTATAATACTACATCGAGCACGCGCGGAGACGTCACGGAGAGTTGAACGCCGCGCTAGAGTAGGTAAAGTCTCTTTGGTACGACACGTTGGACAAGAAAGAGTTAAACGAAGATAGATATATTGATATATATATATATCTTCGCGATATATATAAACTTATGGGAGATCGCAAAAGAGTCAAAGGATAACTCACCAGCAGGACAAGTATCGTGCTCGTAGCGGTTCTCTCGTACGTTAATCTGCACGCCATCTCTCCTGGGGGGACACACTTGTGTCCTCCTGCTTTAATACGAGAACATCCTTGGCGTCAATCCTGCATGTGATATCGCAGTATATCGCGAGCCTCAAACCTTTTTTCTCCCCTGTTTTTCCTCTTTTTTTTAATCTCTTTTTCAATATTTATATCTTATTTTACGATTTTTTTCGCCTCTTCGTCCGACTATTCCTTCCACAAAATTTATTACCGATCACTTATTTCTTTCTCACACAAAATCTTTTTTTTCTTCCTTTTCAATTGTTTAAAAAAACAATTTGTTCTCACCCTGTTTTAATATTCTATATTAGTTCACCCTGATTTATTTCACCACAGAACTGACAACAATCACGTCTTTATCCCGAGATCCTTACGGTCTCAATTTTCATGATAATTTTGATTACAAATCTTTAAATTCTCTTTTCAATTGATTTTTTCACGATTTTCTGCGCACACTTGATTTTTGTTCTTCTTTTCCGATTTCCTCGTAATTTTATGTCTTCTAGTTTCTTCGGTTTTGCGTTTGCTCTGGCAATCAAGTACAAGCCACGCGTAACCTTCGTTCTCGTCGTGACAAGATTCGAACAATGTCTCGTTATAATCAAAACGATTTATTTCGGTCGTGGAAAAAAATCAGAAGAGACAATACACTCGCGCTATCCCAATGATAATGAAGTTTGAGAAAATTCGCCGATTTGTTGATTGGAAATAATTCGTTTCTTTGTTTTTATTGTTTTCTTTAGATCTTGCTTTATCGATTTTATTTCTTCTATTTCGCACTGGACTAGATCCCTCACAATCTTCCGAAACAAAAGAAAAATAAACGAAAACGTCTCATTATCAAAAATTGCCACTTTTAATTATTTTTTCTCTTTCTTTCTCTCTCTCTCCGTCTAACGCGCGCACGCGTTTTTCAATGTATGACGTTCGGTCGTTTTGGATCGAGAGTTTGTGTGACGTGACGTGACGCGTCCTAACCGTGGCACAGGGCTCGGGCAACTGACAGCGGGTCACAGTCGCCTCGATCGGGCGCCACGCCGCTCACAGCTGATCCGGCGCTTACCCTCTCTACTTAAACGCAAGGATGTATATCAACATACAAACATATACAAATATAAATACATGCTTGTAGAAGCAATCGGAGTAGCACAGCAGAAATTCAAACCTTTGGTCTGCGATAGCATGAAAATCTTCATTTTGCAACCCCAATTCGTCTCTTTTTGGCATTAAAAACTGTTTCTCCACTACGGACATTCATTTAACTGGGAACTGTATTTAAAACCGTTGTTCTCTATATTTTTGACGACGATTTTTTTTCTGGAGATGTAAAACGCTGCCAAATGAGAAGTTTTATATTTTGGCATCGTAAAAAACGTAGTATCGAAGTTTTAAGCGGTTATGAAACTGTTTAAAAGTCCGAACTATCAAACAAAATTATTCTTAAGCTGCAAAATGTTGCAACATTTTTCATGTTATTATTATTCAAAGAGATTGAAAGTGATTGAGACGAATTTTGGCAGACCATCAGGTTGGATACTGAATTGCGAGAAATGATCGAATATTAAATTAAATTGCAAACCATATGTTACTTGTGCTCGAATAAATAGCCAAGAGAATCATCGAGACCATATACACTTGTGTGTAGACTTATGTCTTACCTGACTTGCACGATCTTACCACACACGTGAACGTGTGTCTAGGCCACGAACACGCGGGTTTTCAAGCACCGCGCGTTCCCGTTCAGGATACTATCCACTTTTCTTTTGCATGTATAATCCTACAGAGGCCTATGTGTATAAATCCTATAGTGATTCTATAGGAAACGTATTTCTACAATCGATCGCCGACCATTTGACAGATTGATGCAGAGGCGAACGAGTTTAAAGGGAATTTTCTTCAGAGCAAATTGCATAATTAAACTAGAACGCATTAATTAATTTATCGATCGATAGATCGATCAAGATAATCAACTCAGAGATTCGTTATTATGATTTAATTTCACGATATTCATTTTATAATCATGATGAACGGCGGATTATTGACTTAACAATAAATTTGCGCAATCAACGCGAGATATTATTAATAAATAATTTAATTATCAACCTATATGGTTTATTCGTCCAAGTTTATTGACCAAGAAATCCATCAAGGTCGAATCCGAACTCTATAAACCTGGAGCATCAATCGCCAGGATAGTATATGAACCTCGTCTGACCCACTACTGGCCACTACTACTTTTTGTCGCTCGTCACTCACTTATACACTTTGTTTTCCTATTTATACCCTTCAAGTTTTTACTAATCACTACAACAAACATATGTTTCTTCTTAACTGTTTCTTCATCACGTACACACACACATTTTATATAATTCATACAGTGATTTAATTGCAAATGTGAACCATTAGCTTAGTGGAATTGATCGTGAAATAGTTAATAGAATATAATTGAAATTTTCATTCGACAATTACGTTTTTTTTTGGGATCTGTTTCTTGTTTCTCGGAATATTTGAACAGCTCAAAAAAAAGGTTATGCTATCACGATGCTCACTGGCGGATTTCCTTTCCGTTTTTTTTTTTCAACGAAAGCATGAACTCATCGGAATTAGTGAAAACACGGCTCTGACGAATCATGACCTTCGCAACATTCGGGATAATCACGCAAGTTTCCTGTGGGTTTGATGCCAGAGTCGCATTTCCGAATCGACCACAAAACTTTTTGAATCATCGATTCGGTTTATCTACACGACATGGTTATGTTTTTATCCATAAAATTGCACAATTTAATACCGCAATTGACGAAACATCAGAGAATTCTCGATCTTCCAAAAATTTCCTTCGTTATCATCGTCATCGTTGCAATATCGAAAATCTTATGGCTGACTGGCCACCAAAGTATTGCAGGAATTTGGATCAAAATGATTATGTAACCCACTATGACGAAGAATGACGGTCAAGAGAATTATTCTACCTCGTAAATTCAAGGTCGTTCGTGGGATAAATCGACCAAGAACAACCAATTCGTCATAATCGTGGTTTATCTTCGTTTTCTGTAAAATCCGTTTCACTTTCTGTCACAATGGTTGAATATTGTGAAAATTGGCAATCAAAGATTTCACAGTTTTCGACACGTTCTAATGGAGGGCAACATAGAAAAATCCACATTTCACGGGATTACTCCGAAACTTTTCTATAAATTTTCTTTCTTTTTTTCTCCATCTCAGAGTAACATTTTGAACAAGTTTGTCAAAAAAAATCAAGAAAATTCACCGTTCAGTTCCAGAGATAACGCTCTTTGCATTAAATATGGAAACGGTGGTTATTTCTTAAACTCTAAATTTCATGTAAATCATTTTTTCTGAAAGTTTATATATTTTTTATATTCCTATAAGACATACCAACTAATATTATTGAATTATTGAGTGATTCAAATAAAAATATTCGAAAAATCAAGTGGAAAATGAACTTTTGCACGTGTAACTGCGAGGAGCCCACTCCGTTAAAGGTTTTTACAAATTATTATTTCAAATGTGTACAAAATGGTAAGAATTATTTATACGCGAAGCTTGTTAATGGTTTTCTTGTATCGTGATGTGCACTTAAGATCGCAAGAAAAAGCTTTTTCGTTGAGTCCGGTAGTGAAGATACGTTTATCAGAAGGAAAAGAGTTGAGCGATTTTTATTTCTCATCGAAGTGAACTCGCCCGGATCTTGCATTTTTTTTTTATACATACATATCTCGTGCATGTACATGGCAAAATGCAAGGGGGGCATGCATTGAAAGCTCCGAAAGATTCACCGACAACAAGAACACGTTGAATTTAACATTTATTTGCACATTTCTCAGATGCTCGTACGAGCCAAACGCTCCCGAGACTGCATTTGGCTGTAATGTCCAAAGGAATTCCCGACACGACGGCACGAAGTGCCAGCGGCAATCTTTTCACAAAAGGGCGGGAAGAGAGATCATCGGCATCGATCTGAGAGAGCCAATATCTCTACTGTTCATTGTTTCCTGAGCTTGGGGCAACCATTGTTTCCTATAAGATGGTCAAGCACTTGGAGAACGCTACAACGTAGAAAGCTTCGCGAAAAAAAAAACAATCATGAATACTATAAACAAATAGAATCAAGAAAAAGGAAGAAATGTCAAGAAATGATTAGAAACTTTTTCCTTTTTCGCCTTTTCGGACATTATAAATTTATCCACCCGTACAAAACAATTTTTGCGAAGAGCGGCCATTTCTTTAAGTTTTTTTTTTTTGCACAATTCATTTTCTTCTCCCACCCAAAAGAATTTATTCATTCATTTTTTGCATAAATTCCTTTTTCTCAACGATCATGTATATGATTCCAAACGTTTTTTTCCCCCCCTTTCTTAATGAGTGGCTGTGTACGCGAACCGCTCGGTACAGAAAACATGAATACAGGGCGCAACGCATGCAGCCTACTGTTTTACGTCTTGGCAAATAATGTTGGATTGCTGGGACGATACATATATACGTTTACAATGAATCTCGAGGCAGGCGGCGAGGATGTTCAAAAAAATGAGAATACAAAGACAAAATAACTCGCATACTATAACAGAGCGAGGAAGATAGACAGGAAGAAAGAGAGAGAGAGAGAGAGAGAAAGTTAGAATCATAGAAATTTATGCATAAGTATCGAGACGAAAAAATGTAGCGAACAAGAGTAGACGAAATGTCAGAATATTAATCCAAAAAGAAATCGATGAAAATCGATGGGACGACTCAATATAAAAAAAGTAGAGAGAGAGAGAGGACGAATAAGAGATGGACATGCAAACAGATACGTGTCGAGTATGGGGAGTATAAATTGTTATAAATTCTTAAATGACCCACCGACAAACGATGTAATTGCTCAGCTTCTCAGACGCACAATGTGTGCGTAATTCATCGTACTTACATGGCAGAGAAGCTAAGGTCACCTCGTTGAAAATGAAAAAAGCTGAGCAAACAGATTGACGTCGACGAGGCGAACAAAAACTTGGTTTTTGTCTTTAAAACTGAGTTTCTCTCTTTCTCTTTTTCTCTCTCTCTCCCTCTCAGTCTCTCTTTCTCTCACTCTCTTGTCCTCTCTCTTTCTCTTCTTTCCAGTATTGAACGTGAACGCAACAGTGAGCTATACTTTCGAGATGGAGAAAAAAGAAAGAGGCAAAGAGTGAGAGGAAGGAAAAGAAAGGTCGACATGAAGAACTTTTAACACGATTTACCAGAAGAGTACTCGACATTTTGTGAATATAAATCGAGAAGGAGAGATTTGCCCGTGCTCCATGCACAGCCAATAATCCTCTCATTCACGAAACTCCACGCTAGATCAGTCTCGAACGCGCAAAGTTATGGCTCACGAGCTTTTGATCTTACAAAACTGTGCAATTATTAGATGTTTTTTTTCAGGGGTCATTTTTTTTCCTCTCTCCTGAAAATCTCTTGTGTTTTTTAAATTTTCTAACGGACAATTGGGATTTAAATCTATGATAACTTCAACTTTCTACAACTTTTTGAACGAAAAGAAAAACAGGCACATTTGCGTACACGTATAGTTCAATCGCTCGATCTTCATGGTCTTTCAAATTTCATACAATGAAGGAAAAAGGTTCAACAAAAAATGTGGAGATTCCGAGAAGTCCTTAATTACAATCTCCAATGTTGGAAAGGCGGTTCTACGAAGAATTTTTTTCACAATGAATTTTATCTACCATTCTCGTTGACACTAAACTTTATATTCGTCCAGACAACTGCAAACCTCCAGAACGTCTTTATTGGCTTATTTGAAACGTTCAAAACGTTTTTTTTTACCTCGTTTGAAGCATCTGGAAGGACTAAGACATTGTCATGGCTTACGTGGTCTACCAATAAAGATATAAATCGCATGTATTTCGTGGATACATCTCCCAATTCGAAGCGTTATCAAAAGGTGCTATAAACAAACAAGTAACCATATTCTGCCGCAAGCTCGGACACCACAAAATTTTACGGGCGTTCTGAACGACGAGGCCAAAGTTCTCAATTGTCAATTGATTTATGAGTCTTTTCGCATCTATAGCTTCACAGCTTTTTTTTCGGGTGTTATATATTTTCTCATTCTCCCTGTACAACTGATTATTCTTAACGAAAAATTCTTTTTGCGGATTACTGAAGACGTCTTCTTTTACGCCTTCTGTATAAGAATTGAACACCGCATGCGAATTGTCTTTTTCGAGATGAAGCAGAATTTCGATAAGCATTAGTTCCTCTCAATGATAGAAATTCTAAATGAACTGATGATATTTGTTTGTTCTAGATGAAATAATGAGACGTGAAAACAAAGCAGAGATTGTAGAATATGATTTTTTAAAATCAAGATCGATTCCTTGACAACTGTGTCGAAAGAATCGCTGAGAAATGTCTAAACTTCTTAATTTGATGTTCAAAAAAGACTGCCAAATTCGAAGCTGCATAAGACTTTCTCAGAATTTTTGGTGCATGTACAAATGTCAAAGAACGAGAAGAAATGTAGTGTTTAAAAATGTACATATTTCAGATAGAGACGAGTGAGTAAAAATCATGAGAAACCTACGTGGAAGGTTGGATGTAACTATTTCGTTACCTGTATATTCGTTTTAATATTCGACGTGTGATAAAGATCTAGACAGAAGATTATGAGCAACAAATAATCCCAAAGGAATATCAATCGATAAATCGAAGTTTCATATGACATTCGACATGACGTTTTAACGTACAAACCCCAGAAGTATTACTTTCAAAATTAGTCCCTCGATTATATTCTTTCGATAACTTATTGATTACGTGGTAAGCATCGAGCTTTTATGTAATGACGTACATAAACAATTAAAACGTTTCATTGGACTGCATTATTAAGAAATTCAACAAAAAATTGTGCAGAATATTTAAATAAGGGAAATAAAAACAAAAATTTCAAATTAAATATATCGATGAACATTTGCAATGAATTCTACGTACGCAACTCTTGGTCGTGCATAAACTGCATGACAGGTTTTACGTTTTTCGCAAACACTTCCGTAACCATGAATTTGACAAATACGTCGACGCAGCGTGTGGTTCCATAAACTTCTTTAAGGGTTCATATATTTTGGAATCATCCGGCAAGAGACTAATAATTTTGGCTTCTTCATCTTTAGTCACTCACCAATTATAAGATCCAAACAAAATTCAAAGATCGAAAAAAAGCTCGATCTGATAGTCACAAGGGTTCACCACGATTATCGATATCACTTTCCAGGTAAATTCATAATTCGAGTTGCCTAGACCGTGAAATAGGCTTGTCTTTCGATGACTACAATTAACGAGTGACGGCGAAAAGAAAACGAACAAATTAGACAACGTTTGCATTGATGGATCGACACGTTGGCTGTTTGAAATAAATGATCATGCTAAAGGGCAAGGAGTGATTTAAAATTGTCCAAAAGGCTTGGGAGAAGAATCATTGGTCAAAACTTATTCTCCGGTGTTTGTAGCTGTGTAGCTGGAGAATAGAGAGAAAGAAAGAGAGAGAGAGGAAGAGAGAGAGAGAGAGAAAGAAATGGACAACGCAAGGTATCTCAGAAGCAACAGGTTATCCTTTGCTTGTGTATTTTCGTGTACGTGTGGTATCGAACAAGGGGGCAACCTGGTGGCATTAATTAGCGTTGCTTTAGCGCAAGATCGCTACCGAAGATTTTCCAACAACTTTAATGCACACACACACAGCAAAATGTGGGAGACATTTCTTTCTGTCTTTCCCTCTTCATTTAACAAAGAAATTCCTGATCCCGTAGGCAAGACTGCTAGGCATTAAAGTGTCAAAAAGAAGAAAAAAAACCTTCTTTAATTCTATCAAACAATTTCGTAGAGCATATTTTTCGATTCCAATTTATTGTTGTATTTATTTATTTACTTTTCCTGTACCGGATCCGTAGTTAGTAGTACGTATACACACGTGGCAGGATAAATTATCGTTTGACGTCATCAGCACCGTACAGTGGTTAAATCAACTCCATGAAACTGGATGCCCTCCTCAACGAGATTCTCTCCCCCATTTTCCTTCTACATCTCTTCCCACTTGTATCGGTGCTTAATATCTTCTGCAACTTTACGATTTCGAAACTTCTCTTTCAATGCGCTTTCCTACCCAATTTACCATGAAAAAACTTTTGGAGTCTACGTTTTGCTTGAACAGTTTATGGAAAAAGTGTCATGATTATTGTAAAAACATGACACGTATCCTCGAACAATAAATTATCCAAATTTTTTGGTTAATTTTTCGCGGAATTTAAATGTAAATTTACTCGAACATTAAATTAACGAAAAGAATTATCGAAGAAACGTTCTAAAAATGGTTCTATAACTTTTTTGGGTTCAAATTTGAGACTCAAGCGGGTGCTCCTTCGAAAGGTGTTCGAATTCCCTAAAAAAATTGAGATGTCAGAGTTAACGAAAAAATTACTTCCCCTGTTTCCTTCGTTAGCTTTTCGCGCAACTGAAATAACAAAATGTAATCTCTCAGAAGGCCACTGCGATTCTGTTAAACTAAATTTTAGGATAAGAATGCTAGAAAAAGAATTAAATGAAACAACTTAGAAGAGATCCTCGTTTTGTTATCTTTTCAAGTATCAAAACGCTGTACACCAAGCGTTACAGGTGTGCTCAATCAAAAGTTGCATCCCCTGAACTCGAACTATTAATTTCGATCACTACAGGTTGACGATTTGCTTGTTAACGACTTTATAATACAAACTAATAAATCAAGTGGCCAAGGTCATACGGGAAGATTTACGAGGCAGCGTATTGCTTGCTGTTAAGACAAAAGTCCAGGAGGTGAAGACGAAACACATTTGTGATTGGTTTCGTCGATCAATTATCGTATCACTTTATTGCATCGTACGTCAAAATCGTTTCCCTTCGTCATTCGCCTCGAACAAGGTTCACAAGGTTTAGTTGCATGTTTTTTCCCTCGCACACTTGTAAACGAAAATGATGAATCGGCTGACGTTGAAATTTCAAAAAGATTTAATCAAAACTAATTTCACGGTAGTGTCTTGATTAAAAATTTCTAAAAAAAAAGTATTGTCTAAAAAACTTGATATTCTATCCTGTATTACTTGTATCACTTTTTTTACCTATATTATTTATTATTTCTATTGTATAAGTGGTTCGGCGAGCCCTACGAACTTGCTGGGTTCGCTGTGGTTGTCTCTGGTAACCACCTCACACGAGGACATGTTGTCCCTTCGTGAAAACACTTGTGCCTTGACGCGTTTATGGAATAAATAATATTCATAATTGTGATCACTTTTATTGTGTCCTTTTCATTAATATTATCTATATTAATAAGAATTAATAGAAAATTATCAATCGTTCCAAATATTATTACGAATATTTTTATTAATAATTTTTGATCAATTATTATGCCTCATTATTAATTATTTTACCTTTATTACATATGTATTGATTAATAATTTTATATCAATACGTTATGATTAATAATTTTATATTAATACGTTAATATTTTATATTAATATGGAAAATTTTTAACGGTTAGGATACAACAAAATTAATCAGAATTATAAATCAGCCGATCAACAGAGGCAACCACAGCGATCGCAGCGAGCTTCTCCTAGCACTTCCTACGACTGCCATTGTAGCTCATCAATGCCAATAATCGAAAACAAAGTCAGCCCCGATCGCTGACCCCTTTTCTTTATTCTATATTAATTCAATATTCACGATGAATTTCGAAATGACAATCGTAACAAATACCGTACGATATTGTTTGAAATTTATTTATCAACTCTTTATACTGTACATTATCAGACTTTTTGCATTGCTATAGCATTCGACGTATTGATTGTTGTCACTTCACTGGTTGTCATTCCCGCAGTTTATTGCGAAGATAGACAAATCGTACGATGTCAATGAACGTTGTTTAATAATATCGAGAAATTGTATTTAATCGTAAAAGTATGAGAGTAATAAATTTTCTTGTATAAAAAAAATAATTTATTCGTATTTGAAAAGACACGGCAGTGGACTGGTTTGTTCATCTCTACATTTATACGGACAGAACAGTTATTGTACTTTTTCGGGGCCTCATATTTTCATCATTCATCATTAAAAAAAAAAAAAAAAGAACAACATTCAATCGTATTTCTCTCTCTCACACCGTTTATTAAAAAACTTTTGAAACAACCATTGAAGGATGTTTCAAATCGAAATTTCTAGTCAAAACTATAATTAGATGAGAATTTCAATCGTAAGTGATTCGAAGAGAATTTGAATAAAATTTCAATCCTTAATGACAATTGATTTTCTAATCAATTTCGGGGTCGAGACATGGGATTAAAACATGCTTCGAACCCTCCGATTTTTTTTCGAACTACAACTATCAACAAATATTTAAAAAACTTGGGAACACGGAAGGGGGGTGGGGGGAGGGGGGGTGGTTTACGGATAATACTGTACACGAGAGGCAACTAAAGTACTGGACCATTTTAGCGTGGAACAATCGCGTTTAAACGATTAGTTTTCGTCGGAAGAAATATGAGCTTTTGGAATGAAATTTTGGCATCAGAACTTCAGGTATTCGAGAAAAATATAAAATTCACGCGTGACGTACGTCGTTAGATCGATTAGAAGAAAAAAAATGGGTTTTTGTGAGGTAAAATTCAAGGCTTGGACGTAGCCACAGTCTGTGTAATGTCATCGGCCCCAGAAAAACGTTGTTTATCACAATCTTTGTTGGAAACACGAAAGAAGTTGAGCAATGAGACCGCTGGATTTTTTGGCACTTTTCGCGGTTCCATTGATCTCGATCTGCTTGTTCTTCGCGCCGGAGTCACTTGTGTGTTTGGACTTGTAATCGATTTTTCAGTGTCGGCTCTGCCAACCCTCAACTCGTACCGCTCTCTTCGTATTTTTGTTAACCAATCAATATTTTCTTTGCATTTGTGCGGTGATATTTGTACGAGATGTGGCGCCGTACCGTCGATCACATAATTTGGTAAATTAAGAGTAGGCGAAAATGGCATTTGACGAGGCTCATCGGAGCCACGGCTCGATGAACTTGGCCCAGGCTCGTCGGACTCGTAACCGAGTTGCAACGACACTGACGAGGTAGAAGGAACTGCTGATTCTTCCTTCTCCCTCATTGGACTGAACAATCGACGAGCACCACGATTTTCCAAGTGGGCTCGCTTTGCTTTCGGCTCGAGATTCTCTATTATTGGCGATAAAACAGATTTGAATTTACCGTCTGTCCATGGCCCTCTTGCTACCATCTGCACGTATGAACGCTTCGATGAACTTCCTCCACAAGCTGGTCGCTCTACTTCTTTGCTACGATCTTGCTCATTGCCACTTGCATCTGGAGTCATCGCTGTGAATAATTGATGAAAATTAAAATATCTCAATGTATGAGATTTGAATGTACACAAATATCTTTTGACGAATTTTTCTATTTATCTTTGATCATAGATCTTGAAACAAGAAAAAACGAGATATTTCGAAGAAACAGTGACTTAAGATCGGCTGTGAATTAATTTAGCGTCCGAAGATCATCGGATCATTTAAATGGACATTTTTAGAAAATTTAACAATAATTACTTGGTGTGGTGTCAGAACCCGGAGTTGTCTGCTGCTGTGATACCCATCGTCGTGAAACCGTCGGTGTCGTTTCCAGAGACGCTCGTTCCAAAGGACTCGTCGATTGGACGGTTTCAGCTCGCCCTCGTATTTCTATGTCATCATTTTCGCCCTTATGCTCGAGCCCGACTCGCCAAATTCTGTGACAACAATCGTCCGAGCAAGTGACAATCTGTGAAAACATTGATTCCCAAATTAGTTTTGCGTTGCACAGACTGTTTTTTTAAATCAAAATTGGAATGGGATATTCCGTTCGAACGTTTATCCAAATAAATATAATGTTGGGAAAGATTCTTTGGGATTTTCTGTGATGATAGTTCCATCGATCGATATTAGACGTCTAATACTTCGTTATTTTCTAGAGAAATATCCTGTCAACAAACGAAGTATTGACTGAAATTCGTTGATAAATCTTTACCTTTGGTTCGCCGACGTTGCACCAATCGATGCAAGTCACCTCGTCCGTGTGACCCCAGAGTTTAATCAACGGATACCCGGGTCGTTTTGTGCTCCAAATGTAAGCGTACTCGTCGCTGGAGCCACTTGCAAGATATTTGCCATCCGGGCTCAGGCACGTTTTAACATAAAATGTTGAATTACGATGACCATAATATTCTGCAACTGCATGCAAAACAAGATACTTTAGTTCTTGAAATCATTTTGTCAATACTTTTTCTCGTTGACAGGAAAAAATATGTATTTTTCTAGTTCTCGCAAATAGCACTTTTAATTCGGTCTGTTTATTAATTTACCTGGTTTAGGATTGTAGGATGATATATTGTATTCGTATATAATGTTGTCCATGCAACTTGCATAAAGCGAGATCCCAGCTGGACAAACGAGTAACATCGTAAATCCGTTTCTCACGCTTCCGCCAGTGTAGTTCATAACGTGTTTAGGCAACGGCTCTTTTTTATGTGCTGTGTAATTTTTTCTCATGTCCCAAACTTTTATAAACCTAGCGGGATCGAAACAAAAATTCGATGAGACAAACGAAAAATGGAATTCTTCTGTTAAACTATACTAGTTTCGTACATAAATTTATGAAGTATTGAATTTTGCGATGTTGAAATGCAACGAGGAAACTTTCGTGCTTGATGATTTCCACATATTTTAGTTCAAATTCAACTCGATTATTAATTATGTATATGTGGCTGTAATCTTATAATGTAACGTGAGAATGGAAAGTTTCTTACCCATCGCCAGCTCCACAGGATAACAAAGAAAAATCATCCTGGAAAGCCAAGCCGGTGATACTTTGAGCTCGAGATGCTGTTGTTACACCTCTCCGATATTTTCTCCTATTAACGGTTACCATTCCATGACCATTCCAGATACAATTGTCGGGCTTAGGGAACTCAGTGTGCGAGGCTCGAATATCCCATAGCATTACTGCACCGTCTCGGGCACCGGTTGCAAATACCGCTGAAATATGAAAATACACTTTTCTTCACCTCAAATATAACTAACAAAGGCTTCTTCGATTTGTTTCTGACTTTCGTTATTATTATTTGTTAATGATTGTTCGTTATTGATAACGTATTCTGGTCTTGATTCTTCCTTCGTGATCTTGTTACTATTTCTTTAGAGAGCAATGTAAAACCGACGAACCTTTATCTTGTGGCCTGAAAACTGCCGTTTTAACGCCCCTCGTATGGCCATTGTAAGTTTCTATTTGTTTAGCTTCTGGTCGAGAAAGATCCCATAATCTTGCAGTGTGATCTCCTGATGCTGTAACGAGTTTCATTTCTCCTGGCATCCATGCAATGTCGAAAATCGCATTGCAATGTGCCTGTTAACATTCAAAAATGCCATGTTAACATGTAACGCAAATAATTATTTATTTATTCGGAATTGGAATGCATTTTCAACCAAACGAATTTGTGATGATTCAAACAAATTATTATCCTCTCACAGTTGTAATCTTTGAAAAATTATGAATCATGAATTATAATTTGCTCATCATTTGCTTCCGATCTTTCGCTGATTGTTAGAAAATTGGCAGAGACTTTGTCATACACTTTTAAGTCTTTCGACATCAGATCAAGTGACAAAAGGTGAAAATAATTAATGAATTGGAGTTTAATAATTTTTTACAACTGAAGGAATTCGGTGAAAATTGTTTTTTGTCGTATGCAACTAAGCGTTAACGTACTTGAATGCCTTTTAATTGTTGATTGGCATGTCCTTTCTTGCTGGTATCTTGGAGGACGATTCTTCCATCTTCGTTAGCTAAAGCCAGGAATTGGTTGTATCCAGGAATGTTACAGAAACGACATGCAAATACCGGCCGATCTGGCGCATTTTCAGCTTCGTTAGAAGCAGGTGTGATGCCACGATATACGTCATCTTGATGGCATTGTAGCCTTGACAGAGCTATGTCATAATCGGACACAGAATCTGGAAAATCAAATATTTCAGTCTAAGCGCTTATTGCAAAATATTTATATTTGATTTTTTTTTTTAATATTTTATTTTTTATCAAGAAGTTATTTTCAGCAATGTAGACTGCATGCATGCTTGTCATTATTTTGCAATTGATTTCGACCATGAATCATTAATGAAACTACAAACAAATGCTACAGACAAATGCTGACGAATGAATCGTGGGAAGAAAACGCACGAGAACTTAAAATAATTAACGTGAATTGTCGGCTTTACAGGTGAAATTCGAGCCTTCAATTCATTGAAATTCGCATTCAAGTCAAAAGTGTTTGTTTAATTTGTTCCGGACTTTGCGGACATAACCTATTCACCGGAAAATCACATGTAACAATTTACACAACACAACAACAAAAACTTGAAATTTCTTATTACCGAATCCAGCGCAACGCCGTGTCAAGGCGTCGACCACGTTCATTATCTCAAACTCATTAAATAAATGTGATGTAAAAAGTATATTGTTTTTCAACAGTTCAACGTGTTTTTATGCCATGCGACATTACGCGGGAATTTCTGTCATTTTTCCCGCACAAATAGTGGGGCATAGTTGTTATGCTGAATTTACATGAAAGTTCAAAGTTACAAAGCGTCGCAGGCGGATTAAGCTTCTACCAAAACATGGCCGCCGTATGGTCTTAAGCGACACAGCAGAGACCAAAGCCAGCCACAAACCAAACAACCAACCAACCAACCAAGCTTCTACCGATGAAAACTCCTACCAAATATTTTTCGAGGTTTTCATTCTTCGTATTTATTGCCATTTCAATTACACGGATATAAATTAATAACGAACTGTTTTTTGGGGACAACTTGGTTCTTAATCGATGCTAATCAATGTACATGTCAATGTAATTGTTCATGTTGGTAACTTAAGAATCCATAATCTGCCGTTTTCCTTACCGACCATCGGTATTTGAACATTACTTGTGATGGATCAAACTGTTGTTGATGGTAATGTTAATGAACTTCATGGCTTCATTCGGCAGAAAAATTATAATTTCAATATGATACTTACTGCGTTATCGCTTATAAAGTTAGTCTTTGTCATCTAAAAAACAAAATTTATTATTTATATTTGTGAAAAAAAATCGACGCAACTTCGAACATTCTGGGGATTTTTTTTTTTTAGTAACATAAAAGAAAATTTGGAAAAGTGTCGTGCGAGGACACGTTCCATCCATTTTTTTTGTTCCAACTCGGTGTCATCGGGGCGCTCCGGTCTACAATAAGATACATTATAAGCGAATAACTAGAAGAGGTTAAAGCGAAATTTCCGAATAACAAAGCGTGCTCAAGTTCTAAGACCATTTCACTACTGAATACTGGAATCTGAAATCTGGTTATCTTCGAGATTGCATTTTTTTTCATAGTGTCGCTAGTCTCCGTCTGTTGATTATATATACGGCAATGGTGGATGGTGGGGGGGTACCGAAGAACCTAAAAAAAAGATCGTGAGGAACGGCGCGCGAGAGCAAGAGAAAGATAAAGAAAGGGGGGAACGGAAAAAAAAGAGGAAAAAAGCGATATAAAAGTTTGATTGTATCGTGAATTAGAGTGAACTGAGTGGTGAGCCCATCTGTCAGTTTGGAAAACATGTCCGATACAAGAAGACGTCGCAAACAATCGGGTGGATCTGACGATCTATCGGATTCTTACGACCCCAATGCGACGAGAGAGACACAGGTGAGTTGATTCCCGGCTTCTCGTACTATCCCCGAAATTATATGCTTATGCGGTAGAATATACACGTTGGGATTGCGGTCAACTTGTTTTCGATAAGCGGTGGAAATAAAATTTGAAAAAACGTCGAGACAAAATAAAACGCACGAGAACATATCGTCGGAAGTTGTGTTTCTGGGTCGACGATTATAGGTGAACGTACGGTATAAAATGGTCCACACTGTACGCAAGAAACGGGGTCGAGAGTACGTTTTTCTGTTGCGTTTATAGCAAATTGGATCACACGATAGAGAGAAAGACTCGAAAGCGATAACGAATTAAGATCGAACCGCACCTACACATAATCTCCGTTCGCTCACTCCTATCGAAGTATGCTACACTTCCATTTTTTTCATCATTCCTTTTTCTTTCCGTTTTAATCGCCTTTCTAGCCTCCTCCTTTTACCCGCGAAATCAGGGTTATGCTTCGAGCTTTCTGTAGCTCAAGACGTTTCAACCAGAAATACGCCAAGTACCGCGAAACCGGCATTGAAACACTTGACACGAGTCAACTCGACGTTTTACAACGTTTCACATATTTTTATCGTAAATCTTTGCACCGTAAATTAACGTAAAATAGACAAGACTCTGGCTTTCGAATATTCTCTGGAAAAATCATTTTCGAGCCACAAATTGAAGTTAACTGAAAACAAAGTTTCATTCAAAAGTAAAAAACATGTCAAAAGTCAACTGGCGTGATAACAGGAATTCCTCACCGGTATCGCAACTCGGAAAATTGATTGCTTTGCGAAACGCCAATTCTCCGCGCATACTAGTAATATAAATATTTCCAAATTACATTCTATATTCTTTTGTAATGAATCACCATTTTAATCGTTACTTATGATATTGAGCTTTGTGTGCTTCATAAGAAAATAATCAAACTCAAAATTCTTAGGAAAAAAATCCAGAATAATGAAAAATTGATGAAATCCTGATTATCAAATTCTTTATAGACAAAAAGTAAAATTCAATAGTCAAAGAATTATTTTCACTTCATAATTTGCCGCTATTTTAATTACAATATATTTTGCCGCCAAAGTCCTCAAATTTCTTGGTTGATTTTTTAGAGCAGTGAACAAACTGACGGTCATCGAGATTCAGAGTATGACACAGCAGGAAGTGATGGGGATTCCGATGGAGATTCTCAGGATGGCGGAGAGAGAGAAAGCGGGGATGGTCAGGAGGAAGACAAGCCTCAGCGAAAATTGGACGATGACGAGGACAGACGGAATCCTCAGTACATACCAAAAAGAGGAACTTTCTATGAGCACGACGACAGAACAACGGAGGAAACTTCTGAAAGCACTGCCGAACCACCACCGGAGAGAGAAGTCAAAGAGAAAAAAGTGTGGAAGGACAAAGAGGACAAATGGAATCACGATCGTTACAACGATGACGAACAAGCTCCCAAGAGCCACGAAGAACTGATAGCTGTTTATGGTTATGACATTAGAAATGAGGAAGGCCCACCGAGAGCACGAAGAAGAAGGCGATACGGGTAAGAAAACGTGCTTATTATGATTTCATTGTTTTTTTTCGAAAACTTTAAGTTTATACAAAACTCCAAATTTCCAAATAAGTAGAGAATACTTTACATTCCATATTCTTACGAAATTTCTCGACTCTTTTTCAAACTTAAGATTCTCAGCATGGATGAGATTTATAGAAATTTTTGATGACAGTGAATTGGGAAGTGGGGTAAAAAATCGGACAATGTTTTGAAATGTGTTAATGATTCATTGTGATTTTTTATAATGTTTCTAGCCGTGGACCAAACAAATACACACGAAATTGGGAGGACGAAGACGCATACGGCAAGACTGCACCGAGTATAACGACTGGAAAAAATTCGGGCAAGAGAACTAGCAAAAGTGGCGAAGAATTCCCAGCTCTCGGTGGCATTGATAAGGTAAACTTTCTAAAACCAATAATTTCTAAAAATCTTTGAATTGATTAGTTTGTCGTAGTTCGTATTGGGTTTTTCATCTTAAATATTTGTCACACACATCGAGCACTATAGTGAAAAGATAAGCAAAACCATCTTTTCTCATCACTGAATTCACGATTTTCAGGATGCATCGACCGAGTCTGTGGACGAGCCGGTGATATCGTCAGCCTGGTACAGTAACAAGAATAAGACGCCGATGAAACAACAAAATTTCCCACCCCTCCAGGCACAGCAGGATAATAATCAAAAATCGAAATCCAGTAGCTCCAATACGCATACGTAAGTAAAAAATATTCACTATTCACCTTCTTTGGATTTTGACTTTTTGGTTCTTCCGATTGAACAATAAACAATGATAAAAATAATAGGAACGAGAACAGAGCTCCGAACGAGCCTACGAATCCTGCATGGAAAAAGGAGCCCAAAGTCCCAACGCGGAATTTGAGCCCGAACAGAAACGTGGTTAGCGTAGTTGGAAACGTCAGTGTGGAGACTGATAAATTAATGAACGTGAAACCAATAGCGCGAGACGTGAAGGACGTTATGAAAAAACGACAGGTTCAGGAGTCGGTTAGCCTCGCAGCGAGTAAATCACGAGGTCGAGGATTCCGGGCGAACCCGAATAATAATCTCGTCGGCAACAGAACCGTGGAGTTGAAGCCGAAAGGACGAGGGTTCAGCGTCGCCGGTGTTGAGACGAAAAGAAATAATGCAACGGGTTTGCATGAGGATGAGCAACATCAACATCTTATCAATGACACGAAACACATGAACCTCAACGATGGATCTTATCATCCAAGACCAACGAGTAAGTCAATGTGTGATATAAAAATGAACAAATGAAATGAAAGCTTCGTTAGAAATAATGAAAAATCCTCTTTTACGGATTAAAACCTGCACAAATTGTTGAATCGACCGAAAGTAATTTCATTTTTAATGTGGATCGTCTGATCCTTGACGTTTCTGTTTCAGAAAACTTTTACGTCCAATCGCCCGGACAGCAAAGACCCAATACGGTTCCACCGCGAATGCAACAACAGCAGCAGCCGCAGCAGCATCCTCAACAACATCATCAACAACAACCGTTGCAAGCCCCGGAACAACAGCCGCAACAAGTTCATCCTCAACAAACCGACGTGGCCGGAAATCGACCAAAACGGTATTCGAGTCTTCGTCAGCGACCTGCGATTCCCGAAGTACCGGGACAACAACCACCACCTGCTTATCCACCGCAACATCCTCAGCATGGATTTTATCCACCACAAGGTAAAAAATCGTCCCAAGGATTGTACAAATTTCTACATGAATAACCCTTGGAAGTACTTTTGCCATTTCCTTCTGTCCAACTGGATAAATACGATGTTTCATTTCTATTCCGACGGCAGCATTTGTAATTGTTTCCTCGGGGAAGAATCTTTGGAACCAATTTTTATCCTTTATGGTCATTGTAATCCGTTGCCAAATTCCTGGACTATCTATGAATTAAAAGTAGAGCCGTTCGAGACTTAGACGATCGAATCGAACGAAAAATCATTGACATTTTTGCAATTATTCTGGATCAATGCAATGCTGTGTCGAAAGTTTGAAAAATCATCAACAACTTCCATTTTCTATGCTTCGAAGGGTTAAACGTCGTAGTTTCCCTTCTTCGTTTAACGCCCCGTCGTTTCTATGTGATTTTCTAAATTATTATATGGCTAATAAAAATTCGTATTATTATCGTCTAGCTGGAAATACCCACGGTGTTGTAGAGACGCAAGGTAAGCTCGACGAGCATTAATTACGTTTGTGTCCCTTCCCTCGTGTCTGTCGTGTGCCTCGTCCTTAGAGATTTTCATGGTGTTAGTAATGCACGAAGAATGATGATGGCCAATGTCGGATCGTGAGAAGAAATAGATGCGTGGAGTTTTTAGGTCCGGTCATTGCCCATTTTACGTTATTGTTATTGTCTGTTGTGTGTCCATCGTTAGATTCGTTTTTTAAATTTGAACAAAAAATATTTAAAAATCTACTGCTCTCTATAGGTTTTCCACAAGGTCATTTTGAACCACCAACGCCAGTTGGAAATTCTCCAGCACCGATGACGGGACAACCGGTTATGCCTTTGCCTCCTGGTGGACAGCCTTCAGCTTACGCTCCTCCTCCGTTTTTGGTACCACCCCCACAGTTCATACCACCACAGGCAGCACCACCCAATATTATCAATTACGTACCCACTCCGGCCGGTCCAGCCTTTCCACCTAATTTCCAAGGCTATCAAGGATACAATCCAACGGTTCAAGTATGATTAGAATATTGTTGAAATTTACTTTCCTTGGCACCATTAATTGGCCATAAAACATGAGCGTGTAATAAACGTGTAATAACTGTAGTGAAGAACGTAACTTGGAATTTTCTTCATTCCTACAGAGCAGAATGGAATTTTTTATGAAAATATTATAACATTTCTAGTATTCTACAATTTTTAGAATTTAAATTCATGAAAATGTGCATTGAGTTCAATAATAATCACGAAAATTCACCGAATCAACAATTTACTTCAATATAAAACTCGGGTTAACGAAATATTTGGGATTTTTTTTTAAATAGCCTCAAGGACCGCCCCCACCGCCTGAACTATTCCAACCTCAAGGCTGCACTTATTACAGTCCAGCACAGCAACAACAGCAACAAGGTGCACCTATGAGGCGACCAAAAGCGGCGATACCGATTCTTCCGCCTCCGGATGCGAACGCTCAGTATCAGCATCACAATCATCAAGCGGCGATGGGACGTAGCAAAACTTCGCATCACAGGCATGCAGCGGGTCCGGGAAATATGTCCCCAATGTCACAACCGTTGCAACCGACAACGTGTCAGTTGGCTCAGCCGATAACGTCGCAACCGTCACCGCCAACGACGTTACAACCGGAGCAGCCGATAATTACAGAATCTCCGCAACCGATAGCGTCCGAACCTTTGCAATCGGTGGCGTCAGAACCATCGGAATCAACGACATCACAAGTATCGGAGCAACAAGATATTCATGTTCGTGAATCGCCGGAGGCTGACAAAGAAAATTCGACAGAAGTTTTCGATACTTCGAAACCCAACGACGAAACAACGTCGATGCAGATGAACGAAGAAAAAATTGAGCCTCAGCCGGTCGTAGAATCTATCGTCTCAACGGACCTCGAAATTCCACCAACTGTGACAAACGAACCCGTTGCCGAACTTGAACCTCCACCGGAGGCCTCGAATCTAGAGCAGGAAAAAATTAAAAATGTTCTTGAACCTCCCGGAGAAATATTGTCGAATGTAGTCAAAGTGGAAGATCCCGAGTCTGAAACGACGAAAGAAACAACGCCAACCGAACCACCGCTCATTATTGACAATAGCGAGAAAATAGTTGTTCCTCAAAAAGATATGGAAAACGAAATTGATGTTGAACAAACGGAAGTTAAGAAAACGGAGATGAATGTTCTACCGGATAAACCGGTTATCGAAGAGGCAGCTGCCTAAGAATTCATCCGCGTACAGAGAGTAGTTTTTCCAATTGAATACTCAATATTATAGTTAAAAGCTGAGAACTCGGTTGGAGAATATTCAATCTTCATATTTCAAATTATCTCGAAGTGCACTGCGATGAACGATTTAAAGAAAATTAAACAATTTTAAAAGATAATGAAGGAAAGAGATACGGAAAGGTGAGAAAGGGGGTTATTTATATTATTCTATCAGATGTACTCGAAGTTCGCCACTACCGAGCTTTCGAATTCCTTGGTTTATTTTCATTACATTTTTTTTAACATATAGCTTACGAAAAATATCCTAGGACAGGAAAAACAGTCGTTATAACTAATCTGAGCAGCCGAGCTTGAGAATGCACTCATCGAACGAATTGAGAAAAGGTTTTATCTCTTCGAAAATATAGAAACAAAAGCAGATATATCGAGATGAATTGTCGTTGAATTAGACAGATGCCTTTTCGCTAATACAAGTACTTTTTTTTTCTTTTTTTTTTTTCTGCGGCAAAACCATTTTTGTTTTGCTGGTTATATATTTTTGTAATATTGTTGAAGGCTTATTTGAAAAAAAGATGCGTCGCTCTCAGTTGCAGAAACGATCGGTAAAGGAAAAGAAAAAAAATTGATTGCTCGATAAACGTTTTGAATAAACTGAATTGGTGTGAATAGTGACAAAAAAAATGCATGAATAATGTAACGCGGCTCCTAAATTACGGACAAAATAGAATATAGATTTTGCCTGGTTTGTTGCAATTTTGCATTTTTCAGTGTAAAACGTAATTATCATCGAAGATTGTCTCGCAAAAGAAAAAAGATGAGAGAGGAAAACTTTCGCGACAAGTGCAATGGGCACGAGCATACGTTGATGCGGAGAAAAAGAATTAATTTAAGAGATTGAGGAGAAAAACTAACGACGATGTTCAAATTAACCGGAGGACTAGGGCCGGGAGAATGCGCTACGATAAATCAATAAAATAGAAGCAATCTACTCACACAGTAAAAACATTTATCTACATATACAATAAATATATGTACAATTGCTATATATATATATTTTTTAGCAGAATCAAACTAACGATTCATTGTCATAGCGATTTAATGTAAATACTGGCAAAATACGTATATTTAATAATCGTTCTCCTGCGTTTTGCAATTGTCGAAAAAAAATCTCAATTCATTGAAAAAGCTTGATCTAACGTTCCAACTCGAATTGATTTTTCGCCCTCCATGCTCGTACAATTATTTCACATCTTCTCGACCGGATTAAATGGGATGGAAAAGAGGTCATTACAAAAAATATGGCCAATTTAACTCGAACGGAGTCTCAATGCTTTATGTACAAATACATTTGTATCGTAGATAATACTTGATTCGCGTGGACGAATAAACAAATAAAAATCTACTCAATCGATACGTTCTCCAATTTTACTATTTATTTTACAATATTAATTTATTAATTTACTCTTATTGTTATTGTTCTTAAGATAAACCCTGGGTCTGTTTAATTTTCACTTTCATCTATTTAAGACATGAAAAAAAAACGTGACAATATTATCACCTTTTTTTGACTCAATCAATGTTGAAATTTTGCCCAAAATATTACGTTTTTGAAGATGTTCATTTATTCTATTTTTATTTTGTTTAAACTTTATTCACCACGCGGACGGAGGTCAACCACGGAAGTGCGTTTTAATCATGTTATCGAGTGATGGGTCCTCTCGTCATTATGAAGAAAGAAATTGTTTTACATTTCCATTTTTATTAGCTTTTTTTTCGTAATTACTATAATTATTTCTATAGTTCCTTCGTATTTTTCATCGAGAAAAAAGAGAGACTAGATATCTAATTAAATAAATATATTTTACATAAATATATTCGATAGAAAATTGTTGCTAAAATTCACGATTCAAATGACATGGATCGCATTCTCTCGAAATCCAATAGAAACCTATTCGATATATTATAATCTGAATTTGAATGATTTATTCAAATCGATACATTTATATTATCTATTGTAGTATGAGATTTTTTTCACATTTTGAAATAATGAATATAATTATTTACATTGTCAAGTGGAAAGTGCCGACGCTTAATAAAAAAAATATAGCAGGTTCTTGTATGACATAATTCAGATAATAAATGAGTTATAAAAAATGAAACGAAAAAGTTGTTTTTTTCTGTAAAGTAATGAAAGTACTCAGCTCTCATATTTTATCTCCAAAAATTGGGAAGTACGTAATGATCTTTGTTTCTCATATGGCAATCCTGGACATTTATTTACTTGAAACTACTGTGAGCGTAAATTTACAACAATCACACTGTATTATCCTCGAGCTTGAAAGTTTTTTCTTTTAAGGTAGGTCGTGCATTATTATATTCATTACATCTGATAATCGACTCCATTGTTTATCCATAAATTATTATAATTTTATTCAACAAGTATTCTCAGTTATGTTATTCCATTTAACGATCGAACGTAATTAAACATTTAGGCAATAGAATTTTTCAGTTATTCTTGAAACATTGTCATTCCGAAGTTTCTGCGAAGCGAATGTTATTTTCACTTGCAATTTTAACTTTCAGACTCATCGCATCTCAGGCTTGAACTATTCTCTTGAAAATGTCTGTACCCAATGAATTGAAATCTAAAGTTTACAGCTCGTCTGTTGGGTGCCAGAATTTTCGGAATGCTCGCTCTTCCACCCTTCTTTACACGTAGAATTAAGTTAGACTTGAAATCGAGATTTTTTTGAATTGTTTTTTTTTTTTTGTAGTCTTTTTTTCTAATTTCATAAATGTTTATAAATCTTTAGACACTTTCAATCTCGCTTATCAAGCTGCTCCACATTCGTAATAGCACCTAGAGGAATGAGCTCTATACTTTGACGCACGTTGTTGTTCGTATTCATGTTGATCGACCTCGTGAGCATATGCGAACGTCGACTCGCCAAATTGGACGTTCCAGCGAACTTGTAAACTCCACGATGATTGTTCGCACGACCACCGGGACAACAAAAAGTTCGTTTGAATTCTTTGCGAAATTTACCTGCAAGAATATCGTTGCTTCTTATTCGGAGCTCTTCAAATTTTTGAGATTTCAATTAAATAAATACTATCTGCGAAAAATCTCTCAAGAATTTAACCATCCGTTTATTATTCCATCCCAAAAGCATTTATCTGTTTTTAAAGAAAAATTAGTCAAGTTTTTCAACATAATTGTCAGAATGGTTTTTTGTTGAGATGAATTTTCTAACTTCGCGTCAATTCACTACTGTGGTTTCTCTTTCTCTCTCCAAAATTATGACGCACATCCTCTGACACGAATTGAACGGAAAAGAAACTTGAGAAAAACTTTGGAACTCGTTTGTTTAACTTTTGGCACCGAGGGGGTGAAGTATAAAATATTCGAATCCGCGGTGAATTGCTTTTATACGACTTCCGCATGGAACGTTGAAAATGAAAAGAAATGAAAATACAGTATGTATGAAAATCCAATCACACTGTTGTAGTGATTTCAACGTAATTTGAGACCCAAAATGTTGATAATGTCTTGAGTAAGATATTTTAAATAAACAGCAACGTTTTTTCATCAGTAATTTCTTAGAAATTTTCACCATCCTAAAACTTGGATGCAATATTTATTTTCTTTCTATTATTCAAGAACGAAGGAATTAATAATAAATGGTAAAAGGGCTCTTGTGTTTTTGCCCTAGTTCCAATAAGTAGGGCGTTTTTGTGTTCATAACATGTGCGTTTAGTGGACAACGTTGCCGTTACAAGTAGATATGATCTTCAACGGCGACATGCCCCTCGGGGACATAGCCAATAAAATATCAAGAAGGATTAGATCTTCCCCCGTAACACGAGAATCTAGTAAAAAGGAAACGCATTGCTCTTCGAGGGTCGTACGGATATAAATAAATCAAGAAGCGTCCACCACTACTATTACTATTACTTCCGTAAAGTGTGCATTGAAATAAAAATATAACGTTCGTATTTCGGGATAGCTGGGGACGTGACAGCTTCGTTCGGAAACAACGTGGGAAAGTGGAAGGCATACACGCGTGTACTTTCTGAAAGCGACATTCGTAAAGTAAAAAATCGAGAATGCTTTAGAAATATGACACAAGCATAATATCGGAAGAAAAAACTACCGGCGGTAACATTTGCTGAGAACAGAAAACAAACTTGCGGCAATATTGTCCTTTGAAAATCCTTTCAATATACACTTGTGATGTAAAAATAAATCTCTAGCCCGAGAAAAACACAACAGAATTGAGCACTAGCATTTCAAAATAAATAAATAAACAGCCATTTTCTAATAAATTCGAAGAAAATAATGCGTTTAACTTCGTGGAAAAATGTTACAGTATTACTTTTCTTGAATACTGAAGAAATTCCTTGCTTGATATAATGACAGGAAAACAAGCCTTTTCGAATTTGATCCAGAGAAAATGAACTCTTAGCATTGAGTTGCACAAAAGAAATTTCTTTCTCTTGATCTTCATATTACTGGTTACTGACTACTCTTCGTTTTCTCATCAAGAAAGCTCTCGTTCTTTTTTTTACAATTTTTTGCTCGATGATCAAATCAAAATAATTACAATCATTAAATGTGTTTTTAGGAGTAGTCAAATAATCAAATTTCAGTCGAATCTGATTAAATATGAGTTGTAAAATGACAAAATAATTGGACGTTTTTTAATGGAAATGAGAGGGTTGAAAATGAGAAGGAAAAAATCCTATATCATATTCCAATTGCTGCATATATGGAAATGAGAGCACTCGTTGGAACAGGATTACGTATTAAAATGTAATTACCGCTCATGAAGTTGTAAATTACTGGATTTACTGCGCTGTTTGCGTAACATAACCAATGAGCCAAAAGAGAAAATGTTCTGGTCAATTGATTCGATGGCAAATCCATAACTTGTCTGAAATAATTAATTAGTCACATAGCGTAACATTAAAACAAATTGAATTTATCTTCAATTTCCAGTTTATACATACATTTTTTTTCTTTCATACGATAAGTTACTTTTTTTTAAATTTTTTATCATACCTGAGAATAGACAGTAGATGTACAGGAAGGTAGCAAATCGCAAACATGATAACGACAGCAACTAACATTTTAGCAGCTTTTCTTCGTGATCTCAGCTGACCTTCAGGATTGCCAACTCCCGTGAATGGAATATCGTTTGGTTGGCATATTCTTGCTGACACTGAAAATTTATGTTCGAAGAGAATCATCACCTACATCTAACGTAATTGGAGCTTTTAATTAACAAATTCACAAAGGCAAAGTCGGTCTTGTATATAAAAAGAAAAAAAACTCTCAAGACATTTTTATTTTTCATAATATGGTCTGTAAAAGATCTTTATAATGAAACTTCTTTTAGATAGTTATTTTTTCTTATTTCATAAAGACGATAAAGTTCACATTGAAGTGCTCGTCGACGACGAGTGCCTGAACTTGCTCCTTACTTATTGTTCGTTTCTTTATATCACGACCATCGCGCGGATCATAAAAAGAGTCAAGAGGGATGAATAGAGTGACAAACGTAGATATTTTTGCGGAGCGTATATGAGGCGGAAACGTAAACATCTAAAGAGTGCGAAACGGCAGAGAAATAGAACAAGAAAAAAATGTATGAATGGTGCTCTCATGAATGGAATGACGTGAAATATTTGAAAGGTACATTTCATGAATTCTCAAACTCTAGTCTTTATACGCCTGTTTTTACTTTTACATCTTTTTTCCTTGCACTGCACTTTTCATGCTGCTCATTCACGTGGATGTGTTGCTACTTCCATTTTTTTCAGTTTCTTCAACGAAAAAAAAACTTAAATTCGTACTTCATTCAATTTTATTTCTATAAACTATTTATTTCAAAGTTCATCAGAATATGGCACAAAAAACTTGATTTTGAAGACTCGAGGGTGCTCTAATTTCTATTTCAATTACCGAAACTTTATTTATATTTATTTTTGGAACGATGAAAAAGTCGAGATTCTCGTGTTATTTCGTCTTTCTCGAAATCGTTGATCAGCTGACCCTTTTAGTTTCACATTTTTCCTTTCGTGCAATTGACTCGAAATTTAGTGTCCGACTATTTATGTGGGGCATTTATGCAATTAACAAATGATGACTTTCCAGTTTTATTTGATTTATTTATTAATCACCAGGTCGCATTTAGAACCTATAAACAGACCTGGTATTTAACAATGAAATAGTAATTTGATAATCAACAAAAACAAATGCAGTAAAAAGAGATACGAAAATGTAAATCGGACTATGTTGCAAAGCATTAATTTGTGACATACTTACAATTGTGTCCTGGAATGTTGCTTCTCCAAAGTACGCGAACTATTTGATAATAGGCGACGGTCATGAAAATCAATGGCCCAAAGTAAAGGAAGACGAGAGTTATACACGTAAATAATTTTTGGCTCTCTGGACTCCACGCTTGGGCGCATTGAGTGTAGAATATTGTTTTCACACGAATTTGCTTCGAAGGGAAGGTTTGGAGAACAATAAGTTCCGGAATATCTGAATGGAAGGAAAAGAATCAAAATTTTTTAAACATTCCACCAATCGAAGCACTCTCGTTACATTTCCTTATTTTTTTTACTACTCATTCGACAATCAAAAATGTTCAATGGTAGATTTTTCGAAATTCTCGTCACGACATTAAAACATTTAATATTGTGACGTATTCTAAGATTATAAACATAGATTGTCAAAAAATGGTGAATTTTTCATGCCACTTTAGAGAGCCAGAGAGGATTAAAGCTGTGGTTTCAAAAGACTTTAAAAGACTCGTGTTTTACACAAAAGACCCTATAATTAGTGACAGAGGTATTTTCATTATTTGATCGGGAACAGTTTCAATGACTGCATAAAAGATTTCCAAAGTGCATCATTAATATTGAATAACATTCAAAAGGTTTTTGATGTTTGAAGTTTGTAATTCAACCAATTAATTAATTGGATTAATTAAATCCAGTGTAACTGATATTACGGGTTGCCTCCATTATTTATAGCCAAACTATCTCTCACATATAGACAAAAACTTGGAAAACGTAATGGTCACTTATTTGATGCGACAGAGAAACTTAGAGAAATAGCTTAATTGAGAAATTAAAAGCTCGTAAAGTTTTATTTTATCTTAAAACGTCTACCTCTCTGTGGGCGAAGGGTTGTCTAAATAAATTATAGCAGTCCCTCTCTCTCCTTCTCTCTCTCTCTTTCTATTTTGTACTAGTAAGTTCTCACGTCCTTTTAGGAAGTATTACAAGTTTCTCTAGCTCAACTACAGCCTCATGGGATAAATAAATACCTCTAGTGTTAGCATAATGAGTTTAATCAGTAGAGATTTACTCCATTTTGGAGTTCACAGTACCTTTACTTAACTTTATTCAACGTAATAAAAAAGACAATTATATAGGAAAAATGATTTTTTAAACAAGTATCATAAAGATCATTTCCAGAATAATAAGATTTATGAATATTTCGATAAGAATACGTATATCTCATCATATATCATCCTATTAACGTCACTCTCGATGAAACAAAATTCTGCTGTTACGTGCCATACCACATTTGTATCTTCGACTTCTTACCATACAGAACAGCGAAGAGCCAGATGACGAAGATTGCCTTCTTTGCTCGTGTCGTTGTAGATTTGAATCTAAGGGGGAAACATATCGCGTACCATCGATCTACCGATATGAAAGTCAGTGTCATCACACTCACCGTGACCGAGACCGTCTGAAATAAATTCAAATAAAAATTGTGGTAATCCTGTTTTCACTGGAATCTTTTAAAAATTATTAAAAATAAAATATTGAATGTACAAATTCCTTTTCAATAATTTTAACGCGAACAGAATATAATTTTAATAATAAAATGAAATTAATCATTACTGAAAAATGGCTTGATTTTTTACGAAAATTCTAATCGTATTTTAACGGTAGAATTAACTTCTACACAAATATACGAATATTTATTTTTATCAAGAGGCGATTACTTCACCCAAATAGCTGAATAATAATAGTAATAATAAGCCTTTTTAGTTTCCTATAATCAGGTCCCATGGTACAATAATAGAGATTAATGGCAAGAAAAAAAATGACGACATTCCCTGATCCCGTCCAATTACCAAGTTTCTTTTTTACAAAGGCTCAAAGGGTACGATCGCGTTTCTTTTCATCTCCAATCAATCTGATGTGATATCGAGTTGAATAAAAACACAAAACTCTTAGTATGAGCTTTACGAGAGGGTGCGAAAATCATAACCAACTGGTGTCCAATTTCGATTATCTCGTTAAAAAGATTAATTAGATCTTTCACTGTGACCTTTGGGCTACGTTGTTAACAAAAACATTATATATATATATATGGCAGTTTTATCATTCACGACCCTTATTCTCAGTATGGTTTTCAAGAAACGACCAGTAATGAGCAATAAGAATAAATAATCGTTAATGCGCTTGTACTCTCATCGGATAATTCTTAAGATCGTAATAACGAGTGATGTCACATAAAATCTATAGAAAAGGGTACATTTTAATGGAACAAAAAGTTGGTGGTAACGGGTTGGTCCAGCGAAATCAAACTTAAAAAGAATTGCTGTTTGTGTGACAATTTTGACACATGACGAAGTACATACGAAGAATTGAAATTGTTGTTTTCTGCAAATGTTGGACGCGATGGTACAATTTGTGTATCGATTTTGCTCGAGTGAGAATGTGAGAAAAGTAAGTCTCAATTTTGTTTTTTTTTCGAACCTGCGTGGTAAAGTAAAACAAAAGTTATAAGTCGTCATCGGCACGCTATACACGAAAAGAAAAACAAACTTTAGTGCCAGTTATTACAGAAAAAATGTTTTAATTACTTTTTCTTGAAAAAAACTTGTTTCTAAAACGTTTCTAGTTCCAAGTCGTAGGGAGGAAACAATTTTGATGCTCCCTGGACCAAAATAATAATTTCAATACCGTCTTTGACATGCAAATAGGAAGATACAAAAAGTAGGGTTGCTCTTCATAAGGAAAAAGAACTAAAATTTTCGTTCACAGTAAACTTATTCTTTCATTTTTTTGACAAATTTAATAAAGTTTTTTTTTTTATAGATATATACTTCCGCAATAAAGAATAAGAAACTGGTTTTAATAAAAGTTTCCGTCTAATATATTTCGTTCACCACAGCAGCGATGAAATCTTGTCTTTTGCATTTATCCTTATCTCGTATTTTCGCTTGGTTTGAAATTGATTCCGCTAACTCCCTTAACACGGTAATCTCATAAACTCTATCTTTACTTGCATGGAGGTGTTGTTATCTGTATTTAGTCATGTATCGATTTGCCTAACATAAATGGAATTATTCCCGATTTCGAATGCACTCGACAATTTCATTTATTAATTATACCAAGAATTCTACGATTCCATGGCATCCGACAATCCTGCGTACCCTGAAATTGGAATAATTGAGAACTTCGCGATCGCATTGCAAGCTTTAAAGATGTTTACGATGAGTGCGCAAACCGGAAGAGGCGAAACTAATGGGGCGTGAAACGGGGAGTAAGTTATTCATGAACGATGGCATTTCGATTTCCAAACTTAGACGTAGAACCGAAGCCTCAATTAGCGCATATTCAGAGAACTATATCGAGAAAGGAATATGAAAAAACAGTCGTTTGCAACAAACAAGTAATAAAACGAAATTTCATAATTATTAAAGATTCCCAAGCGCATCCGCAAGGTGCAGGGCTGTTTCTTTGAACTGCATATCAATTTATAAGTTGTCACACGTCGATCACATAGACGTAAAAACAACCGACAGGGAAAGTTATTGTTGAGTGGCTTCAACTCACCGAAGTAAAGCAGTCTCGGGCGAGGTCAATACTCAATTGGGTGGACGCCTTTTTCGAGCTTCCGATTATGCTAACCAAATAAAACTCATGCAGTAAAAACATAGCCACCTGGTTCGACCTGGTTTCTTGCAGTTTTCCTGGATACGCGGGAAAATTCGATTCATTAGTGTGTCAGAAAAAAGTGCAGGCTGTGGGTTTCGCGATCTCTCTCTCTCTCTCTTTCTTTCTTTCTGAGGGGTCTCACAGGACCATCAGCATCAGGAGCATCAGGACCAGGACCATCAGCAACAATAAAGCCGGTGAGTTTGAAGTGATGGCATGAACTGATAAAAATCCGAAAGAAATAAAAATAAGGGCAAAATATCGAAAAATAACGAATCGGATCTCATTCGAGGGTTTTTTTTGTCAACTGCTTTGACAACCATAAATAGAATCCATACGAGCGTGTGCAATGTAAATGCAAAAATATCCTTTTGACGTTTCCGAATCAATAGATTTTTTTAGCAAAACTCATGAAATATTCATGTACGACATCGTTCGGTGCATAAGAGTTTCCTCATGCGAAACACTTTGATGAGTATGTATTTGAATATTTACATGCTTATATACTATTATCGGCCCATTTGGTTAAACTTGGATATTTAGATTCGTTAAAGGGAACGACGTAACGATCGCGATTTACAAACTGTAAAGTTATGGCAGTTAAGCCTTTTTGTTTGCCAGAGGCTCAACCATCCAAGCGGTATAAAAGAACGAAAGGCTTGACTGAAACACGTTGGGATATAGGTTACGTGGACGTCCATCTGAACCTAATATACCGTAAGCCCGATAAAAAACTATCAAGGGCTTTTTCTCCCGGTAGATGTTCTTTCCGGACAATCGTTCGCATACATATATATTAATATACACTCTTGCTCAAAAGCTCGCGAACACTGCGAACGTTATTATTAATGAATGATAATTAGTATTATTAATCAATAATAATTAATAACTGCCGGACCCGTATTCCGACAATTTCTTCTTTGGCCTTTGACAATTGCCCGCAAATCGTTCGTTTTTATTTTCTGGAAAGTGTCGTCCGATTTTTATTCGCAAAGCTATTCTTTTTTTTTCAACAGAAACGAGAAGCTTTGTGCAATGCATCGTATCTCAAAAGCTATGGTACTTCAGAGGGCTTGAACTTTTTTGCAATGATTTTTTTTTCTGTCGGAACCCGTCTCTGGAAAGAAGTTTATTCCCCGAAACATGAAGCTCCGGGAAAAAAATATAAAGCAAGAGGAAAACTTTCAGTTATTGTTTTGAACTCACTAGATTTTTTTCATTTTTTTTCTCCATGTGGACAAGGTCTTTTTATGGGATTTCATTGCAATCCCAAGGCCCACAACAACAATATCACAACGAATGGTTTCCCTGTTAATTCATGCAGTCTCGTGAAAAAAAAAAAAATTGTAAAAAATATTTCATAGTGTCAAAATGAATCTCAAGTCGTCTCGTTGAAAAGGAAGTTTGCTGAATTAAATTACGTTGTTTTTTGAATGAGCTATGAAACTTTTGGTGCGGCTAGAAATTTCGGACGGTATACCCAAACTTTTGAGCAGGAGTGTCCACGTAGTATAATGTTTTTTTATATGGCCACGACATCGAACATAAAATGTAGTAGAGTTCCATTCTGTGGACTGAAACCGTGGAAATGGTTTATTTTTCTCCAGAATATTGCTTTTCTACGTCACCCAACCTTTTAACGTTTAAAATGACTTTCCTGGCGAGAGCCACGAGAAGGTGAGACAATTCATTCGGTGAAGAGGGTAAATTGTCCCTATGTTTGAAGACCGTTCGAGCTCGACACTCGACTTGGACGTGCCAATAAGTTCAATGTAGATAACTATCGAATTAGTGTCAAGTTTTTTTCAAGTGTCGACGAATCTGACCAATTACAATTCTCTCATGCGATGTTTTAAGTGGCATAAATTTGGTTGTCAGCACTAAGCAGCCGCGATATTTATTCTTTCAAATTGATACACATTAATATGAACAACATTTTTTTTCATTTGATCGTTCCGATCATTTCGAGAATTGTCTCTTCACTCTGCTCAGTTTTCGTATCTTTTGTATCATTCGTTTATCCTTTCTTATGCAACGTGTAAAAAAAACGCTATTAAACTGAAAACTCATTTTCCGATAGTGCACACCGAAGGGAACGATTGTAATTTTTTCGCTTCAGGACACCGCTTGAACGTTTCTATTTTTTTTTCTCTTTTTTTTCCCCATAGAAATGAAGCAACCGTCTATCCTACGGTGTTATTTTCCAACGATTTAATGGACCTCTTAACAATAATTGCAACCCCAGAGATACTCGTGTCATTCTTTGGGAATTCATCATACAGCCGGAGGCATAACGGCATGAATACAATTTTTTCATTTATATTCAAATGTAATTTCAATCGTTTGAATGTCTTTCCGTGCTCTCGAAATTCGGACATTATTCATGGAAATAAAAAATCTTTCATTAAAGAAACTACTCGCTCTGCTGGATCATTGACAACGTGCGTGTCTTTAAAAGTTTAATAATTCTGGTTACTCTCCCGAGCTGGAGGATCTGAGCCCAAGAAACTGTACGGAAACTTAAATCGCTGAGTCTATTTAAGAGATTTTTCTATAAATAGAAAATTCTGCGATGTCATATTTTAATCAAAATTTTAATTTTAATTTAATCAAAAGTTAAGCCGTTCCAACGTTGCGATCGATCGTTTAATTGGCAAAAATAATTCTTGATCAACAAATTTCGAACATTCCGAACATCAACAAGATCATGAAAACAACTGAACCGCACCAGTACATCAGAATCGCTTTGAAATTAAAGATTAAACTTCGTGGAATTTAGCATTTGTCATGAAGAGGTTGAGCAAATCTGTCGTTGTTTCAATTTTTCTAGGATGAATTAAATCCATCGTTCAATGCATTTAATATTTGTAACAAACTTTGTATGCAGCCATAGGAAAATTGAACACTCATTCGACTGTGGTATGAAGCAGCTCATTTGCCTTCAAAATTGAAGTACGGGTGAAATTTCACCGGGACAGCATCAGATTTTGCATCAAATATAAAAGGGTATAGTGCATTTTTACGATTTCTCTCTGCAAATTGTAGTACGTCACATACTTCCAGTTAATTGGCATTCGTGACACGTTAGTTGGCTCGAGTTTATTCAAATTGATATATACTAACACACGAAGTGGCTGCAGTTTTACAAAGGGAGTGCGTTGAAATGAACTAGCACGCAAATGCAAACGAAGGGCTCCGTTAATTGCGCGGTTGCTGGAGAGTGTGAAAAAAAGTAGCATTTTTCCACGGACAGAGACCAAAGTTTAGAATTTTATCAGACTTTTCATGCTTTTAATTAGCTCAAAATCAAATGAATTAATATTTCTAGAGGTTTTTTTTTCTTTTTCGTGCACTGACCCATTATCCATTGGCAGAGTTTCAAAATCTTGAGCAATCATTTTGCCACATCAATGTTTCCTTTTCTTCGTTGTTTCTTTCTCGACGAGAGACCACGACGGCGTTCATATTCATCAGACAAAATAAACCTACGAATTTACATGGTGGGTGTTAATGAAATTCACCATGATCCTTTACCCCGGACTGTGGCTTGTTGGAGAACCTAATGTCAATTGTCAGAAGGATTCTGCCCCGCAGTCCGTGTGGGCGCGTAGTACACAACATGTGCATGATTAAATAAATCGATGGCTAGCAAACAAGTGCATGTAGTCCTCGCGAATTAACATACATAACATCGAAGCTTCTCTCTCGTTCTGTCGTTGGCAAAATCATTTGCCAGTGCATACCATAGAGAGTTATAAAAATCTTTCAAGACCAGCTAAACTACGTTTTTGCTCAAAATTCTAAGCCTACTTTTCGAAGAACCCCAATGCTTATTAATGCTTTTTATTCTGCATGAATTCAAACAGACGAAGGTAAATGCAGGCAGTTTAGTTTAAGGTGTTCAACGAAACTTGTGATCCGGATAATCTCTCGCCTTTAACATAATCTGGAATAATAGAAGTAAGCCTAGTAATATAAGAAGTAATAATGTAAGCCTGAAAGGGCTTACATTGTGGTTTCTTAAAAAACTTTGAATTACACGAACAAAGTCTCTTTATTTCAGAAATAAATAAATTTTTTTCAATCGATGAATCAACATGTGTCATAATTATTCTCATAAATCATTTTGTCAACAGATGTTCATTTTAGAACTTAGATCTAATTCGAAACTTTGCAATGATTTTTAAGCGATTGATATAATGATTGTTGGATACACCAAGGAAACAATATAACTCAAAACTTGAATTTTTGAGCTCGGCTTCGAGGTGATTAATCAAATGGTCTCGTTGAGCGTGACTGCTCGAGAAATAGTTAAAAAGCATCAGATGGAAGTTTTTCTCATACAGAGAAGATGGACATATCGAGAAAATCAAAAGTTACATCTCAATCTTTGCTGAAAGGAGCAAAACTTTGGTTTTTTCTCGAGAACTCAACTCAGTCGGAAAAAAATGGTGCGCAGGAGGATTTTTACTGATGTCAAGAATCCTATGGATCGCTTTGATTCAGATTATTCTTCATTGCAATTCGCTGAAAGATCCGGTGACCCGATCTGATCCAAAGCGGAGAAAATGGTGACCATCCCTGAATTGGAATGTCCTGTTAAGGATTGAAATGATATACAAGGAGCTTAATGGTTCGGAGGCTCCGTAGATACAGAGTTCGCCGAGCACAGATGTCTACCATCTTTGCATTAATTTCTTGTTTGACCGTACAATACCTCAGCATTATACTGAGGGTGAGACTGCGGTGGTTTGGCTTGACTATTGTAATACATGAGCTGCATATCCGCTGCACACGGATATTACCTAACACGGAACAAACGCCGTGTGTTCACTGGTAATTCGTAATAAACCTGCAGAGCTAAATGTGTATGTAAGCGAACGGAGTGTCGTTATAATTCCATGCTGTCCATTGCCTGCTAGAACTCTTGCCAAATACCACAGCTTTTCTTCCTCCGTAAATTTAACATAATTGCAATATCTTTGAAAAGCCAACATAAATGGATAATTTAAGGTTAGTCATTTTTTTTCTGCATTAATTACACTAGCCATGAATGAATTATGGACCATTTTCTGGACAATTGCGATCATCCTGGAAGCAAATAAGTTCTTCGATATTTTCATCTTGACTGACTTATTGACGTTGAAAAGTTTTATTTTGGAAAAAAAAAATGTATACGTATATTGAAAGGGTTCAATTGAAAGTAACTTAAATTTTCCCTGGTCGTTTGTTTTATTTATTGACGGTATATAATAATGTTGCAAGGCACTTGAGAATTTATATCAACGCAATGGAAAGAATTGACATTAATCATTCACCCAATTTCTTATGAATTAATACTGACGTAGCTAAATATACGAAGCTTTCGGGCCTACGTTCTCGTGCCTTAATTGATTGAAACCTGATCGCAGGAACGTTGTTTATGATACTTTAAATTTATAAAGAGTCCAAAATAGCGTCGGGTGAGATTATTTAAATTTAAATATGAATTTCGTTCACAGTCCGTCTATTTGCTTGTGTCGAGATTGGAAATATTCATGAAAAATCTGACATCACGATGCGAAGAATTGGATCCAGCGTAAGAAACTCAATTAATCCTAATTTTCTGAAATCACGACTGTCGTTTATTATTGTTGATCGTTGTTCAACCGGTCGTTAGGAATTATTGAATTTTCTTGTATAAATACCATAAACTGATCCATGTTTTATATAACTTTCTCCCAACGTCATAATTCACCATAAATTAGGAGATTAAGCTTCACAGATGAAGAGATACATCTAATGATCTCTTGAATATTTTGCTAATCCATATCTCTTCCTTGACGAATAAAGGATCGAAGGATTGCCACATTGGCCTGATCAAGCTATGGATTATGTACAAACATATATACATAAGCTTATAGAGCGTGATTGGAACAACATAATCTTCGATACCGTGCCATACATAAACAGTATACGAACAGCAACCACACCGACAAGAGATGCAATGAGCTTTATTCAATCAATGACAAAAGGTACACACCAGACTATAAACAATGGAACAACGGGTATACGAGAGAGGGTTGGAAAATACTACCTTCAAGATGCTATCTGCTTTAATTATGAAACAATCCATAGCGGTGGGCAAAGCGACGGGTCTAGCCACTTGCAAAGCCTATAGAAAATTCAACGCTCTCTTCGTGCTCACGAATTCATTATTAACAACGGAATTCACTGACGCTTTTACTACGACGTACCGACCAATACATCGTAAATCCTATTTAAAAATTCCATGGATTTCTCGTTCTTCAGATTCAATTGGAGCTCTTGATGAAATTTTGGCAGAACTTGAGAATCAACAGTTGCCATTGCGATTCGACAACAAACGTATGTCAAAAAATAAATTGTTTTGCGTTTTTTCATTCAGTTTTCAATAATAATCGGTTCATCGACATAAAATTGCTGGTACGTGTCTATAATGTCAAGAAAATGGACTAAGTCTCTCCTGGAGATTGAGGGCTACTAGGTCAGTTGCAGTAAACCCAGGAGCGAGTCATAAGAGTGAGAGAGGATCCGGAAAGCGAGAGGGAAACTAGTCGAAGGAGCGCTATTGAAGGGACTGCGTTATTGTCGATGGACCGCCATGGGGTGGCTGCTGCAGCAAATGAAATTACCAATGTGATTGGGTTAGGTGATATTTGCCATCAACGTTTAGCTCTCTGGCACACGTTTCCCTAAAGTTTCGATGCACTATCACGCGCAACACATACCAACCAAGTCAACCAAGTCTACGAGTGTCGTTAGGGCTCGAGCGACGAATCAAACTGGCGAAGCTAGTGTTTCGCCAGCTTTCATCCTCTCCGTCACGTGCGTAAATATACGAAATTTGATGCACGGACGTGAGACAATGAACCTATTTATCCTCAACCTCCTGTTCCCAAATTTCGGTCTTGATTTCCGCATATTCGATCAACCACTTGACGTCAATTCATTGTTATTTAATAATTCGTTCAATAAATTCGATCTTTAATAACCTTTTCGTCTTGCCTATTTATTTTAACATGTTTCGGAATATTTTTAATACTCCGCGAAGGATTTTTAGCGTGAAAAATATCTTCGTACAATTATTCACACGGAAAAAAGCACTTCTGATTATTAAATGTTTGAATTATTCAGTCTAACATTTTGTGACCGTGGTGAATATTGATTTAATTAATATTTGCTTTCTCTGTCTCGAACTAAATGCGTATTATGTTAAAGTACAATTTCTTTGTTTCTTACCGATGGTTTTTCGTTCGTTCTACAAGCTATTTACTCGTTCATTTTCTTTATCGAGATCGATTAATTGATGGCTGAAAATTTGCAAAAACATTTGTACAATTGAAAAATGCTCGTATCGCGGAATTCTAATTTGAAATTGAAGTTCATGTTGATTCAGTCACTAATTCGATTCGCTTACGTTCAGCCATCAGTGAAACAAACAACACATGGCTGCGCATACGTTGTAAAGAAGAACGAGGCAACGCTCGATAAATACGTGGTAATATGTCATAATATTGAATGCATGTTCCACAAGAGGTTTTACAGAAGACAATTGTTTTTATCGTGAACAATGGAAACAATTTAGCTCTTCGTGACGATAGAATAGAAGTTTCGTAAACTTTCAACTTAATCATCGTCAATTTAAATAATACACTTTATTAACTGCTGTGAGAGTCATTTTTTTCACTCGAATAATCAACCCGAACTGAATACCCGTACGTGACGAATTTTCATCTTGACAATAACGAAAAGTGATTAAAAAACCAGGTGCATGACTCCTTAAACCATTATTTCCAGTCGTCATTGCAATAATCACAAATAAATGAATAAATAAATAAATAAATAAATGATGGATCCGTGAGTAATACGAAGATACGAACATTTTTTCGTGCATGCCAGCCGTCCATGTGAATTTATTTTCTATTACAATTTTATAACAAATTGCAAAAAAAATGATCGACATATGTTTAAACTCCATTTTCGATAATATTTGAAAGTTTAAATATGAATTAGATTTCATCATATGAAAATAGAGAAATTTATTTTTTACTAATACCTGTCACAATAATTGCTTCAAAGAAAATAAAATTCTTCTTGTCAAGAGAAGAGCTCTTCAGTATGATAAAAAGTAAATCTTTTAAGCACTGTCAACAATAGTTCACGAAACCATTGTGTTTTTCTATTTAAAAAAAAAACTGTATCAAGCCGACTCATGGGACTCTAAAAAAAAAAAGAAAGTACTGAAAAACCGAATAATGGGAAACGCGAATCTTTTTTCTTGTTCTTTTTTCCATCTTCTTATCAATACTGTACAGGAATGACGAGGATTTTTCCAACTTGGACTTATACAGGGGGTTCCACCGCCGATGGATCATTTTCAAACTTTAAATCAGGTGTGAATTTGTGGTCAAAAAGTCTCATCTTGTTTTTTGGTCACTACTGACGGTCATTAATTCACAACATCTACCGATTAATTACTATTTTTTTGTTATGAAGGCCGTACCACTGTTTAGAATTCTATTTTTCAAACACGTTTTCAGAATAAAAACAATTTCAAAGTGTTGACGTTTTTTTTCAGAGATTTCATACAACCATTTTGATTTTTTTTTTTTATCGCCAATCATAAGTTTTTTTCGTGCACAATTTTACTAATTCAAACAAAACTGTGAAATAAAATTCTTTAATTTCTATATTTATATACTTTGAAACGAACATGGGTGTAAAATGTAAAAAGAAAAAAACTGGAAAAGTTTCAAGTTTCAAATATCGAGCGTTTTCGATGAAAAAAATGCAGCTGGATTTGTATTGACTGTACGACTGATGGATCGTGTTAAAGGTAATTGAGAAAAAACGTCATGAAACCGCTCAACTTACGCGGAACCCTTGAAAAAAAAAGTCGTTTTACAAGCCTCCCTCAAAGTTGGTGATTGCTCCTTGGGGGCCTGATCGTAAAACGGTACCACACTTTTTCACACTTTATTTGAAACATGAAATATTTGTTCCGAGAGAAAAAAAAATTGCTAGAAGAAATATGACTGTTTTTTTATTGAAGAAAGTTGCTAGTTCTGCAAAAATCTTTATAAGAACTCGTGTCGAAGCTGTTAAAAAATGAAATAACTCACCTGAAAATACAAAATGGCCTTGCACAGTTTGAGTCCGAGGAACCATGTGTCAGTAATGTCCCAAAGTACCGTCGAGGGTAAACAGAAGAGAATAACGAGAAGATCAGCTACGGCGAGATTAACGATGAAATAATTCGTGACCGTTCTCATCGTGTGATTTCTGTAAACGGCGAGGCAAACGAGAAAATTGCCAACGAGACCAACGGTGAAAACAACCGAGTGCATTGCTATTAGTACACAATCCAAAAAATGGGGTGATATATGAGCAACAATGAGATTGAGATAGTCCTCGTCGCTGACGCAATAATCATTTGTGCAATTATTGTCTCGCTCGTACATATCGTTCAACGAGTCATCGTAGAATATCTCCTCGTTCGTGACATTTTTCACGTTCTCATTAATCGGTGATTGTAGGCTCCGAACATATGGCAATTTTAGAATAAATATTGCGATCAAAAGATCCTGAAACATGTTTCTGTCCATTTGATATATCATTTTTGCATCATAAACAAAATAGTGTGGGCTTTGTTTCTATAGCAGTTTCAGTTTATCGCTTTCTGTAGCCTTTTCGCTGTCCGCTTTGAGACGATTTGCAGTGACGTCGACAATCATCGTAGTTTTATATTGTGGATTAAACTTTTTCTCATCATTTTCGTTTTCAAGTAAATTTAAATACAAGTAGATATGGCTTATTTTATCAGATATTGTAACAACGAAAATAATTGCTTTTTCTCTGACTTTTTTCATATAGACTTTTGATAAAATCTTCGATTGAACAAAGAAGTTGTTGGAAGTCATTGATTCACAGCTCTCTTGCTTCGATTATTTTTCATTTGAGTTTTTTTTGTTGTTGTTGTTGTTTCTTTTCTCCAAATCACATCGTGGAAAAGGAAGCAAATAATTTCTCAAGTACAGAGTAATCCTTTTCCTTGACTTCGTCGTCACGTACTGTTATTCTCATTTTCTTCTTCGTCTCCTTCTCTCACAATTTGATCTTATACTTGAGACTATGACTTTTCGTTCAATTATTTGCCTTCCGTTAAATAATTTCACCCTGTACTATTTTTGGCATGTGTGACAATCTTACGATTTTCTATCCTTTTCTTAGTCCGTGTCCTTGGCTCATTTTAAAGCAAACCAGTTGAAAAGATAAGAACGTCTCCAGAGAGCCCTTCACGTCTGTCCAGGGATTTTATAATTTGTAATCATCAAGTTTTAATCTAAATCCTCTAGTTATTTCAGTCTGGAAAATGCTGCACATATAAACGTTTATTTTTATGTTTTTAACATTTAAAAAACTTTATCCCCTTTGTTTTCTTGTTAAAATGTTAATATTATTGTTCCGAAGCAGCTTTTATATTCGTACGAAGAACAAAATTCACGTCCGTCTGGTACGTAAATGAAAACTTCTTGAATGATTTTCACGAATTTTTTCGATGATTTTCACCACAGCATCGAATCTCAGTTGGATTTTCGTTTGTAATTTAATTCCTCGAAATCTAGAAATTTTCTTCATTTTCACCCAAAGTTCATTGCAACTAGAGCATTTTTTATAACCATCGGAATAAAAAATGGGTCTGTCTAAAAGCTCACGCAATGGATACAACTTTTGCAAATTCTTCTTTATTTCATCGCTCGTAAAGTTTCGTTGAATGTTCTTGAGTGCTCAAAGATCGTCGTGACGATTGTAACCACGCGACGATTCTACACAACAGTTGAAATTCTTCGTGAGGAAAGAAAGAGCATTGCCACGATTCGTTGCAATTATATACTCGGCAACTTAGCACTTTTTCAAAGGATGCCTTTATCGTTTCCTTTCGTTCTGATCGTTTGATACATTGTGGTCACTGATTTGAATGTTCCATTCACGATGCAACAGGAGAATTCTTGTAATATTTGATTTATTCAATCATTCTTTCTATCTCTACGACGATATTTCTCCCATTCGAATGAATCTGCAAGCAAAAAAGAAAAAATAGTTCTGTACATCCCTTTCTGACATTGCTCCTCTTTTTTGTGACGTTTCTTTAACCAAACGAGTTCTATCGGAATGAGTGTTCCGTCCTTTTCTCATCGACCTATTTCACGATATTTCCCCCCCGGGTGTACTATAATTTATCGTGCGTGAAAAAGGTCCCCGTAGATTTTTTATTCGTTTCACACAATTATTCTTTCTCTCTCCCTCGCGCATTACTTTCCTCTCTTTCTCATCGTTCTCTTTTTCACTTTACTTCCCCTCTCTCTCTCTCTCTCTCTCTCTGCTTCGCCTGTGCTTTCGAAATTTATCGTACAAAACTAATTGGGGAGCTTGCGAGCACGCGCGATTTTTCCATCCCATCATGTACATAGGTATGCAAAAAAAACGACGTGCAAACAGTGCGCGTGCTGAGGGCAATACCAATGTGGTTTATATCTACAAATATACCTGTTTATATTTATTATATTCATTGAGATCAGGCAGTTTTTCACAAGTAACATGCAATTAACATGAATAAATAACATGCGCAAATTTGCATCCTAATCAATTCAAATATTTAAGATTCTTCAGCTAACCAAATATTTATACTGGATAAAAATATTCGATTTGAAAGGGATTTTGATTTATCTCCAGTTTCGATGATTCACGATACATTAAAAAGAGATTTTCAAACTTGTAATATCTGCAAAAAAACTTGGGCCAGAAGATCCGTAACGTTCATTTCGTCTTTTTTCAACTTCTGTTCATCAAAACTGTTCGAATTTATTTCATACCCATATTTATTGATATTCCGAGAACACGTACAAATATTTATCGAGGAAAGGATAGAATGATCATCAACTTCAACGAGGTTTTCTATAAAACTTGCTTTTTGCATTCTCGAGCATAATATCTCAATAACTAGTTGGCCGAGTGAGATGAAATTTCTTCCACATCTCCATTACACTGTTTTTCAATATTTCGATAAGAATTAAATCGAAAAAATTGTTATGTTTCGTTTTGTAACTCGTAAAATAGAAATGAATTTACAGAAACTATTGCTCAATGATTCTTGTGCGATTGGACCAAATATTTATACAGATTTAAAAAAAAATCAAACAAAACTATCAGATAAAATGCAGTTTTTTCGATTTTTTGTATTAAAAAAAAATTCTGCGCAATTTTACGGAGTTAAGTTAATAACAATTTTTAAACGAAGCGTGGATTTGAAGGATCATTAGCTTGTGAATTCCTCCCCACAGAAAATCGAAAGTTGTATATTTCAGAGGGTTGAGTTGAACGTTTTTTTGCTTCCGCAATAAGAGGTCTTTACACGAGTGAACTATTTTAACACACATAACTATGCAACGACACTTCATCTAATAATACGTTTTCACGTATAAATGTACATATATATGTATTCGAAATATGGTTATTGGTGGGTTTAAAACTTCACGATGAATCATATTTAGTACGTCGTGCGTGTAACACGTATCATTAACAAGGCAAATAAGACGAATAAATTCGAATGGAACTTCTTGTCGATAATATATCACAGAGTTAGTGTGTTCTTGTATTGTTTTTATACTTATGTGGAATTCGTTTCTGACGAGAAAGTTCGAGTAGCAAATACAACGGTCATAAAAGGGTGCGTATAAATAAACTGGACCCTCAACTGCAGGTGTTGTAGTCTCGCTAATATTAACTTTATTGCTTTCATTCTTTAGCATTATTTTTCCTCCTCTCTTTCTATACTTTTTCATTTGTATCCGAAACGCGAACGTTAGATCATTCTTTCAGAATGTCTTTTGTCACGCGAGAACCGAGTTTTCTTAACCGTCGAACAATCGCATCAGATTTTTTAATATTTTTCTCTCATTTTTGCTCTCTGGATTTTCTTTCCCATAGATTTTGTTTTTTTTTTTGTTTAGTCAATCGTATGCACATTGAACTGCGCAAAACTTTATGGAATTAGTGGATTTCGAATAATAGACATTTCAACGTTTGTAAATGTTTTTTTATCCGGAGGCATCTATTGACTTTTAATCAATCTCGTAAAATGTTGAATTAATTTTTTTGTTTCGTGCATCCAGAAATAAAATACATACAAAATAACGAATATCATTCGTGGTATTTCCCGAAGCGGTTTCAAAAAACTGCTTCAAAATAAATACAGTTTTTTTTTTCGGTTTTTACAATTTATTCAACTCTTTCATATTTTACCAGAATATTCGCGGTTAATCCTCTGCACTAAAGTGCCTTATAACCAAGTAGAAATCTATACACATTTCAATTGATATTGAATTACATCTCGTCGTGAAACAATAATTCAATTGTATGACACGCCTACGTATTTTTTCATATAATCGAATTTTCTACGTAAAAATTGTTATTATCGAATTCCTCAAATCAAAATATTGTTATTTATATATTTTTTCATGAATCATTACGATAATTGGACTCGATTCGTATAAACACAAGTTGATAATTCAGTGCAGCTTATGTTTTCAATTTTAAAAAATCGATATTCAAATGTTTGCAAGCATCGTTGAACAAAAAATGTTCAAAATATAAAGAGCCCAGGGCTAATGAGAGTTTACATAAGAGATGGTAAAAATTTAATGGACGGCAAAAACATCGGAAAGGAATCTGCTTCTTTTTTTTCTGTTCAAATATATTGCGTTTTACGATACATCGAAAAATAGAATAAAGTGAAAATGATATTCGTTGAAACCGTTGAAATAAAAGTTTAAGAATGAACGTTCAACTTCGATATCGTCCACGCCATGAAGCTCGTAAATCGACTCAGGCTTTGAGCACGATTACACACATTGTTGAAAAACTTTTGATCAAAGGCACATCGTCGATATTTTATAAAACTGTTTTCGTAACAATTATCCAGATAAGTTATGACATGGCTCGAATCGTTGGAAGAATTTTTAAAAATATTTATTACAAATAGATAAAGATTGTTCCATCGTGGTTCAAATTTTACATAAAATATTGGGAACATATGTTGACGAATACTTTGAAAACTGGAGATTAATGAAATGAAAAATGCTGCCTCTGCCGGCTCAACTAAACATTATTGAAAAACCTTCACGAATCTCCAATTAGTTGCTCCACTGATCTTAAAAGAAAAAGTTATAGACGTTCATCGAGTTTTTGCTCAACTATAAGATTACATGCGCTTCGAAATTTTTTTATTTCCCTTAAAATTGTTGCTCAATTGCGAAGACCAAAACTTTCCGCATCTGCTATATGCGATGACAGATTGGCCACCGCAGTAATCCGTTGTTTCTGTAATATATTCGAACGGACTGTCACACTGTCTCAAGTTATAATAAGTACGGGCCGATCTATTTATGACTCGAGGCAATGGCGAGGGTTTTTTGTTTTCGTAAAAAACTAATTTTATGCCCCCGAGTGTTTGAAATTTGTTCGAGTTAAATATTGCATTTCAATAATCTTCGAATTTATGTTGCCATTTGTATTTTATGGAAGCCATCGTGCCTTTACAAAAATTGACCTAATTCCCATCTGTCATTGAAATCCGTGAGTGGGCCTTTGATTCATAATTCCAGAATTCCGAGGAACGTTCGCTTATTTTTAATCCGAAATCGTTATACGCTTGGAATCAATTATTATTACGGAACCCATCAAATTCAAAAGCTGCAATAATCCGAATAAAATTTTCAAACAATTGTAATTATGACATTTAATAATTTTCTAAATGTCAATTCCTTTTTTTAATTATCGTGTTTCCTCCATCGTGAATTTGACGGATTGAAAAAAAAAGAAAAAAAAATACATCGAGGGAAGTTGACCAAAAACGATTTGTTTTTTTTTTTCTTCAAAGGCACTTTTCTTCTACTCGGAGAATGATTTTTTTCGAGCTACTGTAATTTAGAATTCGTAAAAATAAAATATTCCCTGCTTTGCATACGTAATATTTATTTGACAGAATTTTGTTGTTGTTTTTTGTTCTCGAAAAGCGAATCGAATCGTGTCGAGAACATTTCACAGTAGTAGGTGTTGTCGGTCTTCTCATAGTCGAGCATGTGGCGCGTTCAGTGATTAATGAATGTAGCGGCGTTTGCGTGATATATCTCGGCGTAGATTCTCGGCACAGTGGTGGCAACTTACGATAATACAGTACGTACAAACAGAGGGCGGTCAACTGTGAATCGTCCTCCCCTCGTATACTTATCCATCAATCTACGAAATCTCAATCACAATGCTCTTATACGCTCCGCCACTTGTAACACGCACGTGCTAAACTTTTGTTATTGTTTCCCTGCTTTTTTTTGCTCTCTTTATTAATTATGTACTTAATAATTTGACAGGTCGGTGTTAAGTATTCATTGAATAATCATTTATGTTAATTCAAATGATTTAAGTTATATACTCGGAAATGTAATTATAAGAAGTATGGTATTGAAGAGATAAACGTTCATCAATCTGGAAATTCGACTTTTTGTATGGAGGAGGACGTTGTTATGCCCATAGGACCGTGGAAGGGCCAAAAAAGTCATTAAAAAAGTATTTCTTTTCCGAAAATTATTCAAACCGGTTGACCATGATTTTATGACGTCAAAAACTTATATTTTCAGAATGGTTTCTTTTTATTTTAATGAATTGTCTTCTCCGTGTGCCTATCGAAGACATAAAAAAAAAATTGAAATTCGTGAATGACCGAATGTACATTCGATGTATTTTACAAAAATTTTAAGACAGATGCAAATTTTTCCAAGATCGAATTTTTGTTGAAGGATTCTTGATTTTTATTTTTGGCAGAAAATCGACAAATTTTTTTTCATATTTTACGATTTTTTCTAGAAGCTTTGTTGTACCAAAATTTTTAAAATTTTGAGGAGACATTTAAGACACTGTCATGAAACCACGTGAAAAATTCCAAACGAATCCACCGTCTTGTATTCGACGTGTTGGCAATCAAACATTGCACACAATTTATGCAGGTCTTAGAAAGAGCAATAGAAAAATTCATGTTCCACGGAATAACTACGAAAATTTTCTGCAAAGTTTTTTTCTTTTCTTCTCAATTACAAACTAACATTCGACGAAGTTTGTCTAAAAAAATCAATAATTCTGATCGTTTTGGTTCGGAGATAAATATTTCAATATTATAAATATTGAAAAAGGGATTTTTTTTGACTTCATAAAATATATATTGTCCCAAATACGCTACCCGAAAATTCGAACGATATTAGTATTTAGATTAGTACGAAATTCTATTGTTGTCCAGTTCGTCATTTGTGAAACCACTGAATGACCAATCGCATTGTAAAGATTCCTTCAAAAAATTTCGTTTGACAACTTCAATGGCTCGCCAAACGAAGCATTACTCGTATTTAATCTTCTCAGGGAATTGGACAAATATCATAAAATTATTTATTCAAGAATTATTTCGAACATTCAGATTTTTTTTGGTTAAGGTCTGTCAGCCGTATGGCTGGTAAAGAGCCTGCTCGACGTTTTTTGTTTTGGAGAAGCTTTATATTTCAAGGACGAGAAAAATGAGGTGTTGTTCTTCTTTCGTCAGAAAAAAAGTGAAACTGTTGTTTTTCTCGAAATATCAGGCATGTCCGAGAAAAACGTGTATCTGCTTAAGTTGATCTATCAGTCGCGTGATGTACATAGAAATAACGTAAAAGCAGATAAACGTTTTTCTCGGACATCGTTGATATTCTGAGAAAAACAAAAGTTACACCTTGTTTTCTGACGAAGCGAGGGAACAACGTGTACACGTTTTGTTTTCGGACATCTTTGATGTACGAAGAAAAATATAAGTTACAAGTTGTTCTTTTATCGTCAGAGATCAATGTGCAAAGTTTATTTTTCTCAGAATATGAAAGATTTCGAAGAACAACGTGTTTCTACTTTTTAGTTGTACACTCGCACCGCCCGCACCACTTCTCAGCACTAACGCAACTGATAGATCGTCTCAAGGTCAGCTGAAAAACAGATTCTAAGTTTTCTCGAGAAGGTTCATTGTATTGACTAAACTAGAAGTTACATCTCATGACCAAAGGAAAGCAATTAATCTCGAAATTTCAACGGTCTTCGAGAAAATTGTGTAGCAAGATTTTTACTGATAAAAACAAACAGTTCCAGGAAAAAAAATTACAGAAATTTTGAAAATATCGATGAGGAATAAACTGCACTAATCTGAATCGCTCTGGATAATCGAACACGTGATAATGTACAAAAGATGTAGAGTTTTTTGTTTAAAAATGCTCAATCAGGGAATTTTTCTAATAATATTTGAACCAAATTGCCGTTCTGAAAAGGCATTGATGTGCATTGAAAATAAACATCGAAGTTCGAAACAAGTCACTTTTTTTCCCAAACTAACTCAGAACACAATTGTATAATTATTGCAATATTCCGGATAATAACGATGTCAACACCAAAATTGAATCGATCGTCCGTCCCCTGATTGTAACCCACGAAACGCAACAGTACAGTGAACAAACTTTTAAAATGGAAAAATGATCAGTCGAAATTACCTGAGGGATGAGTGGTCCAAATTGAAAAAAAAAAACGACAGTATCAAGCTTCGCTAAAAGATGTCACTGAAAAAAAATCGTTTTCACAAAACAAAATAAAAGCACTAAATCTCTGCCGATCGATTGGCAATAATATCTCGTTTCAAAAGTAGTTTTCCGTTCAGTATTAAAAAGAAAATCATAACAAAATCTCACTAGCGATATATATTTAATATAAGTGTCATGAATTTTCACTCGGGGCAACACTACGTCGTCGCAATTTTATTATTATGTCAGTGTAATTTTGAAGCCGGTGAGAGACGCGTTCGCGACAGCGGACCACGTTAAACTGCCAAGCTCGTTGTGTGTTTCGAACGCTCGCGCCACCCGCGACGTTCGGCGAATACTGATAAACATACCTGTACATATCGTATCGAAGATTTATATTATTCTAATAAAAACAAAAGTTGGATATTCATTGAGAAATTAAAGAGATCTGAATCTTTTATTTGTAATTATAAATTTGTCGATGTAATTACAAGGATAACAAGTAATTATGCTTTTATCTCGATTCACTAGGAATTTACTTTTTTTTTCGGCCGCGTTCATTTGTTTTTGTCAGTATGTCCGATCATGAAAAGGCATGTCCACACCTTTTAGTAACGTTCAAAATGCTTTTTTGCTCACCGCATCTCTCTCTCTCTCTCTCTCTCTCTCTCTCTCTCTCTCTCTCTCTCTCTGTCTTTCTTGCCACAAAATGCGACAATGTCACGCTGATAAGTTTCTATACGTCACGAACACACGCACACGCACCGTACCATACCGCACGAAGCGCTGTTTTCATCTGTAGCCTCAGTTCATTCCCCCTCATCTCCGTTCTTCGTCGCTACGAGTTACATGTATCTTTATGTATACGTGCAGTACGGATAATTCATAGCTATATTAAATGTGCAGGCAATACCTTCGAACCTTTTACGATCCCACGATAGCAGCGTAGAAGATGAAGATTGTTTTTCTATTTTTATTATTTTTCATATCGTTTGGATAAACGTGATTTTATTTATGTTTTCCCACATAAAAAAAATATAATCAATGTCTTTTGTCAGACATAACCTCAACAACGGGGTCAAAAACGACCCCAATAGTCTCGTTTGCGTAAAATATTTGTCGTATCCGATAATGACGTTCGATTATAGACGATTCTCTTCGTTTCTTCATAACGAAAATAACGATGCATAATATAATCGTATTCCGGTAACTTTAAATAATAAAAACTCTACCAGACGAACGCAAAAATATCAGAAAATTGCAAAAATTGTAGGCGACTAGGAATAAATTGAGTTTCGATGAAGTTTCATGAGTTATTATTTGAATAATTGCAATTATGATAAGAATAATAATTATAGTCCAATAATTGTAATAAAATTGATCGAAAAATAGTAATAAAATGTTCGAAATTCTGAAAAAACGGGCATTGTTGACTGTCATTGTTAATCGACCTTCAAAGTATCGTCATAACTGTCAATATTTTTCAGAAATGCAAGAATTTGGGGAGAAAAATGTCGTTGGTGGCCATTAACAGGTCTTAAACATGGACTAATGGACGAGCATTTGACACCTCGATCGCGACACGCTCGAATTATGGGGAAATTCGATCATCTTTGCGATGGGTAACCCTCTCAGAAATATGAGATTCAAGTCACGGCCTTCAGATGTACGGACACCTCCGAGACCATGTGTTCTAGTTATTTTCTCAATAATCCAATGATAAAAAAAAATGTCGAAAAAATCAAACAAAAAGTGTCCTTCAACGAACAGTTTCGAATAAAAAATCAAATTAGCAAAGTGAACAATGGAAGAACTGTATCCACGCTAACCTTCAATAAACGTACAATCAGTAAAACATTGTCAATTGAACACGCTCAAAACCATGTAAACATAAATTCCTTTTCAAACTTCATCTTCTCCGGTCTTTCGGAAATAGTCGTCCCGGAATAGTCGGGATTATCGAAGAACTTGCGCCATTTCTTGAGCGTCTGTTGCAAAGATCGTGAATTTGTATAATTAGCGAATAACACGGTTTACAAGAAACAACTTCATTTTGTCAACTACGAAACATCGAAATAAATTTCTATCACGTCACATCCCACTTGTAATTGAATCCAAACTATATTAAAAACACTTCTCTGTATTATGGCGACGATCATGGATCGTGAAAGCGTAAAACTAATCAGGTTAAAACGCTTCGGGAAGAAAAAAAAAGAAAGAAAAAACCAACATAGGTTCGACAGTTTAAACAGAGAATATGATTAATATTCCGAAACGTTGCTGCCCCTGCAATCCCTGAAAAGTACAACGAGGAGATGTATTAATTAGAGAAGTATTGCTAATTTGACAATTGTTTTAATTTTCGATGGAATTTTTTATTTCTGAAAAAACAAATATCTAGAAAAGATTGAATGAGGAAATAATTATTCGAAATAACATCATGGTGATTGTCCAATGTTTACTTTTGTTCTGTAATTTGTACTTGTCAAGAAAATCAATGTTTTGATCTATTTCTCACGTGGCCATTCGCTTCGTGTTCGCTCCTGATGAACGAACGTGTACGAAACGTCATTCTTCGTACTTTCTGCTCTAACATGACCGGCGAGACTCTCGCGGACAAGTTTGTTTGTTCCCTTTTGGCTTGAAATAATATCGAAGAGAAAAACATGTAAAACTGAATAATTTAACGATCCCCATTCCTCGAGGTTGGTGCCGTTTGTTCTTCCTAATGCAAAATGTATTATTGGATTTTTTTCTCACCCTCTCTCTCTCTCTCTCTCTCTCTCTCTCTCTCTCTCTCTCTCTCTCACTTTCTCTAACATGGTGAGAAGGCTTTTTTTTAAGGCCTTGCACGAAATTTTACTTTTCCACGACTAACACGTAAAAGCTTTCCATCATCTCGTCATTTTTATACAAAAATTTAGGAACATAAAAGAACGAACGAAAAATATACTTCCCTGTAGGGGTTTGTACGATTTTTTCACAAATAATTGATGAAAAACGAGAAATCGTATATAAAAGCTTACTCATTTCGAAATTATGACAGGCGAATTTTTTTTATCTTTTTTTTTTTTATTTCGCAAATGGATATATCGACTTAAATTTCTTCGCTAAGAAACTAATTTTTGTGGTTAATACTTTTGATAATCCATCTTTAATGGCTCAACTTGCTGAAGAGATAACTTTTCTCATTGGCCATAGGAAATGTTCATTTTTTTATTGGAAAATCGATCGATCCTCGCGTTTCATGTCTTGCGTGTGTATAAGGCACAGAGAACGATTCAGAACGATGAGTATCTACTTTAATGGATACGATCCGGATTAAAGTTTCAAAGATGTAATCGTCGCATTTATGGCTGTACTGAGATCGTACGATCACAGGAACTCTATTTTCTTTCAGGACGTATCTAAATTTCATATTTTTTGACGAAAACGTATGGGACTCACGATATCCCGTGTTTAACCGCGGTAATCAACTCGTACAGATATAAATAATTTTAATTGTTAAACTTTTTCGTAAATGAATATAAATTTAGAAATGATTTTAGAACAGTTGATTGTACATCAAAGCGATTGCCAAATTTCGAGTTTAGATTGATGCAGCGGATCCAAAATTCCCGGAATACCAAATTTCGGGTGGATTGTACGTAAAAAAAAAGTGTATGGCTCAAAGGAATGTGCAAGATTCGACATTTTTATCATAACACGATTTACAACATTTCGTCCGTAGATTGCGGAATTTCATGAATAATTGGTCTAGTGCAACCGAAAACTGATGTGGAAATACCAAAATTCAGCGAACAATATGTTTCTTTGTTGATCAAATTCTTCAGGTTTATTTTATTTATTTTATATGAAAACACGTAAAATGTTGTATTTTCTATTTTTCCTTTATGTTTTTTATATTTTTCTTCTCGAAAGTGCACAAGGGACTCGATAACAAGGCTTGCGATATAGATATTATAACGGTTACTGCAGTCCCGCCAGTTTTGCATGCGTGAGAGGTTTACTGGGACACAAAAACAAACTTTGTTATTACTGACCGTGTGACCGTGTTGTGATCGAGCCACGAGCTACGCGTTTCGCCCACAGAGGCGCTAGTAGCTGGAGCGAAGTTAGGCAGTGTCGCGACTGCCAAGACCGCCGGTTGTTCGTGTGGATCACTGCGTCGTTGTTGAATTTTTACATCTGTGCTCAGCTTCAAGGCTGCTGCTGTGTTGTTGTGTCGTGCCTTATTAATAATAAGAAAGATTATGTTTATTGTGTTTTTGAAGTGAAGTGAAACGTTTTATACATTTACAAAGAATTTATGGTTAAAGTAACAGAGAATTTACAGAGAAAACAAGGCGCTTGTCGATTACCATCGGAGCTTCCGTTTCGCCGCACATCGAGCAACACGTAAGTGATTTTTGTTCAGTCAGATGGCGAAAAGTTGGAGAAAAGGCGATTTAGTTTCTCGTCAACGGTTGGTTAGGGTATCAATTCCTTTATATAGACGACGAACGACGTTCGCTGTTGGAAGTGTGTGCTAGTGATGGCACAGCTGAACATTGATCGCTAACGTAGATATATGGCAGATCTGCTCAGTGGGTGTTGTCACGTGGTCGCTTCAAGTAGCTTGTGTGTTCGGCTCCCGATGCGCGTTCGAACCTCCATGGTGTCTCGGCACCATGGAAACATTCGAACGCCTGCACGGTTGAGTCCTCACGTCGCTCCTCGAACTACCGCGATTTCCAAATTGGGGGGCAATCGAATAGGTCAGACGAGGTAATATGTCGCTTCCATATACAGGCACTGCGGAAAAGCAGTATGCCATTTTTTTTTTGTCCCATTATTTCTTTCGAATTGACATTTTTTAGTTATTTTATTATTAATCAGTAAATTTATGATAAATGAACACTATATTTATCAACAATCATTGAAAACTATTTCGCAAGACGGAACATTTTTTCAACCGAAATACTGAATACAATCGAGTGATTATTTATGAAGAGATAATTGATTATATTCTTGGAATTTTTTTTTCACTCTCCAAACATTCTTAAAGAGTTTTTAAGTGATTCAACTTTTTTTCGAATTTCTGATTAATTGTCAATATAAAAAAGGTATGGGCCGGGAGGGGAAAATTAAAAATACAACAAAAACACTTGGATATATTCTATAAAACAATATAGTTTTTTTTATTTAAAACACAACCTTACACGTTTTTTAAATTATATACGTATCGAAAATATATTCGACTGTGATTATAATTCGGACGGATGATCGTTTTCACGTTGCTGAATCTCTTTATTATTGTCATTTACGAATCAAGCTTTTTTTGTGCTTCGCTGTTGAGTTCCGATGATATTTGCGTAAACAAAACATCCCAGCTCCACATTTCGTCGGGCTCCCTGACCAACTTTTCCGGATAAAGTTTATCGGTCAAAAGTGACAGATTGATGCCATCGAGAAAAGCAAACGCTTCGTTTTTGAGTAAATCCTTGTCGAGTTCTTTATAAGCTGCAACGCGATTTATCCCCACTCTGGAATTTTTCAATAACATAGCACTCATTCGAATATTCATTTATTTATTTCCAATCACTGAGTTTCGTTTTGTAAAATTTGTATTTACCGATCTTCAGAGTATTTTTTTTTTTAATATTTTTGCGAATCAGGATTCCGAAACTTGTTGGACGCCAGTTATTAAACTTTAGTTTCTGAATAATTTATTTCATGTTGATCAAGATGAAAATACTTACGCAGTTACGTTTGTGATGTCAGGTATTCCATTGTCGACTTGGATTTCATCCAAATCCGGTATGACAGGAATGTCTGTGAACATTTTCATTTCAATAGAAAATATAAATATCAAATACAGTGAAACTTGTTGCAAGTAATTTTAAGTAACAAAATTTGAGAGCGTAAGAATTTCAATGAAAATTCATATCGAAAATTTGTCTACGAAGATGCAAAACATACTAATTTATTATATTTTTCGGGACTCTGACCCTCATTACCCCATTTGTGGGTTAAAGCTTTTTCAAATTTTCTTACCATCATCTGGGTCTTCGTTTTCCGTGGCCCTGAAGCGTTCTCTAAGAAACAATCTACATTAGTGACAACGGATACTTTGGGGGAACTCACCCACTTACGCTCTTTTACTTACTGTTCAATAATGTTGGAGACTTTGGTTCTGAAAAAACATAAAATTTTGTACGTGTGTTGAACGATAATTTAAAAAAGATAATAATCAATTGGGGAATTCAAAAGTTTCGTCCTTTACTCACTTGCCACCTTTGTATTCGTCGCCCCATCCGGTTTTTCTGGTACGAGGTGGCGCCACCGGTGCCGTTGGCTTAGTCGATTTTGTGGAAGAAAAAGATGCAGGGCTGTCCAACGTATCATCGTCCGATTTTCCATCCTCAGTTGCATTGCTTTGACCTGCTCTTCTGCCCAATCTTGGTATCAACTGAATTGAAAAAAAGGACAATAAACCGTTCGCAATTGATTACCACGGAGAAAAATGATCTAAAATAAACAATTGGCGAGAGTTTAAATACAAGTGTGTCCAGGAGGTAAGCAGGAGATTGGACGAAACAATCGATGAACGTGTGTACAACTTCGATCACTGTCAAAATTCTACCTTTTTCGAAGCAACTTCAAGATCCGATCCCCAATCCATTATGACAGCTAAGTTTTTTTATTCAAAACTGAAGGACAGCTCAATTATTATTGTTTTTAAAAATAAAATATCACTGCTGAAGAATACACGCGACTTAAGAAACACCTTCTACGATTGCTCGTGTTTGCAAGCAGTTTCCATGGTTACTCTGACCAGGTAGTGGTGGAACTCGGGTGAACGATCTGTGAAGATCAAGGTCTTTGCAAAGAAATCTTCCCATTTTGCAAGTGTTTTTTTTTTCGAAACTTTAAACCAAATACTCTACCTTTTCTACAATCGAATACGTTTGAAGATAAGATCGCAGTTTCGAGTAAAAACGATGATACTTAAAAAAACATAAGTAGGCCGTGAACCAATTATGCCTGAATACTATTTTTCAACGATTTCTTACTTACCGATAGAATAAAGGATTCGGGCGTCGCAGGCAAAGTGCACTGGCGCCACCAATCGTCGAAAAGAAACCGTAAATTCATACATTCACCAAAAAGACAAATATAAAATAGTTACGTTTTCATACCAATCCATACAATTATCAAAACTCATGAATAGCGCATCGAAAAGTCGAGTCTTGAAGATGAAAAACTTGGGGGAACGATTATTGATACTTTGTATTTAGGAACAGGTGCTACGGGCTACAAGTCTCGTAATTATTCTCAATTCAAAATCGACCGATTTATTCGAGTCAGGAGAAAAATATCCCGTACAGAAAATTCGTGGAAATCAGCTGATCATGTTCGATCGAATAACTGCCTGGCTTTTCGACCATGCGGGCGGTTAGAGATTACGAATAATTCTGATCGAATGAAAAAAAAAAAAAAAAAATTCCAGACATGTTCCCTGAGGTTTTTGGGATTTCTATTTAGACATACGTAAGAAAGAAGTATTTTGACGATTATCATGTTAAATATTTATCATTTATTGGTTTCTGCATCAGGGAAAGTCACACTTCCGGTTATAAAATAAAATAAAATAAAACTTAATGACGAAGGTACACGATCAAGCCGCTGCTCTGATTTTTTGCTTACGAAAATTCTACTATTACAATCGAAAAATCTTTCTCAATGATTATTTCTCCGAAAGGCTCGTTTTTTCGTATATTTTCCCTTCTTGTTTCTTAATTTGCAATTTTCAGTTCGATTCAAACAGAAAGAAAATACAAATCGATAGTAAAAAGAACTTATAGGTTATGAATACAAGTTATTAATCATGATGTATTCGCACTGGCTATTTGGCATCCATACTCTTGGTCCTTGGTACGCGTTTTACGACGATGGTCTGTTGTTCGAAATTGAGTAAATCCGAACGATCTGTATTTTCGATTATTGAAGAATTGTGCTGATGTTCCGTCACATTTATTTCGCTCGAGACTTCCGGCGTCACCTTCGCGACATTTTTCTCTTCGTCCACTTTCTCGTGTTTATTTTTCATTTTTTTATCGTTTTTCCTGCCGGATTTGTCTTTGGTGTTTTTGTTTTTGTGTTTCGACGATGATTTTAGTGTTGAGTTGGTAGTCGGTGTATGAGGACGTCGCAAACTTGTGTCAATCAATGAATCGTCGATCTTTGTCGAGCTCGAGTCGATTGACCGATCAGTGACCGCTGTGCTTGATTTTATCGCATCAGCCGCAGCCGCAGCTGCGAGCTGTTGGCGAAACAGTGCTAGAGGACGATTCCCCACGAGGACGCGTGTCTGTAAATTTCTATTGTTATGCGATTGATACTGAAACCATTTGCGGGGCTCGATTGGTAAAATTATTTTGATATCCTCGTTGTTTTTTTTCTTTTTTCTGCCGTTGTGCTTCTTTTTTCTATTATTGTTGTTACGATGTCCGGAGCGTGAACAGCCAAAGCGTTTTTTACAACGACGATGACGTCGACGCTTGCCATGTTTCTTTGTCACGTGACCATCGCGCCTCAGCGATTTTCCATCGTCCGACATAGCGTCGTAAATAGCGAACCCGGAAAGTGGACCTTCATCGGTTACGACATCGCGCTTTCTTCGTTGACTTTTTACCTCCGTTGGTGTAATATTTCGTGAATCGGTCGTACGCTCGTTTCTCGTCGTACGGTTTAACGATCTTTCGAACACATTAACTGGCAAGGTCGTCCTCGTTTCATTCGCAACAGTCTCTTCCACTTCCTCCTCGGAATTGAACTGCAATCAAGAAAAAGGTTTAAAAATTTTATCGACGATCAAAATCAGGGGAGTTTAAAAAATATCCGCAATGACGTCGATACGATTTATCAACCGAACGTAAAAGATACATTGTTTTTTTTTGCTCGTTTTTTTTTCATTGTTGAATACGATTGTACTTTTTATCAAGACAAACGCGGGCCAGGAGTCATTTATTTATTGTTTCGACCATATTTTTCCAGTACAGCAGCAGGTATAAACGATTTTTCTCAAGAGTGTGAAAAAAAACCCTCGTACAGTTAGTGAAATCTTAGAGTTTTAACGAAAACTCGAAAAGCCAGAAAGTTGAAAATCCGAACGGGTCTGGGGAGCCATATCTATGCTCAAGGGTTTAATTATTTTTCAGTTATGCTTCGAGAACTTTTACAGTGGAAAACACATCATGTTAGAGTTCCTTGACGTTTTTTTCTCAGTTTTCAGCAAAATAATAGCAATTTTCCTTCTGGAGAAAACATTTGTACGTAATTTTCTCTACTCGATAAACAGCTTCGTAGCATCGCGGAGTACGTGAGAGTAGTTGGAGACGAAAAAAAACGAAACGATAGACAGACAGCAAAACACAAATTGTTTTTGGATATCTCTCGAAGAGAGCGCTGGTGTATTTAATAGACTTGGTGCGAGAACGGTTGCAAGAAATAGAGAGAGAAAGAGAGAGAGAGAGAAAGAGAGAGATAAATGAAAGAAGAATTAGAGAAAGACAGAGAAACGAATATATGCGGCGAGATGAAGGAATTCTTCACACCGGGGATGCGACCTATATGGTTAAAACAGCGTAACGTTTGTTCCTCAAGTTGTTTTGGCCTTGAAGGGCTTCTCTTGTACGCGCTGAGCGGCAAAACGTTCGGCATCCAATGGTCAGATGGATTTAACGGTGGGTATGCACAGGGAAGATTCGTGTACGGGTGAGGGAAGATATTTTGCCGCTTCTTTTGAAGAACCGCGCATGTATCTCATAACACACGGCGAATGCCGCCTCGTCATTTTCCGTTTCATTGGCGTAGAAACAACAAAAAATCAGAACGTTAAACACTAGAAAAAAAAATAAAAAAGAAAATACCAATTTTATTTTGATTCCACAATGAATTATTTATCAATTCGATGGACAGAAGTAGCGAAAAATGTAAACCTCGTAACTAACCTATAAATCGAATAAATAAATAGCAATGATGAATTTAATATTTTGCTCAGTTTATTGCACCGTTGTAAAACCAAAATTAAATAAAAGTCTGGACAATCAGTAGGAATTCAATAAATGGGTCATAAGAGATCGTTAAAAAAATGTGAACCTAACCTAACGATATTATCTCATGTTTATGTTCTCTGAAAACTGATTTTTTAACGGACAAAGTTGAAACGTGGTTATAAATATTGGTCGAGTACGAATGGGAGGAGAAAAGCCCCACCATAAATTGTACGAGCGAATCGCGTAACAGTATGATGAAGAAGAGTGGAGGAAAATTGAGCGTGCATCATCGCGGTCGATGCCAGTGGAGGGAAATCCCGAGCATAATAAAGTAGGCAGAGATTATAACGGAGTTTGCACTGTAGACCTTTCGTTCGGAAGCACAACGGTGGAGTCGGCATTTTACAAAGGCTTTCGAATTTCTCTCTCTCTCTCTCTCTCTCTTTCTCTCTTTCTCTCTCACTTCTCCCCCCATCTTTCTCTCTATATTCAAAGTTTGAGTACAACAATACTATGAACCTGTAGACAGTGTAGAGGACAGCAGCGCCACGCTCTCGTTGCGAATGTTACGTGTGTAGTTGTGGCTAGACCACGTATACGTATGTGTTTTTATTTATTTGTGTATATATTTACACAATATACGTGGATAATATATATGTTGGCAACGTATATATACAAAATATAGATATAGTGGAAGTACGGCTTTGAGAAAATGCCGCCTCGTACGGTCCCGACCCTTTCGACAATAAACTACTTGGAAACTCTCCTTCGCATGTATGGCACCGAGGGTCTGCTTCTACCTAACGAGTTTTCTTGGACTCTCATCTGGCGAGCGGTTCGTAAGAAAAAAAAGAAAAGATAATACACGTATTTTATATATATATATATATATATATATATGTGTGTGAACATACTAAGTTCTCTCGAGTACATGAATACATATATTTATATGTGGACGAATTATATATTTGTATAGACAGTAAGGCGTATTTCTCAGGTGTAAATTTACAAGCGATACGCCCTTTTTCATAGCAGTTTTCGTTTATATATGTAGATCGTCTTTTCCGATAGTTCGAGCAGGTTACCAGGAGTTCAAGAAACAATTGACCAAGTTTCCAAAACTTGTCGTCAATTCATGGACGAAGTGAACAACATCTAATTACTTCTGTTTGCTAAATACAGTGCAATTTGTAGTCTCGGTTGGACAAATGTTTTGACAATTTAGTGGAATAATGAAAAATTTATGATTTCTTATTCCGACGAACTTTGTTCACGGAGGAGGTTTTTTTTTTTTTTTAACTTACGTTTTTATTGATGGTGGCTCCATTGCTGAATAATTTGGTGCACAGGAAAATGCTCAGAATAATTAAAAGTCGACTCCCTCTCATTTTACGTCCTGGGAGTTTTCTCAATTCGAATGTATTCCTTTTTATGCTCTTCTCAACGATCGATATCCACTTTTTTGAGAATTTACGAAAAACGTATCGTCCGATATGCTTGTTCGACACAACGCATGTGATTGTTTTTGTATCTCCGTGAAAAATGCACGTTTACTGAACCAAGGACATCGAAGTACAAGGCATGAAAGGAAACTTTTTCCTTGAAACCAGCGTATGGGAAATTGGTTCAGTCTCCATTTTATAAATACAATGCACCCACAAATTCGTATATTTTCATCGCCACTTATCGAGGGTCACTTTTCTCACTAATCACGTGATTTAAGGCACAAAATTAGCTCCTGTTTTTTGTAGCCTTTTATTTAATTAACGATTCTGCGCGGGGCAAATGTGCGCACGGAACCCGCGAAAATTAGTTTTAAATCGACGTCGCTAGAGCGAAGATTTATGCGAAAAATGCAACTGAATAAATGTAACACAATACAAACAAAAATCGTAGTTTAAAAAATAGTGTTTTTTTTTTTTGGGGAAAAATAGTCACGTGCGCTCTAAGGTGAGTGTCAAAGAAAAGGGAATCACTGTCGGGACCTTCGCCAGAGTTCCGGCACGCACTGTTCAAAGGCCAAACAGTATATGTATAGTCGGTGCGTGTGATCTTGTCAAGTTCCTGCTGCCCCACTATAATACTGATGGTATAGTCTGTGCGTACCAATACATGTAAAAAAAATATATGGTGAAAGATAGATCGAGGGATATATACGTTCATACTGCACATCAATGTTTTTTTTTCGTGAAAAAATAATAATAATTAAGTGTTTGTTGTCTAACTGGGTGACTTCGACTGGGTAAGATTTTTTTCTGTGTACTTATCTCTATCGCAGAAATATTTTCGAGGGCTGACAGGGTTTCATCACCAAAATTGCATTTTTCACAAGTACATTTACGTCCTTGTCATATTCTTGCGTTCCAAAGCTTTTTCTCAAGACTACGAAGGCAGGAATAACTCGGATTACATACCAAGAGTTATGAACGTCATTCGTTGCACGACAAACACAATTTCTGAAAAAGGGATTCTTGGCGAACAAAGAAGAAAAAAATCAAATCGCCGCCATTTAGAATTTCAAATCACACAACTTTTTTGTTTATTCATGGATAAATATTTATGATAAAACAATAATTTTAACTATATCAAATATTTACAATCGATGAGATTATTTCTCCCCCCGGCACTCCCCGCAAATATCATTCGTTATTTTTTCTTTCTCCAAATGAAAGTATCAACGAGCTGTTTAAGCCTTAATCTAAATGGAGTTTTTCACGACATTTTTACACTCTCAAATCTTTTTTGATGGACTGAAAAAAAAAGAAAGTGTCAGTTAGTTGGACCCAAATGTTCGCATCGACTACCGTCTTAATTCAGTTTTATTGATTTCCTTGAATCCGAATGTTATTGTTAATAATGTGAACATGATGAAAATGTTCATCAACAACAAATGTTAATGAAATAGTCAACAATGAAAAAGTTAATCAACTGTAAAAATTGACAAGTCCCGAAACCATGTGCTCTTTTTTTTATAGAGCAAACGTAAATAATAAATACGAATGAAAGGTGAGAAATTTGGAATGTAAAAATAACGAAAAATGCCCCATAATATAAAAACATGAGTTGCGCAACAGACCAAAATAAGAAATGTCAAACTTTCATCACTGTTACGTCGCTACTAGGAATGTTCTTATTTATATGTACAACAAAGAAAAATAACAGAATGTCCGCAACGATTTTTGTGGACACAAGAAAGACAATTTGAGAAAATAATCCGATAAATTTTTATTATCCATTTGGGAAAATAATGTCAACGGCATCCGCAACGATCCGCAACCATGTCCTCGTACACTTTCAATACAACGTTCTCGTTATCATCGAAAAATAGTATCGACGTTCTCAGGAGTTTGGTAGGGACGCAACAGGGCATGTGGACATCGGCCAAAATGCCCATTTTATGAACGAGACCTTGTACCGTGGCATGATTGGTGGGTTGTTGATCTTGGCTCAAAGGCGAGTTACACATTCCTTGACAATGATAAGCCGAATAACCTTTGGGTGCTATGATCGCTGACGATAATCCAATTTCTTTAAAATCAACATAAAGTTCGTGTCTCGCGCATTCTGTTGTGTTTTTTTTCGTGCTTGAGTAACTCTTGGATTTCTCTTCATTCGCGTTATCCATCACAGTCGACGAACGTTTTTCACGTCCGCGCGGATTATCCATTTCCTGCCTTCTCTCGTATTTCTTCACATTTTTTTTCATTATCCGTTCACGTAACATTGCTCTCTCGTAAATATCCATTGAAGAAAGCATTTGTGGCGTTCTATGTCGACTTTCCGATACGAATTTTTCAGATTTTCTTTTTTCTATCTCTTGACGATTTCGCTTCAAAGTTCCGCGTCTTTGTCGCATAAAATCTTGCGAGTTTTCTTCCCTCCCATCATTTTTGTCGTTTTGATCGAACTTTTCTTTTCCATCGAACGACAAGTCTGGAAAAAAATCATTGGCTTTGACCAACTTATTGCTTTCTCTACTTTCTTTATTCGTTTCTTTTCCCCCGATTCTTTTCTCCCTTCGAAAATAATCTGTTTCAACATTTTGCAATTCTTCATTTCTCAATTGTGTACCGTAGCTCCGTTCTTTATTGAGATTCGCACGATTTGCTGAATTTGATGAACTCGTTGATGAATCGAGATCTCTTTGTTGCCTCGGAATATTATCGCCCTCGACATCGTCCCTGTCACTCGTCGCCTCCATTTCTTCGTCGTCGTTATCGTACGTGTAATACCGAGACGTTACTTTTTCTGGTTTTGGAGGTGACCCTTTACCATCGTCGTTGAATAACACCAAAATCGGTTGTTTACTGTTGTGATATTCGTTTCGACGTGAAAATTCAACAATAACTTCCTCCTCGAAGAGATTTGTGGCTGTGACCAACAGACCGAGATTTGGGGTCCCGGAGACCCAGGCAAGAACAGCCTGCTTAACGTTGAAAACCTTTTTGCATGAAAGAGAAAAATAAAAATTCAGTCTTTTAAAATTTCGGTCAAATTGTCATTCGTTTCGTGATGAAATGTCATTACTTTGCTCAACAATCAATAAATTTCATTGGAATCAATTTTACAATTCACAATCAAACAGATTGTTCAACAAATGAATAATAACAAAGTTGCTAACCCTCGAGACTCAAGCACATTATGTGTATTTAGAGTTTCTTGAAAAATTCAACAATTTACCTGCCAACCGGAAGCGTGAGCCCCAACATAACGGATGTTGAGCAATTTGTGACTGTCAGGCTCCATCAAGCTTTTACCCTCCACAATTTGATGAACTTTTATCTGAAAAATATTCTTCGTATATGAACAATAAGCCAGGGTTTCAATAAAGTCAAATAAGCTATAAAGAATTCAACATATTATAATAGAGTAAATGATAAATACCAGATAACCAGCTTTCGAAAGGATCGAAGGATGAATTTGCTTGAGAGACGATCGCTTACGATAGAGATGCAACTCTGCTTCGAGCACTGATTCGTTTATTTCGAGTCCAGATACGTCGAAAAGGTACACGTGCGAATATGAAGTATCTGTGGAATCGAATTTGTGGATTACAAAATGAAGGTTTATCGACATGGAAAATTGTTAACGAAGACGAAAACCGTATAGACAAAGTTTTTATCGTAGAAATTACTTCAGTTCAAGTTCTATTCAACCCTCTGTCGAATTCCATGGAATAAGAAAACCATATAATCGCAAAGAAAATCGAAATATTTTACAAATTTTCATGTAAAATAAACCTAAAGAAGTTGATAATATTTTTCGTGGGATTTTTTAAACCTTACATTCTTTTTTTTCTACAGTTATCGAATTATTCGTCATTTCTATAAAAATCATTTGCAAAAAATGCTTAGCTTAAAAATCAAGTGTTTTTTTTTTGTTATCTACCTCTTTCGATGAAACTTCGAACAACTTTTGCATTGTATGGATTTTTTCCATGCGTCACGCCACTAGAGTCGGCGATTGTGTTGTACAATTCCATCATAAATTGGGGAGGTATTTTTTTACGATCCGACGATTTATAATCCGTTTGACCTCGAATCCCAAAAATCTATAAAAATTGAATATCAGGTCGTAAATATTATTTTTTTAAATAAATGATGATTATTTATCTTTTTTAATTATGGCAAGACCTTTCGATTGAAATTCATGTTCAGCCCTTGAGTTGCACACGTATTTTCACTTGGACGTCAAGTTTTAATGAATTTCGGTTGATTGTCAAACGTCAAAATAAAGAGAAAGCTTAAAATTCTTATTTATTTCACAAAATTCAGAAAAATGTAAAATTGCTGATACAGATTCGCATCAGCGTGTGCAGCTGAAGAGAAAATTAGCACTTGCAATCGTCAAGTTATATAAATCGACGGGACACGACGGACCTTTTGTAAATCTTCGAGGCCTTCGAATCGCACGACTTCATTTTCCGTTTCTTTGTTAAGTACATCAACGATGTTCCAAGGAGGAATATAAATCGAGTCTGTTTCGGGATCGATCTCGAGTAATTCGGACGGATAAGCATCGACCCAGTGATAAATCGATATTGGACGTAAAACTATGAGAACGATCACAGCTACGATTGACACGAAGAAATCCAGCTTCTTCGATCTCATTTTGAACTTGTTCTTCTTTTTAATTATTTTTATCCCTGAATCAAAAATCACTTACTTTTTAATGCACTGATTTCAATAGAGAATTATACGGCGCACAAAAATTGAATTATTCCACTCGAGTTTAATAACCAGTAATTACTTCTTATTTTGTTTTTCCATTTGTCGAAATCACAGCTGAATAGAATTATTGAAAAACTTTTATTGTACGATTTTTTTTTTCGTTTTGTTTTTTTTTTTACGTGCTGACTACATGGGGTGATGGAAGTTTCAGACCATCTCGATGCGCTGTATTGACTCTAAGTGGCATATGGGAGATCTTCGTCGCGGAGAGTCACCTTTATGCTGTTCTGAGACGCGTTGCCTCCCCCGCGTTCTTCCCCGCAATATTATAACGACGACTACGAAGAAAACGACGAAAAGAAGACTCCGAAGACCCCATCAGACCGGCTGATCACTTGTCGTTGATTTATCCCCAAACAAATGCTCGCAATTTCTAATTCTACAATTTTCTTAATTCTGGCATTATATAATCGCCTGCGATCTCAAGATTCTTCAAAAGTTTCTTTTTTCAAAATAGAATCTGTAAAAATATACTTTTCTGATATTTAGCCCAATATCGCGCTACCCTGTGCTTTTGGAATCATCTTTTTGCGAATAAAACTTTTTCACTTTCCTAACATTCGTTTGTGACTAATTTATTCGGTCGTGAAAACAACGGTTTGCATTGAACTGAACGAAATAATGAAATCATTTCAGTCGTTTTATCTCATCAGAACGTAAAAACATATAAACTTTGGATTATTTGTTACACGGAGTTTATAATTTATATCGCTGTATCCAAAAATATTGAAGGCTCGAAATCCTTAATTTTTTTTTAACATATTTTCGAAGTTATTTCGTGAATTGTGAATTTTTCTGCAACTCTTCATAAGTTATTACAAAATTTGACGTGTGGGTTCATTCAAATAATTATGGTCAAGAAAATTCATTGTATCTCTGATTTTTGCAAATCTTACGAAATCCGTTGAAACAGATCGATTATTATTTATTTTTAAACAATAATATGCTAACGTAACGTCAAAATATAAAATAAAACTAATAATAATATAAATAAATAAAAAACGTTAAAATATAAATAAATAAAATATTGTAGAATTAAAAAAAAAAACTTTAAGAATAAAAGTCATACTTATTTCGTCATGAAATCATTTTTCGATGCTCATACAATCTCAGCAAAAATGGTGGTGAATATTTGATTTTACGCACGCGGGGGTTGATGACGAATTACGCGCGACTGCGGAGGACGCGTTATATATTTATATAGAAATGGACGCTATTTCTCGTGGTATTTACGGTCTTCACCCACGCAAACGCGAATAACCGGACGCCACTCCTGTCTTAAGACTTGGTCTTTTACACTTTCGATCTTTATGTTTGCATTCCGGACATTTTCCGCAGGGCATTTTTCGTCAGCATGAAGACTGCCACGAAAATTCAATGCTCCACGACGTAAAAAACGAACGTGAAAATGGGGGCGATGACCTTGGCACGTTTTCACCTTGTTTTTTTCATTTCTAATGTGCGTAATGATTAAAACCTTGACGTGTCTAGTCAAAGGGCCAGTCAAAGTGCAGAATGAAAAAATCTGCAGTATTTCGTCACATTGGAAATGTTTCCTCATTTTTTATTCAGGCTGTTGAAATTTTTGTTCAAGGGTATAAATCAATCAGAATGAGTGGCCGATAAGTGTGAAAGAGTGAGCAGCAAATTTCGAATGTAAAATTTTTTCGAATCGTCATTCGATGGGAATAAAAAACTTCCACCCCATTTTCCTCATTTTTCTATTCTATTTCGCAAAATCAAAATATTCTAATTTCCAATAATGTTCTCATCCAATAGTGTACTTATTATATTTGATAATTCGACAAATGTTTAAACGTCAAAATGATTTTCGACGAATACATTTTTTCAGTATGAAAATAATGATGGAAATCAATCCTATTTCTGATAAATTTGCCAAAATAATGAATCGATTTTCAATGAAATGCTCAATTGGACTCTATTCCAATGAATACAAATATAAACAAAAGGTGTTTACCAAAAGGATGAAAAATCGCAACTTTCTATAGCAATCAAAACAATCGTACGAGACTGGCCATGGGAAAAGTAAGAACGTATTCCTTGTCTCGATTGAGCATTTTGCAATTGCTAACGCCCAACAAGAATAACTGTAACGAATCCCCCTCAATTACTCTCAATGATCTCGTTATCTCAGTCGAGAAAGATATATCGCGTACGTCTCGTACTCCCTCGTTTCTCTTCTTTCAATGAACGTGTTTATATCGTTGGCAAATTGCTCTTCCACCCAACTCTATGCCATAAATATCTAAATCGATGTACATACAAATATCATAAGTGTTTTTAATTGAAATGAGATGAAATTGCTGATGGAATAGTATAACAATCATGTCGATTCGGAAAATATCTAATCGAGAAGAATAAATAATTGAGGAGAAATCTTTGTTGCCGAAAATATGGAAAAAAAATTAGTTTCACCCATGCTACGAAATTGCTGGTGAAATGACAACAATCATCCCGATTCAGAAACTTTCCAATCGAATGATAATGACATAAATAGAGTAATGGTACGTTTGTTGATGAAAAACACGAATAAGCTTCGATCTCTCAAATCACGAATTTACGATAAAAATTTACTTTTGAACTTTGCTGTGTCGAGAGTACGTCCTTAAGGACATTGTATGTGAATTTTGAGCAAAAAGAGCAGTACTTGGTGGATATCGCGAGCAACAAATGAAGAGATTCTTTCAAACTTTATGGAAAATAAAAATATGTCATTTTTCATTTGATTTTCATAATTTTATCCTCGTTTCTGTACTTTTTATTCTTCTTTTTGCATTTCCCTCTAGTCGAGAAAAATCATTATTTTACTTTCGTCACGAATTATTTCCGTTAATTGCAGAACAATGATTTTTTTTTAAATTGAAGCATTCGAAAATACAAAAGTTTATTTATCGAAATAATATACAGTGTACTTTATTCTCGAACGGGTCTCGAACTGGATTTGGTTAATAAAATTGAATCGTAAAATCATTAAATTCACGAAAATGAATGAAACTTTTAAAAATATTTATTCAAGTGTAATAATCTCGATACATTGACGTGGTCAAGAAATCATTTAACATCCGAGAGAAATCATCAATTTACTTCCATTATCAGTATTAACTAAATTGAAGAATTTGCCATGGTTCGTTAAAGTTTGTCTGTCGTTGCGAAAATGGCAAAACTGTGACACGTGATATTTCAATGACACGTGTTTCGTCCTCTGCTCTGCTTGGTGTATCATTTCGATGTCGTCAAGAATTATTCTAGATGCAGGCACACTCGGAGATCTGAATTATTTCTCGTCTCGATCCTCTCCGTGTTCTAATATTTCATAAACACAACAATTCTAATAATTCAATACAAAAGTAAATAACAGTCAATACTGTTGATCAGTAAAACATTTGAATGATTTGGAAAAACAAAAATTAAGTTATTTCACATCTCATTTGTGACAATAAATCGATTTGGTCACGAAGTTTTCCTCATTAGAAATTATGTCGTTATTTTCATTGGATTAAAAGTAATAATAAATAATTTAAAAAAAACTTCATCTCACCTGTACTCGTGAACTTTGAAACTCGCAGGTGTACAAGTGTGTTGTTTCGAATACAAGCCCGCCAAACACCTACTTGGCTCCTTTTTGTCTCTCAAAAGACAAGTTTCTGTCTCGTTACCAGGACACGAACCAACGCATTGTCCCACGTTTATTTGCTGTTTTTAATATCGAATGACAGTTCAATTCCAACGATGAACAACAGCCTTATTTTTTTAAACTTAGATTTTTTAAATATGTTTTGTTGCATAAAGTTGAGTCTACAGCTCGATGAAAATTCGATGATTTTAATGGACTTTTGTATATAATTAAATGTTAACATTTGCGAATGTCTCTAGTCGTGAATAAGTGAAATTGTTGAATCGCGGTTATTCGATTGAAATGCAATTTAATTGAACTGATATTTGTCATAGGATATTTGTGTCCAAACAAACCTTTACTATGGGCTTTACGTCGGTCGTGTTTGTGCCGTCTTTGATCTCGATTTCGCTGAAATCCAATACACTCTCAGTGTGATCCATCCTGTGGCAATTTCCGGCACAGCCACATTTCCCAATGACCTGGTAAACTTCGTCACCTTGTTACAGGAAAGAAAGAAAAAGTCCGAAGACGATGAAAACATCAAATTTGAGAATATTATTTCAAGAGTTTGAAATGCTGCTAAAAGAAGCAAAAATCATTGGAATTTCATATTTTCCTTACCATTTGGACCGACAACGCTGATCGTTCGATTTCTCAACGGTTTGCAGCCAAGGTCTAGAGTTACAAATAACAATTAAGTTTCACGATGTACGAAGCAAATTAATGGATTCTAAGCTGTGAAAAAATCATCATCAATGGAAAAATATTTAGAATTAATGATTATTAATTATTAAGAAAATAAAATAATAATAAAAAGATCTGTTCACCTTCCGTGCAAGAGCCCATGCAAACGCCAACGTCAACAACAACTTGATGCGGGGTACCGGAGTGAACGAGATGTGTCAAAGATTCTCGTCTGCAGGGAAGTTCCAACGAACAATCGCAAGTGTCAACTGCTTCGATGACCTTGACCCCTTGGAGGGTTGAGACTCTTTCGAGGCGAGCTGCTCTTGGGTGACAGTGTGATTTTGGCTGACATCTCTGCAACATTCCACGAAACATTATAAATCGAGAAATCGTGTTTTTAAAAATACGTAAACAAAAAAATTGACATTCATAGATCGTCATATTCATTTACGTGTGAAATAGAACGTGTTAAAAATTGTGTTTACATCAATTCATTGTATTTATCATTCAGGCGTGTATTCACATTTTTATTCGTTTGTTTGAGTGTCTTATTTTTTGTACTTTCTTTCGTCCGCATGCTGTTTCTCTCCCTATAAATGCAACCTCGTGCTGGGCTTATTTATCATGACTTATTGTTAGTGGCATCGAGAAATAAGATTCGACCTTCCAAGGACGCAGCATCCTGGTCCATAAAAACATGTGAACTGGTTCAACACCACACTGATGTCATCCCACACTTTAAATGCTCGTACACTTGATTCTGTTTATTTCTTCATTTATTTATATCCACATGTATAATAATAATAATAATAACAATAAATGTGTTCAAAAATAAACATTCTTCTGCTTGTCCCCCATAAGTGGCATCCCTTTCTTCCTTTTTCCTGTTGCAATCTATACAGTAAAACCAACAGTTGTCCATTTTAAGAAGACATAAAAAAAGGACATTTCCCGAAGCACCGATCGCGGGCGTGTTGCATCACAAGATAAAAATAACCCTCCACGAAATTAAGCAGCGAAACAGGCTGCTTATCACATAAAAAACTGGTTCTTCAAAAGCAAGCTTGCAGTATAGAAAAAGTAAACAAATATATACGCTCGATATACATTTCTTCTATAAATAAAAACATATTTATATTTATATTTTGTATGCAAACGTGAAAAAAAATATCGATGCCCAGATGTTTTCTCGCCTTAATCGAACTCTAAGAGCTTTTTATCACATTTTCACGTCTGTGAAAGATGTTGATAGAGTAATTCTGAGAAATCAATCAACTTTTTTGTCATTCTTCTTCTCACGATCGAAAAAATTGAATTGATCTCAATTATCGTGCAATTTTCGCCTCGTTACTTATTGGAGTAACGGAAACTTTGAAATGAAATATCAAACATCAAGTTCTTGAGACAAAAATACTGCAAAATTGTTCGTTCCTGCAAATTTGGTCATCTCGACCAAATGTCCCAATTTATTCGGATACCAAAGCTGTCGGTATTATCGGATCTCAAAACCATTAAAGTCGTCGTACTGGAGCTCAACCACGTTTTTCATTAAACCGAGAGAAATGAATAAAACCAGAACGAAAGAGACGCCCTTGTTACCCACCAACCGATCCGCATCCCACCATCGCCCATTGCTCAATTTGCCCTCGTACGTTACACGGATTTCCTCCCCTAACCATCAAATCCACAACCCTTTCCTCTTCTACTCTCGTTTATACGCACCATTGAAAACAGCAATACGAACAGGTGCACATAGGGTTTTCGATAACAAAAATTTGCCTTCAATTTGAATCGAACTTTTTTTTTTCAATTTATGAAGAAAGTGAAGAAAAAGCGCGGAAATCGAAACAGATGAACTAAAATAGATAAAGAATAATCATAAAAATAGATAATAATAGATAATAAAAAATAAAATAGATGAAAGATAAACGAAATAATAAACGTAATTTCTGGAATGTGAATTTTCCTACTGTTTCCAGTACTGTCAATCCTTTTGAAAATTTTGACGTAGTTTTATAACAATGCCTCGAATGTGTCCTCAACACAAATAAATAAATCTGTAGAGAAACGCTTTTTCGCGACTGGTACCTTGAGAAAATATTAATAATGCAATATTTACCTGAACCGCTGGTCGACTCGCATCCCCAGGATCGTCGGAAACGTGTCTTGGGCACAGCCTGCGACAGTGGCCGGCATCGATCCGAATGACTTCTCTGGATATTCCTAAATCGTTTGAGAAACGTTATGAATCATTGGAAAACTAAAAATGATCGTAACAAGTAATCGGTTCGCGATCGGAAAGATTAACGATCGATATTTGGTCGCGAACACGAGGAAAAAAAAGAATAAGACAGAAAATACTCTGGTTGTACTAAATTAGATCGAGGTGATAGTGGAGGTGGAGGGACACGTTTCTTGCTAAAAAAAAAAAAAAGAATAATAAGCCGTATCGCCATATATCGAGGGGAGACTGAACACTGGGGGAATGAAAACGCTCGTATGGTCGGTATTTTCGTCGATTTAGTGTGGGCGATTGGGTGATGCGTGGGCGAAGATATTTTTGCAAAGCACGTTAGTTACAGAGACGACATATTTTGCACCACTTTTTACAAACTTTCGATCGTTCATTTTTTTGTAGATTTGATGATCCATTTTTGAGTTTTCTATAGTATTTCAATTTCGACTGTGAAACAAGAATTTGCTAAGGGGGCGAAGACTATAAATATTCAAAATTGACAGAAATTTGTAGAACCTATTTTTGAAAAATGTTGAAAATGACCTTTTGTTTCAACCATTAAATAAATTCACAATATTCAGCGTATTTTGATTTCGTTGAGAACGTATTCAAAGATATAACAAATCGTTGCCATTATTTTGTGGAATTTTTCAAAATGTTTTAATCCACTTTTGATTTTTTTGTTGTGTAAACGAAAATCAAAGAAATTGCATCGGCTTTGACTTTTAACGATCAATTTCGTTGCAACGGATCTGAAGTTTTGCCAACATTTATTTATTATATCAAACGTGTCTAACAACGTGGCTATTTTTTATGGCTTAATATTTCACCCTCTCGTCACGTGCGTTGTCGTTATCGGTCGACCCACTCACAGTCCGACCGATTGTCAATTAGGTGTACACGCAAAGGGCGACGTCGTTAACCGGATGTGAAGCATACTCGTATCCTCTACGTTCGCCAATTGATTTGATTAAATAAAATAAAAATCCCATGGCCATTGGTTCCCTTTATAGCCGATCGTGACAGTTACCAACATTTCTTCAAATATTTGAAAAATCGAAGTAAAAAATTTTTAAATATAAATCGAAAGTCACTTTCCATTTCTTCTAGGGCATTGACACTGACATTAAGTTCTGTGCTCTGAAAAATTTTCCGGAACGAGTTTTCATTCGAATTTCTTTACTGTCATGAATTATATCAACTTTTTTCATTCGGTATTTCAAGGGTAACATTTAATTGGTATCAAAATCAAAATATCGAGTGAATCCTAAAATATAGTCTCAGTCCCAGAACTCGTGTTTCATTTTTCTATTTTTGACCGTAAAATCGTTCTAACAAACATAAAGAGACTTGTCAGCACATAAATCACTCCGTTTTTTCATACAAATTAAAATGATATGCGGAAAATTAAATTCAATGAGATTGGAGGCAACAAAAGACTCATTAAAAAATGAAAGAATTAAGAAAACTCATAAAACTTTCATTTTTTGACATTCAACTGTAAGGTGGAAATTAATCTTGATCGTGAGTTCTACGATCGAGTCCAAAAATCGTTGTTCGAGTTCAACATTTTTGTGGATTAATAACCACCAGCTATTCGATCTAGTGTTTGCTTTTTTTAAATATTTTACATAAAAAGTAAGAACTCAAGGTCCATTTATCTCCTAAAACTTTGGGCTAGATTGCAATTATTATTTTTGGAATGATAGAAAATAGTCCGATAATAAAATGTTTGCCTGACCTTCACCAACGTCAATCATTCGTTCGTGTCTCGCGCAACAATGGTGCTGTCGAGTGACATCAGTTGTCGATTCTTTTTTGTCCTCCTCTATTCCCACTGTAGTCTCAGAATTTTCAGCCTCAACTACGATCATTTGAGCATATTTATTAATTGGTTCACAAAATATGAATTTTCATGAAAATTAAATTAAATTTGCTTTTGTACACTGAAATTTTGTTTGATTTCGATGATAGTTTACATTTTCCATTATAAACCAAAATTCCTTGTTGTCGCTCGTTTGTATTATTTTTCCATTATTTCAGTTTTAATTCTCGTCGTATGAAGAATAAGGCGTTTTTTTTTTGTTTTTTTACGTAATTCAACATAGAAATTTTCCACAGTAACATGTGATAATATTGTAATATACCTTTGCGTACCTAGTCGAACGTTTCCAAGATGAATGAAGAGAACGAAGCTGCCAATGAAGAACCGGGACCACCAGTTCAATTGTTCCCAGGTTTTCATTTTGAACGATTTATTAACGATTGAAAATCGTAGAAGAAGCAATTTTTTTGATAAGGACGAATTTTGCAAATGAGTCTCAATTTAGGGTGAATTTTTTTTTCAAAAGCCTCTGCTGACTAGAGATGGGTAACCTAAGTTTTGTTCGCTGTTTATATTTCTAATAAACGAACATAATCGTATGATTTTACTAAAATTATTCAATTTTTTTTTAATGGATATTTGGTGTGAAAATGTACGAAAGAAAATGGAAGAAAACAGCTTTTGCGATAAACCGAGTGAAAAATCGGTCGATATTTAAAGGTACAGATTTGCCCTCGCAGGTTGCGATCTGCGCCAAGACTGATGGGACTGAGTGAAACACGATCCCATCCATCCTGACAACCACCGATCTCTATTAAAATCAGTCTCACTCACTCGGCGGTACATAATTTTTACGAGACAACTGTCCATCAAAGTATATTATGGGGCAGAGCGTTAAGAAATAAAAATCGACAAACCTCCCTTCTAGATCCACGAATGAATCCGATCCATCATTCTCAATTATAATTTCTCTCGATTTTAACCTCACAAAGTGTACTGTGAGCGTGCAGACACGATGACGATAATATTTTGCGTGGCATAAAGAAGAATTTTTTGGAAATTTCCAAAATGTACTGTAAGCCACGCATGGGGTATTTCAAACTACTTTTACGCTTCTAATCCTTTCAATTCGTGTGGATTCGTAGAAGGATGTACGCCGACACTTAGAAACGAAGAAAAATTATGTAAATATAAAGAAAATACGATTCAAAAGAAGTCAGGAATTTATCACGTAAAAATAATGCACATGAAACCCATTCGCGTATTTTATAAATTTATTATTATAGAATTAATATTGCAATAAGCAAATAAACGATCATTTGGATCGGAATAATCATCTCGAAATTATTTTGTCAGATAAATACGAAAACTTACATGAGTATTCGTCAAACAAATAAAATCTTATTTCGATAAAACGGTAGGAAACGTTCAATAATAAATCAATTCCTTTTATTCGAACTCGATTCAATGAATAATTCATTCAAATATTTTATTACGCGTATTGAAATTCATGTGAATTAGATTCAGTGATTTTTTTATCCATGTGGGTTCGGTCGGTTTGCTTACTGGGTTTATTTTTTTATAACCTTTTATATTTTTTCATGAACAATGTTATAGCAAAGACGTCGAAGTTTCAAAAAATTATAGCTACATATGATCTGAGAAATTGGACCTGTGACTAACGTAGCGATACATCCTTGCGGGTGGTCAACAATCAGCATGGGGCCATCACTCTATCGGCAATCGTTGCATTATTGCGTATGAAAGCGTAGTAGTGAGAGCGACTGAGAAAAAAAAGAGTGGTGAGCCAGAGAGTTTACATCCATCGCGCACCCATCAGCCATATTGGAAACAGAGAGAGAGATAATTTGACATTTCCAAAGGGTGTGGAGTTTCGGAGCTTCGTCAGCGAAGTGTTTTCCTTCGTATTTTGCGGTCTTTTGTGACCGACGTACAATTTCTATTTCGTATCAAAAACGTTGCAGCAAGGTATGTGAATAATTCTCTGTGCACAATAGAACGATCTCATTATAAAAGTCTTATTTCGAGATACGCTTCAAGTTCGCTTCCGGTATTAGAGAAGTGACTGTAAACATAACCTACGTTGCTGCCGTCAACAACGGAATTGAAATAATAATACAGTTTTCATCCAGACGAGAAATTACAGTCGTTGTCGTGATAATTATTTTTACAATATACAACTATCAAAAACCTGCAGTAACAAAAAAGTACCATTGCCCGCAATGTTTGAATTTCGAACGTTGAAAAAGCTGTACACGACACTCTTCTATTCGTCGTATCAATGATTTTTATGTCCTTATTTTGTTTTACAATCAAACTACTTGTTTTCTCAAAACGTTTTTCCAAAGAAATGTCCAAACGACGTATTCGAAATATCACTGCGTGATTATTTGCTAAGTTTTTAAGGGATTCACTGCTTCGGTTTCAAGATCAAAGGTTCCATAGTTTTACATGCATTTCTTGAATTTTTCCAATTCTTGCTTTCTAATTCTTCTAATTCTAGTTTTTTTCCCAAGAATTCTTGTGTACATAACAAAAGTTTGTTGCAATAAAAATACTAGTATTGTGTCCGTCGAGTTTTAAATATACAGCGATAGAATGCACACCAACCATTAGGAGTGCGGTAAACTTTATGATTTCTTAAAATCTCATCTTTTTGTTGATTATTTCCTATTCACTAGTTTTTATGTTCCTAAAAGACAAACTAAATGAAATTATTACGATATTCCAAAAGTTATGCAAGTCTTTCTACAATGATGGAAGAGTTACCTTTTTTCAACATGATAGTGAATAGACGACCACCTTAAAGTAGTTCGGAAGTACAGAGAAACCTCTAGTGCAATTAGAACAATTCATGTTGGAAAATCTCAAAATACTATTTCTCCTGTTTCTAGAGGATTCCAAAACGGCGTAATTATGACGGCGGACAAAGTAACATTGGGGGATGCTCTGTCCAACGTTGATGTTCTCGATGAATTTACATTACCCGATGAACAACCTTGCATTGAAGCGCAACCCTGCTCGGTTGTATATCAGGCAAACTTCGATACTAATTTTGAAGATAGAAACGGCTTCGTCACCGGCATTGCCAAATACATCGAAGAAGCAACGGTTCATGCCAGCTTGGTAAATGCTTATCAAGATATATTTTTGAAAATAATTTTATCAAATAATCATCATAGTGACAATTATTGTTCACCAATTTTACAAAAATTGTTCTTTCATTAACAGTTTTTACAGTTTTCTACAATTTGACTTTTTGCTAAATGAATCTCAACATTTTTGCATGTTTTCGTTTAACTCTTAAAAGTACGCGCAACTTTAACCCTTATTACAAAATTTCACATAGAGTCTTCTTTTATTTGAAACAAAAATCTTTTCTTGTTGATTTATATAAATTAATGAAAGACATTTATTTAGAGAAATTGGCAATTCGAATAAAAGTCAAGTTTGAAAACGAGCTGTAAAATTTCGCGACTCAAAAGATGGTTTTCGTTTTCAACAAAAATTTTGTTTACAGAATGAGTTATTAGAAGAAGGCTTAGAACATGCTGTTATGCTATACACTTGGAGATGTTGTTCACGTGCAATACCACAACCAAAATCCAACGAACAGCCTAATAGAGTCGAAATTTACGAGAAAACTGTCGAAGTGTTGGCACCGGAAGTAAACAAGTTACTCAACTTTATGTATTTCCAGGTAACGTTTTGCGATACAAACGTCATATTATGATGAAGATTGCAAGTGAATAATTGTATAAAATATCTTTTGTTTTCAGAGAAAAGCTATTGAACGTTTTTCCGCGGAAGTGAAGCGCCTTTGTCATCATGAGAAAAGGAAAGATTTCGTTTCTGAAGCGTATCTCCTGACACTCGGTAAATTCATAAACATGTTCGCGGTTTTGGATGAACTGAAGAATATGAAATCGAGTGTGAAAAATGATTATTCCACATACAGAAGGTAATATTGAAGAGGAAATAAGAAATACAAAAATAAACTTTTTCACGTAAAGAAAGTTGTTGTAATAATAATAATTATCTAATTGAATTCCAGAGCTGCTCAATTTTTGAAAGTCATGTCAGACTCCCAAACTCTCCAAGAGTCACAAAATCTTTCAATGTTTCTCGCAACTCAGAACAAAATTCGTGACACGGTAAAGGAGAATCTCGAAAAAATAAACGGTTACGAGGAGCTGTTGGCTGACGTGGTAAACATATGCGTGCATATGTTCGAGACGAAAATGTATTTGACACCGAACGAGAAGCACATGCTCGTAAAAGTAATGGGTTTCGGTTTGTTCCTCATGGACAGTGAATTGTGCAATATAAACAAACTCGATCAGAAAAAGAAATTGAAATTGGATAGGATCGATAGAATTTTCAAGAATCTCGAAGTTGTGCCTCTTTTTGGTGATATGCAAATAGCACCGTTTAATTATATCAAAAGATCGAAACATTTTGAAGCTTCGCGATGGCCCTTGTCCGCCTCGTCAAACAGTATGAGCCCACAGGCGGATCTCATGGTCCACTTGCCACAGATACGAGAAGATCATGTTAAATATATAAGCGAATTGGCCCGGTACAGCAACGAAGTTAGCACAACTTATAAGGAATGTGGCAGTGACACGGAAAATCGTGAAACAGCTGAATTGGCGCTAAGGGGATTGCAATTATTGTCACAATGGACGAGCGTAGTAACAGAACTCTACAGTTGGAAACTTCTTCATCCTACCGATCATCATATGAACAAAGAGTGTCCCCAAGAAGCGGAGGAATACGAGAGGGTAAAGATAAATCATCAGTAAAATAACTCCCGAGCGTTAATTTTTGAATCCCATGGATAAAAATTTGTCGATTTTTTCCTCAGGCGACTCGTTACAATTACACGGACGAGGAGAAATTCGCCCTGATCGAAGTGATCGCGATGATAAAAGGTCTTCAAGTTCTAATGGCTCGAATCGAGACGGTTTTTATCGATGCTATTCGCCGGAATATTTATGCCGAACTGCAAGACTTCGTGCAACTTATTCTTCGTGAACCCTTGAGAAAAGCAATCAAAAACAAGAAAGACTTGATCAGAAGGTACGCAATTATGATTCTCCAGTTGTTTCCCTATTCCATTGAACAAGACATTCATTTATTATTCTTTTCTTTTGTTGACAGCATCATCGTGTCTGTAAGAGAAACTTGTGCGGATTGGCATTTTGGTGTTGAGCCACTGAGCGATCCTGCCCTTAAAGGGAAAAAGGATCCAGATAATGGTTTTGGGATAAAAGTACCAAGAAGAAACGTCGGTGAGTTATTTCCACTACGAAATATTTCCAAACGCAATGTTAATCTGTTTTTTAACCATTTTTAAGTTGAATTATTAATTCCGTTGTTTTTTTTTTTGTAGGACCGTCCTCGACGCAACTTTATATGGTACGAACAATGTTGGAATCACTCATAGCCGATAAAAGCGGAGGGAAGCGTACTTTACGGAAAGATATTGATGGCCAATACCTCGTTCAAATCGATCAGTTTCATAAAACGAGCTTTTACTGGGGTTATCTGTTGAATTTTAGTGGTACGTGTAATTTTTCGATTAGCCTCAATGAGAAATTGCTTTCAATTTCTTACAACGTGAAAAACAGAGTTATCCATGATTTTTCAAAATACTAATTTAATCTTACGATATGAACAGAATCGTTGCAGAATTGTTGTGATCTTTCGCAACTTTGGTATCGCGAATTTTACTTGGAAATGACAATGGGCCGGAAAATACAGGTGAGCATTATTTTCATAAATTCCTCTTGACCTTATTACTTCCCGAAACAATTAATATGCAAACGATGAAAACATTTAACGCAGTTTACAAAAACAAATTTATAGCCTTAACATTCGGCGCAAGTTTAGCACATATTATGTAAATTGATTTCATGACTAGAAATGCCAAGTGCGCCACCAGCACAACGAGGAGTGCAGCGACTTGATCACCATGGAAAAACGCATTCAGGTACAACGACCTGGTTAATTTGATCAAAAGGCTCTATTCTTGGCCGATTATCACAGTGTGTTGTGTTTTGTAGCGCTAACGCGACAATTTGTACGTTTTTATTATGATTTTATTCACAGCGAATTTCGACTTGGTTTCACGACGTGCACTCAATTAAAAACTGAATCGTAAACTCATTTTGAACAATAGTTTGACTGATCAAAATTAAACACAAATAATACTGCAGAAAATAGTGTTTGCAATTGGTTGTTTTATATCGATTTACGAATTGGCCAATCGACGATTCAATGTTTATTTTGACGAGTGCGAATCATGAGTTGAAATAAATAGTCAAATTCGAAAATCATTGCACGTTTGGGTATATTTTTGGGTAAAAAATGCAAAATATTTTTTCATCCTTGGCCAAGTGTTTTTGTCTCTTCTCCTGTAATGCTTTTGGTTGCACTTTTCTTGTCGAACGTTTATTGGAATTGTGTGTGTCTACATATAGGAGATAATTTTTGTTTGTTTTCTTTAAATTCGTAGAGGGAATGGGATAAAAGAAAGAAAAAATTCCACATCTCAATTGATTTTTGTTTTGTAGCCTTTGCCAGCTTGGGAAACTATCCATACTTCGTCCCGAATCCAACGCACTTATCCAAGACGAAAAAACAAAAACCAAACGTAAATCCTTACATCGTTCCTCGTATTTCCTACTAACGCCTGGTTGTAATTATTTTTCTGATTGTCAGCAAATCTTTAATTGCTAAATTGCTTGTTCCAGTTTCCTATCGAGATGTCGATGCCCTGGATACTCACGGACCATATTCTGCGAAGCAAAGAACCATCGATGATGGAGTAAGCATAACTTTCTTAATTGACACTGAACATGATTTTGAAAAATAAGTACACAACCAAAAATTTAATTGAAACACTCAATTTTTCAGATACGTTCTTTACCCTCTCGACCTCTACAACGACAGTGCTCTCTATGCTCTCACAATATTCCGCAAACAATTTTTATACGACGAAGTTGAAGCTGAAGTCAATTTGTGTTTCGATCAATTCGTCTATAAACTGAGCGAGCAAATATTCGCCCATTACAAACAGCTAGCAGCGAGCATCTTATTGGACAAACGATTTCGCGTCGAATGTGTTGCTCTCGGCGCATATTTGTTGCCTTACCCTCGTGCCAACAGATACGAAACGTTGCTTAAACAGAGGCACGTACAACTTTTGGGAAGAAGCATCGACCTCAATAAACTCATCACTCAACGAATAAATGCAGATATGCAAAAATCATTGGATTTGGCGATAAGCAAATTCGAATCTGGCGATATAACTGGTGTTGTGGTAAGGAACAATTTATACGATGCATTATTATGCAATTCCCTTACAAAATAATTCATCATTCACTCATTCACCGAGCTAATTGATTTATTGCTCATTATTTATAGGAACTCGATGGATTGCTACAAGTCAATCGACTTACCCACAAATTATTGAGCAAATGGTTAGCTCTCGATGAATACGACGCAATGTTCCGAGAAGCTAATCACAATGTCCTCGCACCTTATGGTCGCATTACACTTCATGTCTTTTGGGAGCTCAATTACGATTTTTTGCCAAATTATTGCTACAATGCTGCAACGAACAGGTAATTTTTTCCGATGTAATGTCCGACCTCGAACTCGAATTTGTACAAAACAATGTGAAAAAAATCTGTGAAATTCTTTGAAGTGTATTGACTTTATGAAAAAATTACGCTTTTGATGTTCATAAAAGTTTGGTAGCAGACAATTTTTTTCATGAAACGTTAATGACATTTGAAACTCAAGTAATTTTATGATTTTTTCGTTTTTTTCATGGCAGATTCGTGAAATGCCGAGGGTTACAATTCGTGCAGCCAGTACAACGAGACAAACCGCCACAAATGTCGCATCACTATCTCTGGGGAAGCAAACAACTGAATTTGTCATACAGCACGCAATACGGACAGTACACGGGTTTCGTTGGTCCACACCATTTTCGTACAATGTGTAAACTTCTCGGCTACCAAGGAATCGCCGTTGTAATGGAAGAACTTTTGAAAATCGTCAAATCATTGATACAAGGAAGTTTACTACAATTCACAAAAACTCTCATGGAAGCGATGCCAAAAGTTTGCAAATTGCCTCGATATGATTATGGCTCGCCTGGTGTACTGGGTTATTATCACGCTCAACTCAACGATATCGTACAATATCCCGATGCAAAGACAGAACTGTTTCACAATTTTCGCGAATTTGGAAACACCATATTATTCTGTTTGCTGATGGAACAGGCACTCTCGCAGGAAGAAGTTTGCGATCTCATGCACGCAGCACCCTTCCAAAATATACTTCCAAGACCACACTGCAAAGGTATGACTGGATAAAAATCGATTATTAACAAATTCAACTCATTCAATCTCCTAATTTATTTTTTGTATGAATCTTCTCTTGGAACTGAAACTGTTATCTTTTTTGTATTTAAAAAAAGAAACACCTACGTACTTACTCAGTTGATTTTTAAAATTAATTTTGTACTGCTTTGTACTGTTTTACTGAAAAAGGTTGTTAACTCGAAAAAAAACTGAAAGATAAAACAACTTTTATTCTTGTAGTGGATTGAAATTGATGGAAACTTCGACTTTTTTGCCAAAAGATTGATTATTGCTTTTTTTTTTTAAACTCAAGCATTATAACGTTGCATTTTCTGTCACAACAGAGGGTGAGAAACCTGAAACTAAGCAGAAAAGATTGGAAGCCAAGTACGCGGCTCTTCAAATCGTTCCGAACGTAGATAAACTTGGAACAGCCAAGGTAATGTCGATCGGTTACGAATGCTTTTCGTTTTTAATGATAAACATTGTTAATTTCAATATTAAAATGGTATTTACTTTATTCTGCAGCAAGCCATGATTGCCAGAGAAGGAGATCTGTTGACGCGTGAACGATTGTGTTGTGGATTATCAATTTTCGAAGTTGTACTTAGCAGATTACGAAGTTTCCTCGACGATCCGATTTGGGTCGGTCCACCGCCGGCAAACGGGGTCATGAACATTGACGAGTGCACTGAATTTCACAGGCTTTGGAGTGCCTTGCAATTCGTCTATTGCATTCCAGTTGGAGATACCGAATTTACAGTCGAGTATGTGTAACAAATCACTTCAAATTCCACACAAAGCTACTATACTAGGCGACAAAATATTTTTATAAAAGTTGGAAAATTCCTCTCCCAGTAAATAGCTGTAATCATGAAACAAATAAGTATAGAAAAACTAAAAACGATAAATTCGTCAAATTTCTTGAGGAACGCAATTCTTGAGGTGACGCAATTCACTCGGTTCAATTAGTGGCTTGAAACCATTGACAAAATTTAGCAATAATTCGATGAATATCAAGTGCTTAAGTCAGCTCAAGTAAATATTCCTCTGTATTTTTCAACAGAGAATTATTCGGCGAGGGTCTGCATTGGGCAGGTTGTGCAATGGTCGTTCTGCTTGGCCAGCAAAGAAGATTCGAAGCTCTTGATTTTTGTTATCACATTTTGAGAGTCCAACGAGTCGACGGTAAAGATGAGAATGTCAAAGGGATCGTGAGTATTAACAATATTACGAAAATAAAGATGTTTTCTACCGACGAAGAATAATCGAACTTCGAATGTTTCTCCGTTCATTTTTTCTAGCACTTGAAAAGAATGGTCGATCGCATAAGACGCTTCCAAGTATTGAACTCGCAGATATTTGCTGTGCTGAATAAATACCTGAAGAGCGGTGACAGTGACGCAACGAGCGTGGAGCACGTGCGTTGTTTTCCACCGCCAATTCATCCGTCACTCGCGCATTCCCAGCCACAACATTATCACGCGCCCGAATACCTTCGCCAAATGAATCATCAATAAGTTACAAATACGTTTTTTCTTTGAATCTTTTTTTCAACGCCTTCGCAATGAGTTTTTTCCTCATCGAAGAGTGAGCATAAAAAAACAAAAAAATCGCTTACCTTTTTTCGTACAGTTCTTTATTCTATGCATCGCTGATTTAAACTCGTCATTTTGTTGCGCTTATATAGTATTTTTTGCCGTATATCATATCAATGATACTTTCCATGTAAAGACAATTACCCGTCAAATATCATTAGTTTAATTCCGTTTTTAGATGAGCACGAGCACCTATATTTTTCTTAGTGAAGCACCACGAGGTTATTTCCTCGTACTTATGGCTTGAGTTGAAGTTTTGAATGATCCGAATTTAATCATTCCAAAAATCTGAAGTTATACTTCTGGCTCGTACTCATTTATCGTTTCTTCCTACGAAACATTTATTTTATTATGTTACAAGCCACAAAATAGTTTAAGATTAGTGTTCGAAGATTTGAGACAAATTTTCGATTGACGATACACCAAACAATGTGTAATTTAATTTATACAAACAAATCGTTATTTCAATAGTATATTTATGGATAATTTTCGTATCGCCGGTTTACAGACATAACACGAATAGAGATTAAACGAAGAGGCAAAGAAAAAATGTTATCGAGTACGATAACGTTACGACAGTATTTATTAAAGACCAAAAGCAACGAGAGATCCGAGAATTATCCATGAACTCGCGACTCTGGCTTTTGTAAGAAAACTACAAAAAAATGCAACAAAAAGATAAAAAGTCAAGTGGCCCCTGCGAAAAATTTGACAGATTTTTATATTCAAGAATCTCAGAATTATCGCTCCACACGATCGAACAAAAATTTCAGAGTTTGATGTAACAGTCAGTTTATCAACTAACTTTGCATGAAATTTGAATCGCTTGATTTTTTCAATCAAATACATGAATGAATGCGCATCTTATACACTTTGAGATGCAAGAATAATTAATTAAATTGGTATCGTCCATTTTTTTGTAAATATTATCCAAGGCCGACTAATCGAGAGAGCAAAGAACATAAGTAACACTTTTCATATTAATATAACACATCGGCATTTGTATCAGCAAGTAAATATACGTAATGAAGTACAGATTCTACGTTTATTTTTCTTTCACATGAACAAAAATGATTTTCTTCTGTTCACCAGCTCCTCATGATGCTGTTCTTGGAGAAGTGACTCTTCCCATTACTCGACTGGTATTGGTTTTCTATTTATTTAGCCTCATGAGAAATTATTAACAAACAAAATCCAACGGTTGAAGGAAATGGATCATGGTTTATTCTTGTTTCACTTTTCCTCCAGTTTTTTTAACTTATTATTTTATTTACAAGTCTGAAAAGAAATCGGAAGCATTGTCAATCTTGCTGCTCGGTAGATTGTGCTTCATTTGTTTTCGTTTTCCACCTTTTACCCGACCGTCCATGTTCAAAGTTTCGAAATATTTGACGTTCCAGAATTTAACGTCATTGTTGTGGGACGAAGAAGCTATGAGAGTTCCATCATTCGATATGTCCAGCGATTCTATAGAAAAATTGTGCTGACCCACTACTCCAAGATGTTTGTGAGGAAAAATGCTCGTGGCTCTGAAATTTAAATCGTACGTTAAATGAATAAACTAAAGCCTGACTGAAGAAATATAAAATTTTGCAACGAATATTCAACACATGTCTAGAACACGAAAGCGTAGAAATTCATAGATTTTTCAATACCTGAGTATTCCGTCTTCGCCACCAGTGACAACGACATTTTCAGTGATCGGAACCATGCAATTTGTAGCTTTTTTGGTTAAACTCGGTGACTCGTCTGAATGCAGTCCAAATTCGCCCCAATTGAAAATATACATTTTTCCTTTGCTCGTACCAGCGAGTAACTTTGTTTCTGTCTTGAAAAGACCTAGACACGTTAGTTCTTCCTCGTATTCCTCAGACTGCACATGCAGCTTTCTTGCCGATAAATTGATTGTCGTTAGTGAACCGTCGCCACTAGCACAGACGAGATATTTGTTCTCACTATTCGTGATCATGGTACTGACGTAATCTTCCATTTCTTTCATTGAAAAAACAGGATCGTTTCCAGCCCTCCGGATGTCCCAAACTAACAGTCAATAAAAACATAAATTAGAATTCAAAATCTCATACGTGCTCAACACGAAAATTGATGGTTGAAAATGAAATTGCAGAATTATTAAAATTAAAAACAAATGTTAATTACATTTCACAACACCCTCATCGTCACCGGTTGCAAAAGTGTTTTCACTCAATACCGTTGTCGTATAAATCGGATTCCTGAAACACAGAATTATATTTACAAATTATATAACTCCAAGTAAAAAATTAAAACAGAAGATTCCATGAAAATCACTTACTCGTGGGCATCTTCGTACACCCTCCTCATTTTTTCAGTTTCTACATCCGTAAGTATTATACACTTGTCTTTGGATACAGAAAAAAGTGTTTCTCCATTTTCACTGAATTCTATATCGCGACAGGCTTTTGTGTGTAACTCCATTGTAGAAACGAGCGTGGACTCCTCGTTGCTGTATTTGTACCTTTAAAAGACACACAAATTTATTGTCAAGTCGCAATATTTATCAAGAAGTAAATAAAAAGCTTTTGTAACAGCAAAACTACAATAATGTACATGAAAGTTTGTATACTTTACATTCATCATTAATGTATAGCGGATACGATTCTTTCAATTTTTATAAATAAACCAGTTAACTCATTTTATTTAAAAAAATACTAACATGAGTACATCACCCGTGATGCTAGCCAGAGCAATCACATCGCGCATTGGATGGAAACAAACATCAACCACATAATCTTCAACCGTAATGGAAGGTGGATGATCTCTGTGAAGTTCTTTTGAGCGCATGATGGCTTTGACAACTGGATCATCATCTTCCTCCATTCCTTCCACATTAGCATTGTCTCCACTGCCATCTTCGAAGATGAAAATAATTATGTCAAATTTTATTGTAAACTGTATTTTTCGAAAAACTATGGAATAGAGTTGTCTGTAAAATTACTCACTGGGTGCATTTGTGTCTTGCTCGTCAGAATCGGAGTCAGAATCGGAATTGAATTCACTCTCGTCCTCGGACTCATCGCTGCTCTCACTTACGTTCATTAATACTGTTTCATGCCTCATTGTACGAAAATACAGACCCCTTTTTTTTCCTAATCGCAGTTACAAACTCGAACAAAGGTTATCAAACATAACCTAACTATTCAATTTCTGTCCGGTTTTCTTCAAACAGTTATGCCGATATCGCAAAAGAATGATTCACGAAATCTATAATCTACTCAATGATGTCAAATGTCGGGGTCTGTATTTTGCGATACGTGGATGCAGGTATATCTCGAATATATTTATTTTCGCGCACTGGAACCGCTACTTTGTTTATCTGGCAAAAACCAATATAGCTTTGGCTTTGGGACTTCAATGTATTGTGCATGGATGCGACCACGTGGGACGAACCTGCATTGCTGATAATAGCGCCCTCTCTCTTACTCTTTTTCAGAACTCAGAACGCAGAACAAAAACATTTCTTTCTTTCTGGCCGTAGCACTCACCAAAAATTAGATAATATATTATATAGGACATTTCAATTACTGCGTCGATAAAACAGGTTTTATAGAGAAAAAATACATAAAAATGGGATTCCCACAACTACATAATAATGCCGACAAGATTCCGCCACAGTTAATTTATTTCTCTAGAAGAAAATAACAAGTGGTATAATATATTTTTTTAATTAGAGCGTCGTTCTCATTTTTATTAAATATGCTTACATTTCTACGTAATTTCACCAAACAACTTTCAGGAATGAGAAAATATAAATTTCTCCTCGAACTTTGTACTCTGTAATGCGGATGTTGAACATTTAGAAACGGAAATTTCGTTGCATTCTGATGCAACGTCTCGTTCAGTATTTCTGTTGATATTTTGTTTAGTTTTAAATATTTTTACAACGTACGAATGGAATTTTGATATTTCCAACGAAGAGCAAAAAAGACTGTTCCAACATAACAACGCAAACTTTAGTACGATTTTAACAATATTTGTCAACCACAATTAACGTTTAATAATAATTTAGAAGAAAATGATTTTTTTTCCAAGTACGAGATTTTAGACGTTTCAACATCGTATTGGAAATTATTTTAATAATACTTTGCTTTTGCACTGGACCAATATCTGATGGAAAGTAAAAATAGACGGGCACTTGAAACGTGAGATCAAAATCCATTACCGTGGATCATGCAAAGAAAAAAAAACCAGAAAAAAAAAATATTGGGAGCAACGAATATTCTACACTTGGATATTTCAATATTTACGCATCGCAAACTGCCATATCGAAGGTCAATATACTGCTTTGAAGACATTCGCCAACCTGCAAAATGAAGATATTTTCCAATTTAAAAAAATCATGAATCCTAATCACCTATCGAAATGTAAAAAAAAATCCAAGTTTAACCGAATAGAATACTGTTATTGAAAAATGTGGTTCGTTTTGGAAAAAAATATAACAGCTGTGTACTAACTTCGGAGCTAATCCCAATGAGTGCATCTGCATGCGAGAAGAATTCGTCTTTGAGGGAGATCACAATAGTCTGCAGTGAATCAGTTTTTTTACGAATATAATTCGCCAGTTTGCTGATATTTGTATTGTCCAGAGATGCATCGACTTCGTCCAAAACGAAGAACGGTGCAGGATGATGACTGCTCACGGTGAGTTTGTAATTGGAAGAGAATTATTTTTTGTTTTTTTCTTACATTTTTTATCGTGAGAAATGAATTTTGGCAAACTTACCTATGAAGTGCGAATAAAAGTGCAAGCGCTGCGATGGTCTTTTCTCCTCCCGAGAGATTTTGCATCGGTTGGAATCGTTTTCCTGGAGCTACACAGTTGTAGTTAATTCCACCGAGATAAGGTTCTTCCGGATTATCGGGCTCGAGAAAAGCTTGGGCCGATGAATTTCTCGTCAGGCCCTAAATGGAAATCAAGAATAATATAATTTATGTCTCGCCAAAATCGCTGAGTGTTTTTCACTCTGACAATGAAATTTTTCTTTAAACGTCAAAAAACTGCGCATTTTTTTTTCAACATTGTGACTCAGGTTATGAATTGAATACATAATCGTAATAGTTACTTTATAATCGAGATCAATTTGTGTGGAAATGTGTTCAAAACATGGCATGAACATGTCGTAACGCTGTTTTTTTATTTTCTCGAACTGCATCTTCATTTTCTTTCCCTTAAGACGCATTTTTTCAAACGCCGAATTAGTCGCTTGAAACTTTTCTTTAATCAAGATGAATTTCTGCATAGCCTACAATATTGAAAAATGTACAACGTGAATGAGAGAACCTTCTGAACGAAAAACGATGATGAATCGTAGGAGTTTGAAGATTTGGTTTTTTTAATTTACCTTCGCATTGGGGGCGCGCGTTTTTTCGAGTGCGTCGTTTAAATCGTGCTGTTCCTTTTTAAGATTTTTCATTGCTACCTCATAATCTTCTCCTTCCACTTCTTTAAGGTCTTTTGACAATAGCCCATAATTTATTGACACGAGACAATGTACATCTTCCGCATTTTCTTCAACCATCGGAATCGTGATAGCTTCCATCTAATTAATGTCAAGAAAAATTAATACAAGAAAAATCAGACCATTTCAACATCAAAGACACTGGCGTAATTATAACGCAAGAGAGCACGGACAGAAATGTCGATAATATTGAATTATAAAACCTTGCAGTGCGTGAGAATAGCATGTCGATCGGCTAATTCCTTTTCGATTTTTATGTCGATCATATCGATCTGTTTCTGCAAACTTTGAATTTGATTCGATAAGACCCTGATTTGGCTTTTCGGGCTTGTGACGTCTTTCTCCTTCTCCTCGATCTCCTTTTTCTTTCCGGCTCTCAACAACTTAAGTTCTTTTATTTGCTCCTCGTCCTTCGAGATTTCTATCTTTAAATCGGCCTGCGATTGTTTTGATGCCATCAGACTCTCTTCGGCCTTTTGCAGTATCTGCTTCCATCGGGAAACATTGCCTGAAATTGGTTATCGATGCAATATAAATCTTTTTTGGTGGTTTTTGGCAGGATACACCTGAAGGTTTCATGACTTTTCAATGTTTTTCAAGATAATCTCTGAAAACTCGACTTACTTTCTGTATCTCGTTGTTTTTCGAAATCTATTTGATTTTGAATCCGGTTGCACTGATTCTCAAACTCCATACGCTTCTGAGCTTGTTCTTGGTGGAAACTATGGGAATATATAGAATGAAAATCAAATTTTGAACTCGTTTTGTTTCATTTCTTCAAGATTTGTAAAAACGTACTGTAATTCTCGTTCTTCGTATTGACGAATGCTCGAAACACCGATCCGCTTACAGAAATCTCCGTAAACCTCGTCCTCCACGTTATTCATATTTTCTGTGATGCTCTTAATCTCTCGCTCCCGTTCCACGATAACATTCTCAATGGCTTCGATAGTAGGCTAAAAAAAGTAAGGAATTATTAGATACTGTTTGAAAATTTTATTGGACACTTGTATTTGTTTTCATAAATGAACCTTATGAGGAATACTTGCCCGAATGGTTTCAAGCTCGTCGCAAAGTGTTTGAATTTCTTCGTCCAACGCTGTAATTTCTTTTTGCTATAAATCCAAAACAGTTTCATATCAATTACTTGGTTTTTTTAAAGGGTCTTTCGTGACGAAGGTTGAATTGATATACTTGCATTCTCAATCACGTCGCTTTTCGCGTACTTCAATGAATTCTCACGTCCACGAATCTGGGATTCCATAGTGTTCAATTCGGATTCTTTACGGGAGATAGCTAATAAATCTCTCAGCTCTGTGGTCAATTTTTTCTGGAATAATAAACAATAATGGTTTGAAAGGAAAAAAATTGACGTTATGTACTGTCTGTTTATTTTTATTTCATTTTTTCACGGACCTTGCGTGTCTCCAATTGTGCCATTTCTTTGTCATCCCAGCGTTTGGCTCTTTTTGCGAGATCTAAACTTCCACCAGAAATTAAACCAGCTTTTTGATAACACGTTCCGTCTAAGGCGATGCACTGTAACAAAAATCCATTAAGTTTTAATTCACCCAAAGAGAAAAAGAACGTTTAAATGTTTCTACTTTTATTTATACAGAATAAACTTTGCTCATCGCGAATTCATCCAGTTGGTTTAATTTGTAAAAATCCCAGACTAAAATAAAGCAACAGAGAAAGGAAATGCGATTTTGTAAGATCATGATCGTAATTGAGTAATGAACGAATTTTTTGACAATTTTTTTTTACTCACATCGTACCGCGAGTGTTTGTCCATTTCGTAAGCAAGTTTGCACGCATCTTCGGACGTCTCACACACGAGGACATTTCTCGTTGCAAACAGAATCACCGGATCAATTTCGTTGGGCCAGAATTTGAGCACGTCGTACAGTAATTTAACGTTCGCTGGTTCTTTGATATCTCTGAGACGTTCCTTAATAGGTATCGATTGAACGTAATCAAGGGCCAGAAACGTCTCTGCCCCGAGGTAATGCTCTTTTAAATATTGAACGCATCGTCCCGCCGTTTTTACGGAATCGACGACAATCGCGTCCATGTACATGCCCAGAACTTTAGTTAGAGCAACGTTGTAACGTTTGTGAATCGGTTCACACATGTTGAAGAGTCGAGCATACTGGAAAATGAAAATTATTGAACAATTTCATCAAACGGAAGTGGAAATAATGTATTTATTGATTTTCCTTGTTTTGAATGAACGTACGACTCCAGGAAAAAGCCTTTTAAAGTTTTCCACGATTTCAGCCTTTCTCTGCGTTCTCGCTAATTCCTGTTGATCGACATTAGCTTCGCCCAACTGTCTGCTTATGTTCTCAAGTTCCCTCTGAACTTCTTGGATTTTCTCTTTCGACGTGCCAACGTCAGATTGCAGTTCGTCACGTAATTGCGATTGATTGCCCAGGGAATCCTCGATATTGATTATTTGCTCTTCCATCTTGCTCAATCGCTTTTCAATCTCGTCTCTCATGCGACGCTTCTGCTTTAATTTATTTTCTATGGCCGTTCTTTGAGTCACCATGGACTCAAGCCTATCCTGGTCCGACTTCACCTCGCGATTCGCAGAATCAAGGAGTTGAAAGTACGTGGCGGATTTCTTGTTCGATTCCTCTTTTAAACGATTGTATTCGTGGATCTGAAAATAATGGAATCACACATTTTTATAGTATTGCCTGATTGGGAGATTTTTCCGAAAACTTCAGAAATTCAATGCACATAATCGAACGAACTATTAGTTGTTGGATGATTCGTTTATCGAACAATTCACTAATCATTTTTTGACAATTTTGTTGTTTACTTTTTGTGGATTTTTTACAAACCACAAGGTTCTCATATTTTGATGTAGAATTGAATTATTGGTATAAATATACGAGTCATTAATGCTTAAAAGAGATAAATAAGTTAGAATTGTTATCCTTATCAATCTGAGGAAAAAAATAGACAAAAATGAAAATTTACCTGTGTCTCTTCTAGTCTAACATTGTCAACAGGTTTCTCAGACTCGTTGGAAATACCCGCTTCGAAAGCAGCTTTCATCTTTTCAATTTTATTGAGTTCTTCCTGAAGTTCTTGAATATTTTTCTGGTGCTTCAGTTCAGCAAGTTGCGCTCGATTGAACGTTTTCTCTGCAGCTTCGAATTTCTGTTTGAAATGCGCAACTCCCTCCAGTGTTTTTAGAAATGTTGGTTTCTTCTTTGCCATCACGACTTCGGCCTCCCTTATATCTTGCTCTATTTTCGCTAATTCCTGTCCAAGTTTAACAGATTCTTTTACTTTCTCTCTCAAAGTCTCCTCAACAGTTTTTGTCTTCAAATCGATTGTCTTTATTTCCTCACAATGATCTTTCCGCTTATTCTCAAGTTTCATCAGGGATTTTTCGTTGTGATACAAACAAAATAGCTGAAGTTGTAGTCGTTTCTTAGTCTGAAAAGAAATTCATCGATACTTTTATCCGAAGTTCACGTAAAAAGCATGTAATTGGAGAGAAAATCAATCGTACATAGTTTTCGGTCAAACGTTCATATTTCTCAGCGTGTTTCATCTCGAAATTTGCTTCTCTCTTCTCGGCGGCTATTCCTCTCTTTTTCGAATAAGCACATTGGATTTGTTCCTCGATTTGTAAAACTTCAGCGTTTAGCCTGAAAACAAAATTTAGCATTTTGTCAACTTTGTCTCACAAATTTCATAAAGCATTTGACATTAAGTAGAAGCGTTGTTAATTGTCAACCTGTCATATTCGGCCTTGAACGCACACGAGCCACTAATTTCTTCAAATAAAGACGTCAGTTCGTGAGGTCTTTTTGTTGCTATAGACTCTACGGCACCTTGGAAAACAAGAAAGTTTTTTGCTCTCACATTGATCCCAAGTTCTTCCAAATCAGACATGTACACAGCGTTTGTCACGGGCTTGCAAAAGAAAAATGGTTTTGTTCGATTATTGCAATACTTGGGAATAAGAAATTATTTGTTAGAGGATTTTACATAAAATTCTTACATTATCGTTTATTCTGTATTCTGATGTCGAACCTGCTGCTTCAACTGTTCGTAAAAAACTCTTTTCAGTTCCATCCTTCAATACAAATACAGCCTTGACCCATGCCCTGGAATTTAATATCAATTTCATCGCTTTTATAAAATAATAATTTTTCAAATATTTCGTTGATATTTTTACTGTATAATGCAAATGGTAAAAAATTGTTAAATTCAATTGAAAATAAAAAGAAGACAAACCTCTGAGCATTGGGTTTATTTATCGATGAACCGTGAATAAGTTCGTTCAAGCGTTTGACGCGAAGACTACTGCTTTTTTCACCCATCACAAAACTTATTGCATCCATGAAATTTGATTTACCTGAAAATTGGCAAATTTCGATCGATTCGAAAGACTGTTATATTTTTACAAGTCTAATTATCACGCCACTCAAATCCGATGATAAATACTGAGGGAAAAATGAAGAAATTTTGGTAACATAAATTAACATAATTAACCCACCAGATCCATTGGGTCCGATAACAGCCGTGAAAGATTTCAAGGGACCGATTCCAAAGTAACCCTTGTAAGACTTGAAATTTTCGAGCTCGATGAGCTTCAAAAACACTGTCATTATTAACTCTATCTCTATCGTGACAATCTACGAGAAATTAACGCGACGACACAGCCACGAAATTGGCACCGGAAATAATACGCACAATAAACAAGTGAAGACAAAAAAAACGTGTCAAAACATGTCAATACAATCAAACAAATCTGCTTCCCCCTAACGGCCGTTATTCATTGTTTTTAAACGAACTCTAAAAAAATGTATCTGTGTGTGTTTATACTTCTTAAGCATTTATTACTATTGTTTGAATATTTTTCTTCTACATCATTTCAAGTAATTCAATTATAAAAAAACGAATTTAGATTAATAAGATCATATATTTTTCCAGTTATGAACTCGAATCCAAGAAGCCCGCTTATTCTGAGAAAAGGGGGGTATTTCCAAAAACTTTTCGACGGTTGGTCGACGTAACCAATGAGAAAGGCTGACCACATGTTTCGAGAATTCTCATTCGCCAACGGCAGCGCATATGTATAGTATTCACATGTTCACGTTTGTCTTGCAGCGCATAAATTTTATTCGGCTGTTCGGAAAGTTCTCTTAAAAAAACGAAGATGAATTCGTAAATAAGCGTGGCTTGGCGAAATTTTGAATACTCGTGTATAGAATTGGACATAATTCGAACGTATCTTGAACGTTTGCGAATTACATCATGGTGATTCTCGTGGAGTTGGAGATAAATCACTTCAAGACATACTTTAGAAATAATGTTTCACCGTTTCGTGGACAATTCACGGTCATATCGGGACCGAATGGATCTGGTATTTACAACTCTTTATTATTTACTTTTCAATATCGTCGATACTGATTTCATTTACTTTGAAAAAAAAACACTAACGCTACGTAATCAGTTTTTTTTTTAACAAACAAAGCACGCACTTGAGACATTATTGCAGTGACTTGAACGTTCTTCGTGTTTACAAACTCTCCATTTCAAAAGAACTTTCGAAAAAACATTAAAAAATTGGTAATTAATCATGATGCAGCATTTGAAAGAGAAAACTTTTGACAAGCACAAAATTGATTGAAAAAAACAAGACGATAATTACACGAAATATTTACAATCGAAATTTTAAATAACATCAATTTGATAGGAAAATCGAATCTAATGGATGCGATTGGTTTTGTGATGGGAGCCAAATTATCAGACTTACGAGTATGTCGAATGGCAGAGCTTTGTCATCCATTAAAGCCCAAAAATGACATGTAAATACCATTGTTACATTTTTTCCTTACAGTTTTGTTCCCCGTAAACATTTTCTCGTAAACTGAATTTTCATTTCAGAAGTGAACGAAACAGAACATTTGTTAAAGTGATTCTTCGATTAAACAACGGAGACGAACTATGTCTTCAGCGATCTATTGTACATAATCAATACGAATACTCAATAAATGATAAAGTGAGAATCTGCAAACCTTCATAATCGTGCTTCATATGTATTTATGTAACAACATTTAAAAAAATATTTTCTAGGTAGTGACTTATCGCGACTACAAGGAAGTATTAATAAATTTGAGCATCAATACAAGAATCAATAATTTCTTGGTCTTTCAAGATACCGTTGAGTCAATCATTACAAAAAAACCTTATGAGAGAACATTGATTTTTGAGGAGATGAGTGGCTCTGCAGAATTCAAAGCTGACTACGATCGGTGAAACTATTTTTATAATATTCATTCATCATTTTAATGCATATTTTTATTCATGATGAATGAAATTTAATAAAATTGTAAACAAACTTTACTTGAAAGCAAATATTAAGAAATTTTGAATTATCAGATGTTTATGGTTATTTGCTGAACATATAAAAAGTAACAATAAAAAAAATGATAACAATTTTCCAAATAATAAAGAAGAATAATATTTTCGATGAAAGAATTATTCAACAATAATGACAGTAAACAATTCTGACACTAAACAATTTCAGATTGAAAAAATATTTGCAAGAACACACGAACGACAATCAAATTCTGTTGAACACGAAAAGGTCGCTCAGTAAAGAGATAAAAGACATGCAGAATCGAAAAACAGAATCTATAACGTTCCAAGAATTATTTAAGCAAAACGTAAGTATTTATATAGTTTTTTTATAAATTGGGCGAAATTGCTATTATGAAAAAATACGAATTTCACTAAAACAATGAATTTCTTAATTGACACTCTCTGCAGCAAGCTGCAAAAGAAAAACTTTTGCTGTTCGATCTACATTATATTAGACGAACATTGCAGAGTTTGATTTCAGAAGAGCAAGAATTGAAAAACATGATCAAAGAGTGTGATGGAAGAAAATCGATACTAGAAGAGCAATTGACACATTTGAAGAAGGATTCCGCGAAAATCTCAAAGCACTGCGAAAAAAAAGAAGAAGCTTGCAAGCCGAAAGAACTCGAATTGAAAAAGTTGACTGAAAATCTCGTGGAGCTCAGAGCTAGAAAAGATTATTTCGAGAAACAAGTCGCTTTGTGTAGAAAAAATTATGAGGCGGCGATAAACGCAGAGGCTGCACGACAATCAACTATTCGTGATCTTGAGGATGGGCTGAATCAAGTTCAGCAATTGAAGGACAAATTTGTTCAGCAGTATATCAACACTTCAGGAAGAGATATACAGCTGAGCGAGTCTGAGGTATCCCTGAACGATACCAATTAAAAAATCATACTCCGAGGATTCTTTTCATTACTCATTTTCATATCCTAAGATTACGAACGACTATTAATGTCTCATGAAACTTTGGTCAACTTTTGGCAGATTGAAGAATACACAAATTTGAGGAATGCAGTATCGATCGCTTGCTCGAAAAGTAATGACCGTTTGGCCGACCTCGAACGCCAATACAAAAACCTCGAGGACATCTATAACTACGAAAAAACCAAGCTAACCGAGGCAGAAAGCACCGTTCAACTTAGAAAAATGCGGAAATTCGCGATCACGGAGCGTATTTTGAAACTCCAAGAAGTGGTGAAAAACAAAGAAGCCGAACTAAATGAGCAACAAGCAGCGTACAACAAATTAACCAGGGAGTTACCGTCCGCGGAACGCGAAATTGAACAGCTGAGGGAAGCTATCGAAGAAATAAACGAAGAAATCGGTGACATCAAAGAAAATGAATTTCACTCGATTCGAAAGACGCAGGAGACTGTTAAAGAGTTGAAAGAAGAATTTCAAGGCGTTGTAAGATCGACTATATTTCTGTCATAATTTTGCATTTAAAATTTTTTTATTCATACGTGTTCCTCGTTGATTTAATTTTTTGTAAAAACCATTATATTTATAGTTTATTGTTTTTATTTTTATTTTTTATTTTGCTAGTATGGACATTTGGGCGGTCTGTGCCGAACAATTCACAATCGTTACAACGTTGCCGTGACCAAAGTACTCGGAGCAAACGTAGATGCCATTGTTGTGGACTGCGCTCAAACTGCTAGAAAATGCATCAGATATCTCCGAGATCAAGAAATTGGTGTATACACTTTTTTACCCCTGGATCAGCTTGGTGAATGCAAGTTGCTTACTCATCTCCGGTAAGAATTCATTTTTTCCTCTTCGCACCAATGTAACATTTGGGATTAAAATGTATTAACATTTTTCTTTCATTTACCGTCCTACAGAGCTATACAAGATCCTTCAAACGTGAAACTTCTTTACGATGTCATCGATTTTTCACCGCCAGAAATCTCTAAAGCCGTTTTCTACGGGACTGGAAATACTCTTGTTTTCGAAACTCAGGAGGACGCAGCAAAAGGCGCATACGAGACAGCCAAGGGACAAAATGTAATTAACAGGAATAAATCTTGACGATCATTTAATCAAAAATTTTCTCTGAGCCTATTGGTACATTGGTTTTCTTCGTTTTTAGTGTGTCTCACTTGACGGTTGTTATTATTCAAAATCGGGCCTGATATCAGGTGGCAATTACGATCTCGTAAGAAAAGCTAAACGTTGGGACTCGCAGAAGAAACAAGATCTGAAGGATGAGAAGGTTCGAACCGAATTTTTTCGACAAGAAATAACGGAAATCATGAATATAAAGACAACCTTTTTTTTCGAACGACGATTGTGTCCTGGAATAACTCTCATATTTTTAATTGTACAGGAAAAACTGACTGCAAGACTGAAAAAAGTTTTGAAAGAAGCTCCAAAACAATCCGAAGTATCTGTCGTTGACACAGCAATAAAAACCATTGAAAAGTACTCACAATACACTAAACAAGACTTGGATGAAGCGGTAAGATATTTTTTTAAATTATTATTCACATTAATATGTTTTTTTATAATTGCTTACGGAAATTCAATTGGAATGTGTCAACAGTACAAAGAACTAAATCAAGTCGAACGTGAGCTGCAATCTCTCGAAGCGAAAAAAGCAACCATCGAGGTGAGCAGTCGATACAGACGGCGAGAATTTGTATTTTCTGATGAATACGAGCTTAATTTTTTTGCTATCTCGTCTAGGAAAATGTCGTAAAGGCAAAACGCAACATGGATAAAGCTTCAGAAGCGATGAGCGATTTGAAATCGGTTAATGAAGAGAAAGAGACCAAGATATTTGCTAAATTCTGCAGACAAAAAAATGTTGAAAATATCCGGGTTTATGAGGATGGAAAAAAGTATTTGGAAAATCGCTTGAAGATCTAAAAATTCGTGATGAATATTCGGAGCACTTGAATTTATTTCATAAATTAATTATCTATACTGGTTGCCAATTTCATGTTTAATTGCAGCTTGTACGAGGAAAAATTGAAAGAATTTGATCAACAGATTGACCGTATAAAGAATCAATTATCTTACGAGGAGAGCAAAGATACGAAAAGTGTGTATTCAGTTTTGTGGTCATATTGAATGAATTATTGCAAAATTATGTGAAAAATCGTAATTTTCCGTGTTTTATTAAAACAGATAATATTGATCGACGGAAGAAAAAATTGGAAGGAATACAAAAGGAATTAGAATCGATCGTGCGCTTAGAGAACGAAATGGAACTTTTGGTCGACGGAGCTACGGCAGAACTCGAAACGTTGCAGCTTAAACATCAGCAATCGATGGATCTTTTCAACAAGACGAAAGAAGAAATGTTCCTGGTCAGAAATCAATTAACCAAAATGTCAAAAGAGCATATATCGCTCACGAAGAACCTCAACAAAGTTCAGCAAACGATAGGCCTCAAGCGAGCAAAGGTTCACACTCTCCTTATCGAGGCAAAGGTTTGTTTTTCCCAAAAATTTGATTCAATAACGAAACAGGATTGAACGAAGGATGAAAGCTGATGAAGCCTTAGATAACTACATATTTTATTGATCGAAAAATAGAAAAAAGAATGGTATAAACATTTTCTGCAGAAATAAGTTAAATCGCAACATTTTTATTTGAATTTTCATTGGTGCTAGATTAAGCAGTTGTTTCAACCATCACAGGTAAACGGATTCTCTATCATGGAGAAAGATTTAATGGCAAGTGGTCAGACAAGCGACGCATCCAGCTATAACTCGCCAGCGTCTTCACTATCCACGATTTCCGAGCTTGAAGCAAGTTTGAAACTTAATTATTCAAAACTACCCGAAGATTTGAGAGACTTGGAGGCGTTTGTCGTTGAGGAAACGCGACAAAAATTGGAAAGAGAAATAACCGATCAGCAAGCGAAAATGGATCGTTTGAGTGACGCGAATATGCCACAATCGCAACAGTACAATTTGCTCCTTGACAAACTTAGGGAAACGAATGAGAAACTGGAAGTTAATAGAGCAATATTGAAAACCGCTAGTGCTGAATTTGACGTTGTCAAAATTGAAAGACTGAATAAGTTCAACAGCTTTTTCGAACATGTATCGAAGCGGGTTGATGTTATATATAAAGTAAGTTTACACAATATTCACTGAACATTGTGTACGAATGAAAGAATCATTTTTCACTGTAATTCTCAGCAATTGATGAGAAATCCAGCAGCTGCAGCGTATCTCTTACTGGAAAATCCGGAGGAGCCATATTTGGCGGGCATTCAATATAATTGCATCGTGCCCGGAAAACGATTCCAAGTCAATGACAATCTTTCGGGTGGCGAAAAGACAATGGCAGCTTTACCTCTTCTATTCGCTATTCAAAGGTAAAACCGTTTGAAAACAATAGAAAATTCAATGGAAACGATAACGTTGCATACTCATTTTTACAGCGTAAATTCCGACGAACCACCTTTCATGATTCTCGACGAAGTCGATGCCGCCCTGGACCACTCCAATACCATGAAAGTTGTGCACTATTTAAAGAAGAACGAACAAAACCAAATCATTTTCATAACTCACAAACAGGAAATACTCATTGAAGCGCAGACCCTCGTAGGAATCACTTCAAGGGTTCGGACATTTAATTTATCAAATTTCTTTTTTTTTTATGATGAATATATTTTTTCAAAAAATCTTCAGGACTTCTTGCGTAAAAGCTCAACATTTTTTGAATGTTGATTACTCTCAGTCTTTCTTCATGTTACGAAAAAAAGATAATGACTTTATACGATCAATATATTGCATGCTTTCTTAATGCTTTTTCATGTATTTACTGAAAATACGAAAGCACTGCAGCAAATAATAATAGGAAACTTCCTCATCGCAGGGTGATGGCGTGAAAATGGGGAGCACTATCTTTTCAATGGACTTGAGCCTTTATCCTCGTCGTATTCAACCATAAAAACCACGCGACGGTTCTGAAACTTTTAAAGAACTTTGTTTTTAACTTGCATCGTTGCAAAGCCGAATGGAGAATTTTTTTTAGATAATTTTTTCAGGTTTAAATGACATAATCAAATCACGGATTATTTTTTGTTTTATTTTACAGATTTTCATATTATTTTCTAACTTTTGTACATTCTGAGAACCGAATTTTCAATTTTAACATTGATTCTGAATCATTATCCCGATCGCGTAAAATCATGAACGGGGATTATGAATCAGGAGATTTTTTTTCAATTTTTAGAAGATTTTTCAAATCGTTACCACTTCTTCGGCTTTTGCAAAGCCTCAAATTAGATTCTACACATTTCTCAGTCTAAAACAACCAAATCAAAATCATTGATCACTTTAGTTTGACTTCATTGTATCTTTTCACTTAAATCTCCAACTTTTCTACACTCGGAGAGCGATATTGCCAATTTTTACGTTGTATCTAAGACGTTGCCCTGATCGGATAGATCAGAAAATTTGTACATAAATGTTTTTACCCCTTTGACCTTAGAATACCGAACATGAGATTTTTTTTTTTACACAAATTGCTCAGGTCAAAGGTTCATAATGAAATCAATGGTTATTTTTTATTTTACTTTATTTTACGTAGATTGTAAATAAACAGGATTTTTATTAAAGAATATGTATATATCTATATTTAAATATATAAGGAAATTTGCTGGTTCTCATCGATCAACGTTCATAGAACTGAGTAAGTGCTCGAAAGATGGATGAAAAAGGAAAACAAAAATTATCAGACTTTTGTGCTACGAGAAATATGTAAAATATGAGATTTTGAATAAAACTTTAATTCAGAAGTATTCGCTACACACTTTGAGACAATAAATTGGCACAGAAAGCTACATTAGCGAAAGGGGGTGGGGAGGAGAGCAGTTTGATAAGTAACTCAACAATAAGGCTTGTAGACCTATATCAGACATAGTTCATAAAATCACAACAAATCGAATAAACCGAACAATATATGCAAATATACATGTATGTATTGGTACATACACATATATACGTACTTTATTTTTTTTTGTATTTGGGCCTTAATTCTATTTTCTCAACGTACAGTGTGCAAAAAGAAAAAGAAAAAAGAAAAACGTGTCAGCAATCAGTTATCCCGTGTTTCTTCATATATTTTTCCCTTGCGGTTGCAATCATCTTTGCCTTTCTCTCCTCGAACGATAGGTTCTCCCGAGAATTTTCCTGGCTCGAAGATTGCGCATTGTCGAATGCACTTGACGTACCGCTGCTGGAACTTCTCTGTTCGGGTGTGTACGTAACAATGCCATCCAACAAATTAGCAACAGTTACATCAACGTTGCCAGTTTTTACTGTGGAACAGAAATTCATATAAGTGTTAAATTAACAGAATTATTACGCAATCTAAGTCAAAATTAAGTCTGAAATGATATAGATGGAATCTCTAGGGGTTTCAGAAGGAATTTTTCTTTTTTATCGGAAGTTTTCACAATGTTTCCGAATGGGCTATAGCGTGAACTTGAATTAAAAACACGTTTTAATGTCATTCAAGTAATCACGCCGATGGACAAGGTTTTCAAAAAACATATGAAGTATTGCGTTTAGTATTCAGGAATCCTAGAAACATGAAAAAAAATATCGGAAGAAATTCAAAAGTATTCATAGAACCAAAAAATATGATCTGATTGTTGACGAATTTTTTGAAATTATTCGTCAATCGTTTTGATAAAATTCTATTTCTTTCCGGTGCTCATATGTTTCCGGAAAGAGATTATTGACTCAAATATATGTAGAAATTTCGAATAAATTATGTTTCGGATATGAAAGAAAAAAAAACTACAAATGGTTGCATTGATTTGTGGAACGTATACGTACACAAGTCTCGTTGAATAACATAGCCAGGTACAAATGGAAGAACGTCTCGTACTTGTCGGACCATACTCTGCATTTCGATAGTCACAGCAGCATGATTGGTCGAGCGTCTCGGGCGCAATCTGCTTTGTGTAGTTTCGATTATGTAACGTTTCTCGTATTCAAATTTGTCGGTAACGGTGTAATTGCTCGTTCTTATATCAAGAACTTTGGCAATGTCACGCTCAACTTGACGAGCCAGAACTTCATGATCAGTATTGCTTTGGACTTTTAAGTATCTCAGGGTAAATATCGTGTATGGAACGAACATGAACCAAAAAATATCGGTCCACCATGTAGACGAGACAGATGTTAGATTAGCCCCTAAAATATGTGGTCTTCGAGCTTCGAGAACGACCGGTTGTACGGAAGATTCAATGCTGAAGGGCCATGAGTTGAATTTCAAGAGAGCAACACGACTATTCGTTGCACTGAATTCTGGCTGTATGGCGACTACGTTGGAGCTTGACGACGATATGAATTGTTGAATGTTCCTGATGAGAACATCTTTGCCGGTCATGTCCATTTTATGTAATCCAAGCGAATGGCTCACGACAACTGGTAATTCCCATAGACTTGGCGTAAAAGCACCCGTCGCTTTGTACAAAGCAAAATGATCAAGAGCCGAAATACTGTTCGCAATTATTATGCGTGTTTTCTTATCTCTTTGTTCGGTTTCCGGATTAACGTTGACCAAGATTCCAAGGCACACGCTGAATCCATAATGAAGAAATTGTCTAACTGATTCCCTGTCTGGTAGTATAAAACCAAGAAGCCACAGAACAAATCCTATTGCCAGACGAAGGAAAAAGAGGGCAAGACCGAGCGGAGAATACAGTATCAAACAGAGAATCCTCCATCCGTCGGATACTCTGAAATAATTTGTGCATAAATCTATTATGCATCCTATTGACATTCCATTTTCAATATCAAATATCCTTGAGTCGTACTTTTCTGACAAAATCCATAAATTTGTATCATGGAAATAACAGCGGATAATGTACTTGAAAAAGGTTACGAACGAAAACAAAATTTTGGTCACATCGCTTGAAAGCACAGACCAGAGCCAGCCCCACAAAAATTAGAAGGAGAATGGAAAAAATTTGTAGATAATCAACCATTGTTACAGTCCTTGGTAAAAATTATTAAAGCGACTTAAAATGATGAAGACCTGTATCATTTGCAATCCCGTTTATCCGCTGTTTTTCACAGCCTAATGTCTGCTTGCAACATTTTACTTTGTTATTTTTGTTTCAAATTGGGTTAACTGAATCGTAAATTTTTATTTAATTTTCAGCTCGAAGTGGGCTTACGTCTTGTATAATCGAGAACTACAAATAATTTGGCTGAGCAAAAAGTTAATTGAGTAAATGTCAAAGACTGATGAAAATCGAATACTTTTGATAAAAGTTGCAAATATTGGAAAAATGACATGTAACAGCTGTTTAAAAATAATTCGCATTACCAAAATGTAATAACAGTGGATAAAATATTATTTTTACCACAGCAGTATTGAAGCAACAGAGTCCCTTCAAAGTGAAAGGACGTTTTGTTTTTCATGAAAGTCTAAAAGTTGGGAGAGTAACCTACATTTGGAGTTGCATTAAAAAGAAATGAAAATAGCAAAAATAATGCAAATTTTTTAAGAAAGACAGCGACGAAGAAATAATATTGGTTTTTGGAAGGTTAGGATATTTTAATAATCCCGAGATTGCTCTCAATAAAAGAAAAATTGTTTCACATGATTTAGGGTTATGTTCGGAATTTGGCAGAAGGTCATTGTATTGCAATTGGAAAGCAGCTTTGTGTTGCTTGCGAAGATGTGTGAAAAAAGGAAAAAAAATTATTCAAGGTAAGCACTTGCAGATCAACATTTCGAAACGACAATTTTCATCACGACCTTTGTCAAACAACAGAGCGAAGAGAGAAAATATCAACGATCTACACTTGATTACCTGTTTGTGTCGAATATATCCTTAATATCAAGATCTGACATTTCTGATTGACAATTCACATTTAAATGAAACTGAAAAAAAAAAAAATCCTCTCCAAGCTCCCTTTTGCAGCACACACTTCTTGCAATATTTTATCTCTCACGACCGTTTACTTTTCATGTTCAACATATCTCGTCACCAACTCTCGAGTCCAACTCTTGAGCACATCCCCACTGCCCCAGAATAAAAAAAAATCCTTTCGAATCCCTTTTTTTCAGTACTTGGCGCCTGATGCAAAGCTTACGAACGATTGGTTCGTCGCCTTCTTCCAACGGGTTTTACCACCAATCGAGTACTGTTTTTTCGACGAAAGATAGAACAACACTTCGTACAATTCATCTTTTGAGTACTTCTTTCAATATTAAAATTACCCGAACATTCTACTGATTAGATAAGGAATCCTCATTCCCTCTGCAATTCTTTGCCGTCTCTCATCGCGTCACAATCGCTTTATTTTCACAAGAGAAAAATATGCCATACAATGAAAGAAAATTCGATATATTATGCAGTGTGTTGTCACGTACGTACAGCACTGCACACAGGAGCACAGGACGCAAAAACATAAAGAATTGAGAATACTACTTGAATATATATAATTTTCGAAGTATGAAAGGTGGGAGGTGTACGTCGCAAAAATATTACAAATACCCAATATTAATGAAAAGAAATGAATTTCTTCAAACTCCCCGCCCCCGCTGCTAGTTTGATAGGTCAGATTTGCAACTTTGCACGTTTTGACGCGCAAAATCCCTAGTATTGAAAATCGAATATTATGGAGGTTATGTCTACAATATTTCTTGTTTACACGGTTTACCCTCACACTGAAAAAACGTATTATTCTTTTAACTCGAATGTCACACGATTAAACTCGAAGTTCTATTGTTTACAATGCAAAGTTCGTACAAGCAATACAAATTAATTAAAGTATGTTGTGTCGGAAATTCATAAACAAAGCAATTTCAACACTCGTTGAAAATGTAGAAAGAAATATATTTAATTTAAAGCGGAAATTTGATGAGTTGACAAAATATACTTTATTACTGTATGTTCCACATGAACTTAGGAATTCTATGAATAAACCATATAATCCTCATTTTTTAGGTCACGAAGTGGTCATGCATTTGTATAGTTGAAGAATGAACCACAGATTTTCCAGTTTCAACAAATAAACATGGATACCGATAATGTTGAACTTGACTGTAGTGGACACAGCGACACCACAAATGATCCAAACAATGTGGATTCCCTCAATTTGGACAAGGCTGATCTGGATGCAATGAAAGGTGACAGTATCGGTGACACAGTGTATAGCGGAAAATGGATCTTGAAAACCCTCATCTCATTGTCCAAGGTTTTTGCATTTGCATTTTTATTGTTATTAATGTCTAATTTATTCGTAGTCAAAAACCTCCAGGTATCAAATACAGTCATTTTCCATCGTTCTTGTTGTAACACACTTTTTATGGATTTTCGAAACAGCTTCTTGTTCATTCGCAGACTATTACTGTTGTCTTTGAAATTTCGGAATTTTATTTTAACAACAAGATATGATGTCATTGTCTCTCTTTATAGAACCGTTTTCCAAAAGTTTGCTTATCCACAATAATTGAACCACTGCTTTGAATGACAAATAAAACAAAATTCTTTCCACAAAAGTGAGAAACAACTACATAATTGTGTTGAAATGCTTCACTCATAGTTTCACTCATTTATAAATAGAATATCCAACAGATGCTTTAATATTCAAGGAAGGCACCCGAATGAATTGACAAATCAATAAAAAAACAAGTTAACTCTATACACAAATTTTCAATGTAAAATATATATATCTGATGATTTGCTGCAGGTATACGAGGAAGAATGGTCAAAAAGTCTCGAGAGTGATCTCTGTACACTGTGGGACATGACTGCTGAAAAAGATGTGGTATTTTTTCTCAAGGACAATGATTTTTTGAAAATAGCTGAGTTTACTCTGAAAATATCGAAAGAGCCACGTTTAACGGTACATTGGGAAATTCTTGTATTGAAAGTGCTTCAAATTATGATTCTGCGTTCTCATCAACTTTGCTTCGTTTTAGGAAATAATACTCGGTATTGTCGGCAATATGTGTTGTCAACCAGCGATACTCGAAACGGTTGCTAATTCCGATAGTTTAATATCGATCATTTGGGGTCTTCTCTCTACCGAAGACACGGAAACGCTTTTGCAAGTACTTCGGTTGCTGCAAATTGTCGTTTGGGATATACAGAAAAATCCGGAAACAAAGTGGCGGAAACATTTAAGCGATTGCCAATTTCTTGGTGATGGTCTTTGCTTTATTCTGCAAAGTTCGACAAATGGTAATTTTCGACTCAAACGACGAAATTACTGAAACGTGATGATCTAAAAAATTCACAATATTTCAATGCATCGTTTCTTTGAAAATGGATGTTTACAAACGATTAGATGAACTAAGAATAGTTTCGAAATATAGTAGAAACTTTTTTAACTTTTGTTTTGTTTTGTGAACATTTTGTTTTGTGAACCGGTCAAAATATTGTCATTAAAGTTATGGTGGAAACTACATTAAAAAAAGCACTAACCCGGTTCTATATTTTTCAGACGATCTTCTGCTTGCAGATGTAGTTTTGTTGAACGCAATTTCGAATACTCAAACAGGTGGGACAGGGTCCTTGCTAATGGAACTCGTAAAAATCAATCAACTGGTACCGGCTCTGATAGAATCTTTCGAGCAGTTCATCCCTAAAAAGGATATGACGCATTCGCGTGTCGATTTGAAATTTATAGAGAATTGGCTCACTATATTTTCGAACATAATGCTGTCACAGCTGGAAATATTCTCGAATGAATTGGACGATGATAAAATTGTGAAGATAATGCAAGTTCTTTTCAAAATATTGCAACCGTACGTAAATACCAGTAATTTGTTTCCACTGGAGGAGCGACTCGCTCTATGCATTCACGATTGCGTCGTGATGGTTTCTTGGTTTGAACGAAATAAAAATCACTCGGATTTGAATATTACTTGCGTGGTTGTCGCGATAATGCATCAACTTCGTATCGGTAAATAAAAATATATATTTCCAAAGAGGACACAGCCCTTTTTGTGACTCCTTCATTTATGCATAGCAAACAAATCACATTTTTACATCAATCAAATAATGTTCCAGCCATCAAAGAAGATTCTGATCTGGAAGCATTCATGGATCTGGAAGAGTCGAAAGACCTCGCAAAATATTTGGAAAAATATTGGCTTGAAACTTTGCAAGCTTCTGAGGAAAACCATATTTTGGAAATGATTCGATTGTGCCATCAACCGGTACTCAAATCTCTGATGGATGTAGCTGAGGAGTATTCGAAAGAGTTTCCCGATGCAGTTGCCAAGTTATTACGAGTTCAATCCCTCTGCCTCGAACGATAGTTTTCCATGTAAATCTATAGACAAATATTTTTATTATAAGCCGGTCAAGAATATGAGTCGTCGATTTTTTTACCCTCAGAAGAAAAAATCAAACATAAAGATATTGTATATTGTAAATTGGAGTAGAACCTGCATCGTACGATGTTATCGAATTTCTTTCTTTCAAATGATTGATAGAAAAAAATCCTTTCGTGTAAGAATAAAAATTATCAATTTGCGTTCGTTATTGAGATATAAAAAGCTTCAAAAGGCAAGGATACGACATTTTTATCTTTACGACGTTTATTCTTCTGTATGACAGAAAAATTGAAAAAAAATTGATTTACAGAAAAATTAAAATATTTTGTTTTTTTTTTTACTTGAAGGAAAATCTCTCATCGTGCGATCCATGCTTAAAGTGATAAGTTGAACTTTTGAGTAGGTTTTTCTCGAAGATGTTTTTTTTTTTTTTACAGTAACCACAACATATTGTTTTCTTGGTTTAATGAATTTTCCGAATTTCCCAGAAAACAATGTGTTGTCAAATAAAAACAAGTTTTTTGTGAACGAAAATAAAGGAATTCTCTGTATCAGATCTTAAATTTAATCAATCAGGTTTTCAAGGACATTATTGCTTGCTATTTTCGTCGGCAAAAAAAATCATAATTTCGTAAAAAAACGCGCGAGAACTTGCTTACAAAATTTGAGATTCATTGCCAACTGCATTTCTAGTAAATTAACGAAAATAAATCAAACTAGAAACCACAATGCCTAAATTTAGACCGTGTCAACAAAGAGACGAAAATAATCGTGAAATTCTTCTAATCAATCAAAAAAAAATTACCCCTTCCAGAACATATGATTTCCACATAATTCTGTATTATGCGCGCGAATAAATGTGGTTCAATCCTCAAAGCAATACGAAGGCGGGAGACTACCATATGTTTTCGTATGAAGGTCAAATTTTTTTTTTCTTTCTTTGAATCTCTGACGCGATTGACATTCGATCAACTTTTATATCATATCCTGATCGAATGTTGATTAATAACATAGATAAACAACAAAGAACGAATTCACAATATTCGTCGGACGATGTATTTAGGAACAAATATTGAATCAAACGGAAAACGTACGCTCGAAAGAACAACTGTCTCTTGTCCCAAGTGCAAAAAAAAACAAAATAACGGAAAAAAATCTTGAAGATAGTCAAAAGAGAGACAGAAGAGAAAAGGAGACAGAAACAAGTTTACGACATCTGTCATTTCGTTTGGGGTTGCAAACCCAGAAATATATAGAACTCTAAGAGCCTAGGAGTTTTTGTACGGTTATTTGTAGCCATGCCCTCTCAACTGACCATCGACGATGTAAGTATACAGTATTACGAATATATGCGTTGATATATACGTGCAACTGCATCTGCATATGTCTTAAATATGTATAACAAAGTCGCGCTCGAAAAACATAATTATCTCTGATTTATTTTCGTACACACGTTTTGACGCCAGGGGCTCAATGTCATTATGGGCATGTTTGCAATACTTGACATCTTTATCGTTTTTATTTTGGTCGGGGATACGCATTGAAATGCGAAAAAATACGTGGAGGATGAACGATGAAAAGTTCTGTTATCGAATTCGCTGTTTATTGCCGTTTTCAGATTCCGTCTTTAAAAGGAAATCATGTTTACATGAAAAATAAGGATGCTGTATTGAGGACCATCGACAAAATTCGAGAAGGGGGTGCCTCAAAATTGCAGGTTATTAATATTTCAATTTTTATCATTATTGAATGAGAATTATTTCATCAACTTTTTGCAATCTCTCGTTTGCCTTGGACTTCAACAGGTTGTGACAGATTTTGATCTCACGTTAACTAAACAACATGTTAATGGAAAGCACTGCCTATCCTCTTTCGGTGAGTCTTTTTGCATTCATATTCCGTTAAGAAATTTCTCCTTCCGTCAAATTTCAACTGGTTTCTTAATTTTTATCAAAAAAATGTTCAACTTGCCAACATTTGTGCGTATACAACCGAAGTATGATTCTGGCTTCTCCGAAGTTGAGTCGATTCAGACCAAGTCAGTCATTGGATAGTTGACGGCTTGCCCTTAAACCGACTTGTTTATCGATGACCAAGGAGGCGACAGTTTTTTGATAGTTTGATAGTTCAATACACAGGAAGACAATTGATTAGCGAATTCATTCAATTATTTTCCAAACTCCCGTAGTATTTTTTTTTCAAATACAGCTGCTCCATACATTTTGATGAAAATTCTTGCAGTTGATAACAAATTTGCTTGCTTTGCTGTATTATTATTTGATAAATATTGGAATGTCATGAAATAATATCATTTGGATGAATTTTTATGGAGATTTTTACTTCACAGAAGAACAATTGCGATGTAGCTCCGCGGTATACTAGCAAAGAGGATGGACAGTAGATTTTTAAGTTTTAAGGTCTACAGTAAATTTGAACGTTATATTGATTTACTTATTTTTGCTACCAGGGATATTTACAAAAAGTACACAACTGCCGGAACGTTACAAGGAAGCATCGACGCGGTTGTACGAAAAATACCGTCCGATAGAAATCGATCCTAGTCTCTCGGTAGAGAAGAAAATAGAAGCGATGGAAGAATGGATGTCGGCGACTCATAAAATTCTCCAAGGCTTTGAATTTGATCCAAAAGAGCTAGATGGGATAGTAAAAATTTACGGGACTTCTTTGAGAGATGGCACAAAAAGTCTCATCGAGAGACTGAGCAAGGCCGACGTACCGATATTAGTTTTTAGCGCCGGTTTGGGCGACGTTGTCGAAGCTGTTTTGCAACATCACAACGTGCACTTCGATAACGTTAAGATTATATCTAATTTCCTGAAATACGAGGGCAACATAGTCACAGGGTTCAAAAACAAAAGACTCATCCACGTTTTCAACAAGAACGAACACTCCATCGAAAGTGATTACTTCAAGCTCCTTGAGGGAAGAAGAAACATCATATTGATGGGAGACATGACTGGAGATGCCAACATGGCTGATGGCGTCAAAGATATCGATTGTATACTGAAAATTGGATTCCTTTACGATCACGTGAGAAACACTCTTTACTCTTAAATCATATTGACTAAAAAATCATTCTTCACATTGTTCGTGTATCCCGAAATATTTATAAGACAAAATAAGGATTTCATTTAACTCTGTACCTGAGCATTCCGAAATAATAACAGCCAATTCTCAGTAAAAATAATTAAAACTACTGAAAGAGTTCGAAAACTGCCAAAGTCGATCAACAAAAAAACAATCTTTTTGCGTTCAATTATGTGATGTAGAATTTTTTCTTATATTCACCATTTTTATACCACGTCGAAACTTTTGAAACACATTTCAAATACTGTTTTTTTTTCTTCTTTTTTTTTCCTATATTGCAGGTAAAGGAGAATTTGCCATTATATTTGGAAGCATTTGACATCGTATTGGTGGACGATCAGACGATGAACGTGACGACAGAAATATTAGAAAGGATTGTATAATAAATGATATTTATTTATTCACTCTTCATTCATTTCTCTTGCATCGAATTATATCAATTTGCGAACAATTTGCACGAAAGTATGATGAGACGGGAGTGCAGGTTACGCTTTTACACGACGTTGTCAGACATGTATTTTGTACGAAGAGACGGGCGTTATATATACACAACAAAATATACGGATCGTCTATATATTTATATATTTACGTTGCGTTACGGCAAATAAGCTCAGTCCATTGTATATCTTTTTTTTTTTACAACAATAAATTCGATTATGCGTATTGACTCTTTTGATGTTTCAATACTGACGCGATTTGAACAAAAAGGAAAAAAAAACAAGCATAATCGATGATTAAAAAATCGTGGGAGCTATTTTTTAAATATTTTATCACTCACGACTTTAAATGGAATTGAATTTTCACGGAAACGTTGACCTTTCGTTGTGGTACGTCTGCTTCCACAATCTACCTGTACTCGTACTGGCAGACGACAAGCTGGACAGGAAAAGGAAAAGAGATTGTCGACTACACCCGATTTTAGGAAAAACTAGTTTTTGGATCTGATTTTTAAGGGAAACTCAAACTACGGTGTCTGAGGACGAATTTTTCGAATTTTGGTCTGAATTATGAATAAAAAAGTTTTGTAAGAGTGAGAAGGATTTGCAAGGGTTGGGTTTTTTTAAATCCGTTCTGAGTACTTAACTATTGAAGATATCGAAGTGGGCGTATCCTTGAACTTTTTCAATTAAATGTTCGTTAGGAAGGAAGCCTCTTTAAAAAATACTCATTAATCAAGGGATGGCGGTCAAATGCATAACTCCTGGAGCTTCTGGTTGTGCGGCCAGGCATTAGTTAAAAAAGCATTAGCAATCTCTTGAACTCGGAATTCGGCCCTGAACGTGAAGGTATGAATCAGTCAGCCAACCAACCTCAAATTTTCGAAAGCTCCATTTTTTCATACCGTTCGACTGGTCAAAATAAAATTAAGTTTCAGCCCGAAATCTTTTATCCCAATCGGACCAACGGTGGGGAATGATTTTATTTTCCAAATTTATAGCTGTCTCTCTCGCACTCATTGCCGCTCGCTCACACAAACTGTTCCATACAGGAAGCATAAACAGAGCCATAAAAAAACACCTGGGTCGACTTAGTGGTAAAATGAAAAAATTAAAGATTTTAAACCCCAAATATGTCTAAGGAAAAACAGTTGCAAACGAAAAATCCACTATTGCGATTAAATAAATAATTGTTTAAGTACAAATAATCGAAAATGATGTGAAAAAAAGAGCGCGAAAAGAAGGGAAAGGGAAAATTACCTGCTACGTAGTACTGACGACAATCGGACGACAATAGAGAGTCGAATGAATGAACCTTGGAACGGGTTCGAATTTCCAGGTAAAAGAAAAAATATAAATAAATCCCGTGCAAAGTTATATATTTGGGAATAATGTGAGTTTTATTCTTCGAAATAGTGTCCTTTGGGAAGTCACGTAGATTCAATGGTTTGCTAATGTGGGGATTTCTTGCAGTCGAATGACCGCAAGGATTGTTTGAACCGCGCGACGAGGGCTAAATACCAAAGGGATGACACGATTTTTGCGAGGGGGGGGCCAATGAGAATCGTCCGATTATTAAGCTATATAGTAAACTCTATCCGATTATCGACGTGTCGTAAATGTTTTGTTACTTACCTTAAATAGAAGTAGAGGGTTCGAATTTCGAAAAGAAAAATTCATGTACAGCGCTGTGTTGTAGTGTATGTACAAGAAAAGCAGTCTCAGTACATCGGTAGTGAAACAACGACCGAGCTCGATCGTCAGTTTGGATTTGTCTCGCCGGGTCGCCGGCCGGCTTTTGTAACGCTCGATTCGTAGTTCATCGCATCGACCAACCAAAATTCTATTTATTTATTTCTTTTAATGAAGATAATTATTATAAAATATCGGTGAAAACTAAATTATTATTAAATAGCTTATAAGAAAGACATAACACAGTTTGAGTACCGAAGAGCAACTAAAAATAAAAGAACGGCGGGAGTTAAAGCGGCTGTCAAAAAAATCCTAAGTAACCAATAACGTCAAGTACTGCTTTCTTTCATAACTGCCGAAAGGCTCTAGTACGTCTTCAGTGTTTCGCGTGATTCCGTCTGAGTTTGACACGTGTACGAATTAACTACCGAAATGGGACTAACTTGGTCAGCATAACCCTCTCGTCTGTCTGCCAAACGGGAAATAAACAAACTCTGCTCACGTCCTTTGATTTCGCGAGTGATCAATAATAATAATAACAATAAAAAATTGGCCACGTGTTCATCGTTCGACGATATTTGCAAAGGATTTATTTTCCGCTGGATTACATTAGGCACAACAAACAAAAATCTACTGTGGAAATAGTTTTAAGTTTGTGTTCGTGAAGTTGTGGCGCGCAAACGATTTCGATCGAATTTCGTGATTGTAGAAGACTAGAAGTGTTCGTGTCGTTCGGTTTGTTATTAGCCGGCAATGTGCCGGGCTGTTTCGTATAGTTTCGTTCTCCGTCATCCCGGATGAAAATAAATAGTTATTATTAGTAGATAAAAAAGTGATAATGAGCAACGAGTATACTGAGATCGATCAGGTCCTATGGGAAAATGGTAAGATCAATCGTATTTTTTTAAACCTCCGATTCCATGGATTTTCTTATGGATTCGGCCCGTTAGTAATTACCAGAAAAATTATTATACGATTCACATCGTCAGAAAGTTTGTGAGCACCGTTCTTCGGATGCATATGTTTTTCTCATTGATATTATTTCATAAATCAAGAACAATTGTATCATTTCCAAACTTTCGGGTATTCATACTCGCAAGTATGTGAACAGATGATTATGTTATGTTATATCGACGTATTGAAAATTTCTCACACAGTTGCTCGGAGGGTATTTTACGACTGTCTCGCCTCTTCGTCGTCGTCGCCGTCGTCGTCAATTTCATGTCTCTCGCCTTTGTCGTCCATAAACAGCAAAGTCACAGTCAAAACTCTTCTCGATTATATTGAAAAGACTGCTAGCGGCAAATATAGGTAACAAATTTTCATATCCTAGGATTTGCAAAAAAATACATACAAGTAAAATATTAAATATGAACATTCGATAAAATACATTACGAATAAACCGGTGAAACGAAAAATGCAATGATTTACAATGCGATTCGATTGATGTGAAGAGAATTCCGAGAACTTCATGACGCACATTATTCCGGTAACGATCAAAATAACGTAGTTTTTATTATTGTTCAATAATTCGACAGAGATAAGCATCTTCTCGACGAGTTGCAAAAATCAATCGAAGAACTTTCAAGGGACGGTCAAGTGAATTATGCTTTATTCAAAAAAGCGTCAAAACATTGGGTCACAAAGATACAGCGGCATCGTGTGCAAGATGGAAATAATAATTTGACCAAGGACAATTCAAGGTGAGACACTGTTTCCCAAACACGATATAAATTTCCGGTATTTTACGACACGGTTACTAGGATAATTTTACATATTTGTTGCACACTTCTTGACGGAAGTTTTCATGAAAGAAAATAAACACACACATTGATCTACGATCGACAATTGCAATACACCTGAGAAATTGTGACACGAAATGTATTCACCGTTTGGATACACCTGTCAATGAATAGACCAATCAAAATTGATTGAATAACTTCGAAAACATCGCATTCCATAAATAATTACCTAGTAATTCCATATTTTCGTATAAAACAGTAAACAACTACGAATATTTTTTAATAACAATTCCAAAACCTTTTAAACACCAATAATTGTCGACGAAACCTTTAAAATTGTCTTTCTCAATAGTTTGGTTGAAAGGTTTTACAAAAATACATATTTTTATTTGGATAATCGTCGCGTACAATGAAAACGAAAATGCACACTGTGCAAAATAAAATAACAAAACAAATCATTTGTACAAGTCAGAAAATAGTGTAAAATTGTGGTTAAAAAAAAATGAATTTCTTCGTAATATTGATCAGGTTATTGCACACGTCTAATTTGAATCTATATATCGTGGGTATAGGTGCAGCTTGTGGACAATTGAATTGGTGTAGGTATATACAGTGACCTCTGGCAACTCAAGTACGAATACATGTGTTGTTTTTATCAAACCACGCGCTTTTATGTGTTCTTATGTATCATCGACGATCGTACACAAAACTAATCCAACTTCCTTTTCTTCCAAGTCTCAACTATACACGCGAATCCTAAACTAACGAGTGTGTATATCGATAAATCGAATTTGTGTTCATTTTCTTGGGGTGTACGTCTCGTACACAACGTTTACGTATTTCTTTTTTTTCTTTTTTTTTTTTATACGCATATCGTTGAACGTAGTATATTATTCTGTCGCGTCTTAAGCTATGCACGATAAGCTCACAAAACAGCTATAACTTAAGTCATTGGGGACGCCGTATGCCTGTTGTACAATTTATGTGCCTTATTGTCGATTCACCAAATCTTCAGTATTCCGAGTCATTTTGTTTTTCGTATTTTTGAAATTTTTTTATATTTCATTCAGAGGAAAAATAAAAACCTTCGCATGTTGAAAAAGATTGAACAATATTTTTCGAGAAATCCATCATTTTACTATCGATACAAATTCATTCTTTCGTTTCATTTCAAACGTGGCAAAACTATTCGCATATAAATTTCCGATAATCATATCTTTCGTCCATCATTGAAATATTCTCAAAATGTTTTTGTCGCAATTTTTCTTGTGAGCATGAATTAAATAGAATTTTTTTTATCCTTCAATGATCCTGAGGATCAGAAAAGGATTCTTGATCCCAAAAAACTTTGTTTTTGCATTCTTGACCATTTTTTCTTTTTTTTTGTAAATGAAATGAATTAAGCTCTTTTACTGGATTACAAAATCGTTTTTTTCTTCTTTCAAATTGCATGTGAGACTGTTGAATGAAATTCTTCTTTTTGTATACTTAGTGTTTGCTCGATACCAATAAACACTTGGATCATCAGATTAAAGATTTAATGATATAATAACGTGATAAAAACGATGAATATAATTGATTTGGATTTGATTGAAGCAATTTATCGAAAGTCATTGTTAAATGGCGATTATTTCAATTATACAAAAAGGACACGATGTAAAAAGTGTTCATCCTCGTTGACTAAACTGGGAATCGTTTTGTTATCGTGAACTAATTATTTTGTGTCAGGCGCGAGGCTTTAGTGTGGGAAACATTACGACCCGGATCGTCGATACGTATATGCCCCACGTTTGTGTTTTCACCTGGCATCGGCACCACGTCGATTTTAACACACTATGTTTTATATTCTCTTTCGCACAACACGCGCGACCTACAATTTTTCGAGTTTCCATATAATTTGTATAATCTTGAAAAAATTGCACATACAAGTTTACTTTTGAATATAAACGATTTTTTTTTTTTTTTTCAATCCGATGATCGTAAAATATTGGGTGTGCCACGCGATATAAGTTTTACGTCGCATTATGCATTCGATATACGTATATGTTCGAATGTGTACATAAGCGTTAGAATAGTTTATCATGTATCGTTACAAGTCGGTGTGGTACAGTGATGATTTTTCCAGAAGGTACGACCATGAGAAACAAAATTCAGCAGAATCGAGCGACAACGATCGGGATTTTGAGATTTTATTTGGAAAACACCGCAGAAACAGTAATGAATCTCGAAAATCTGTCACAGCCGGTGAGTTACACTATATTCTTTTTCTTCATCTCATTCTCTAAATTTGATCCTCGAAATGAGTTACTGGCTTGAAGAATTTTCGTTAAAAGTTTGGAAAAGTTTCTAAAATTCGAGGCGTTATTCAAATCACATTATTTTCATCGAGGAAATTTATATTTGGAAATAGCTCGTACTCTTTAATTAATGAATCAATCAATTGAACGATTTTTGACAGAGCAACAACAAACTTTGATACAACGAGTTTGATTTTGAAAAATCATGAAATAGTTTACGGATAATTATCGATTAACATTCAATTAATAGAAAACGATGTTTTTAGGATGAGAGGGAGACGGAATCGATCACTCCTTTATACAATACTTGAATGAACAAATGAAAAAATAATAAAAACTATAAATATACATTTTTTTTGCAGATTTCGTGGATCTTCTAGATGTATCGAGTTACAGCCCAAGCAGCGGCACGACAAACGGGTGAGCAAACAGGTGTTTCAATCGTTGAATAAAAAAAAAAAAGATAAAAGAAATAGAGAAGTTAAAAAATGGTCCGACAAAATAAATATTGCGTGGTTCGTAAATGACATTGGCTTGTGTTCGTCAGGTGCGCAATGTCCGATACAACGCCCGAGTCTGCCGACGAGGCGGATAGCGGCTGTGGCGTCACTGTTGGAATCGGTGAAGTATCGAAAATTGATTTACGTTTGCGAATCCGTCAATATGACGAAGAGAATTCGATGCTTCGGGAGGATCTTGTAAGAGCCGAGGAGCTTTCAACTGGATTGCAGAGACAGCTGGAGCATTTACGCAAAAAATTGTAAGTTTTTTAATTGTATTTAAGGTTTTTCATTTTTGCTTCATGCCTTTCATCGAAACCAATCGATGCATCATTTTCATCGATATCTGGTGCATGTTCAACTCAACCAGTTTGCTATTGATTCAAAATTATTTATATTTTACGATCACGTTTCGGTCAAAGTAAATTAAGTCATCACAATCATAGCCATTATTCGTGCAAATAACGTCAATGCTCAGCGAGTATCTGGTCTGAATGGATCTATTTTTTGAGTAAACTGTAAAGAAAAATTTGCGGTATTTCTGTAAAGCTCATTTAGTGGGAATTGAAGTGAAATGATGGTTTAAAAAAATTGAGTAAGTCAGCACCGAGTTCCAGTTTTAATAGAAGCTTTTTTGTTTGTTTGTTTTTAATGTAGTGATCAGACGAAAGAAAAATGTCGACAATTAGAACACGAGAACGACGAACAGCAGGAATTATTGCACGAGGTGGAAAAAAAAGAAAAGGATTGCCGATGGGCATTGCAAAGAATGGAAAAGGAGAAAAACTCACTCACAAGGAGACTCGATGATGCAGAGGCTGAAGTTAGTCCCGCAATACTCTTAATTTTGAAAAATTGAATTAATTGCGAAAAATCGACTGGTCTCGTAGCTTCCGAATAAGCTCAAACGATTTAATTAACTTTCTCTATTTTTTTATTTTCGCAGAAACAACAAATATCATTATTGGACTCACAGTTAGAAAAATTCAAAAAAGAAAAGTACGATTGTATCAGAGAATTGACTCTGTGTCGACGAGAACTAGAGGACAAACAAAGAGAGTGTGACATATTGAAGGATCAACTTGCACAGATGAGCGAAGCTAATAAAAATTTACAAGAATCTTATGAACGAAGTATGCAGGTACGTTTTTCAAAAAAAAAAATCAATCTCCTCGTCATTTAATGTAAGGTTTATTGAAACTACATTCATTCCGGAGTATTTCAAATAAATCAATGAAATATGAAGATTTTATTTATAGATGAGCAATTATCAAGAGTTTTTTTTTTCGTTTAAGTGTTTACGGGATGAAGTTCAAGTATTAAAAAATGAGAAATTCGTTTTCCATACATCGGACGCTGTCGGAAGTCGTTCCGATGTAGTGAGTGTATTTTTTTCCGATTTTTTTTTCTTTTTTTTTCAATTTAAATTTGTTGCAGTAAGAAAAGAATTTTGAATAACAAAAAATACTATTGAACTGGGCAAATAAAGGAAAAATTTGTCCACAGAATTGTTCAACTACTTCGATTGGATTTTTGCACTCGTACACGTCAAGTTCATCGGGCAGCGATGACCGATTACACGATTCGTTGTTCGAAGAATTAAAAGCTTCGGTAAGTAAACTAAAACCTTCAGTTCATTCGAATATTCATAAATGTTCATAGTAAAACTTTTGTTCGTACTTTAATGTTTATTTCATTGATTTCGTTGATATATTTTTCAATTCTCACTTGAAATTTATTGTTTCAGGGATTTCCGACAGCGAACGAGTCCAGAGTTCTCGAACTTGAGGACGAATTGTCTTGGTACGAGGGAAACATTCGTGAAGCCATTAGTGAAGTGAACAAGTAAGCTTTTATGGTCGTTTGATTTCGCTTTTTTTAACATCTACAGAAAATTTCTTTTTGTTAACTTATCGTTTGAAATTTTCAGGGTTATGGATAAAATCTGTTTCAAAAAACAAATGTTCCGTGTTCCTGATCTCAAGGTGAACAACAAGAATGTAAATCAAACTTCCGGAATTTCGCCGCTCCTTCATAAAATTGCGGAACTGTCAAATACGGTAATGCATATATTTTTTGTTCATTGTTCCTGCGTATATTCTATTTCGGCTTTTTACGATCTCATCCCATAACTTTGAATCGATTTTTCGCCCACTCCACTAATTTCGAGAAAATCTGTGGAAAACTCTCCCGATACAAAAGGTTCTGTTTCAATGGATTTCATTTATTTAACACCTTCAGCAACTCTGAAGGTGTTAAACTCTGAAAAACTGATCAGCGATTAATGTACGAGCCGGCGCATGCCTGAGCGGTCATCCGACCAAGTATCGGCCTCGTGTGGGGCCGTTTAACTTGGGCGACCGCCAGAGCCATGCACCGACCGCACACTTATCACTGTCTGTGAGTAATTTCTAAATTTCAATAAACGATCAGCATGATATGCAAATTATTATACAAAACGTGATTATTTTTCGAGACAAAGCGTCGCTTCTCTATTTTACATTTTTTTAAATCTGTAAATTGTAAATAAATCCCTTTCCATGACTAAGTCCTCATGGACTTGAGACGAATCGAGATTTTGCTATAAACGGCAGACTCGTCGTTTTTTCATTAACTTTTCGAAAAAATGGTTCCCAATAGGTTTAATTTCGCAACTGATCTCTTAGAAATGATGAAAAAATGCACTGTATCAAAATTTTTGTAAATTTGGGATTGAGTGAACACGAACAAAAATCTTGGATTTTCATAACAAAAAGAAAGTAACTCGGGGGCTTTTTTATCTCATTCTTTCCGGTTGACCTTCCTTCTACTGCGATTTTATCGTCGTTGTTGTCTCCGGCTTCGTCGCTAAACAGCAATACGACTTATTTCAGGTGAACGAGATCATTCAGAGGCCCGAGGTGAAGGACGCGAGTTCACAGTTGTCTGCCGATTCGAACCACACGAATCACCAACTATCCTGTCAGTTTGGAATTCGTTGCTTCCAAGATGACTTAAATTCTATGTAAGTCAAGGAAATATTTTTATCAAATTTTTGACTAATTTCGAACAAATTCTACTTCACGAGTTATAATTTTTTCATAATGATCTGTTCCCAAATTTGAACAATTTACGACAAATCTTCTTTGTCGCATTGTCAAACTAATGAATATTGATTTTCAACTGGTTTTCCTCTGACGTTTACCAACGAACGATCGTTTCTTGAATTTTTTTGCTTCAATTCACGTTTTATTTGATCATAAGCAGTGCTTTTATTTCGTACCACGAATTAACATCTAAAACTCGAATAACTTACCCGAGTGATATTCTGGGGGAGTTTTTTCTTCTCTTATTCATGGGTATTTGTAAATATAGAAACGTCGCTTGTGAAAGACCTCGACATGGAAAAAAATCGTAGCGAGTGACTGAGAAAGCAGAAAATAGCGATCGACCTTCCGAAACTTGGGCCGGGGGGTCAATCTCTCATAAACATCTAAGAAATATCATTTTGCATTTACCTCTGGGTCGAAGTTTCTTGTAATGTTTTTTTCTATATTTAATCTCCCTGCAAAAGTTGAAGGGAATAAAAAAATAAACTATGCAACGTATGTACGGGGAAAAATGTTTGTTGATTCGTTTTCCGGTGACCAAATGTTTTCAGAATTTTTTTTTTCTTGCGACTGTCAACTGTTAAAGGCACGGGTATTTTTGTGGTAAAATTTATCTCTGTATGGATATATATATATATTTTTTTTTCGAGTGGAAAAAGATGAGATAGGAATTGCATCTGATTCGTAGAATCGTCTAGTTTGTCCCTCTCGCATTATTTTGAAGGAAAAAAGAGACAAAACGCGCTTTTGAGTCGTTGAATAATTACGTGACCGTTTTTTGCTGTCGTTGTTTCGCAACGGAGAGTGCAATATAATATCGTGCCCGACGTTTTTGTTCTTTCGATGAACAGTGAGAGGAATTATAATTTTGTATTCCATACGCGATTAAAAATAAAAAATATCCAATTTTCGTAGTCGTTTTTTTTCTTCGTATTAGCATATGAAGGAAATAAACGAGAGAATCATTGGTTTCGAATGTGATTTTATTTTCAAGATTTCTTATTCACTCGCAACTGGGTAGAAAAATCGTCAAATTTGGCCTCCCAGTACAATTTAAATTAATAACGGGTCGATCATTCAAGGAATAACCATAATGAATGGTTTGAGATCAATAAATCATTGTTTTTTTCTTTATGGAGGCCCAGGAAAATTGCGTCAATAACCTTGCCTTGGGGATCGTGGCAATAACCGGGTGTAATCTTTCTTAGATATATTGTCCCGATACAACTGGGTTGATTCGAGCTCAATGCGAACCAGATGCAAAACACACACACGATGCAAGCAAGCATCACTCTTTTTATTTCGTTTCTCTCTCACATTCTTTCCCTCTATTTCTTGCACATTTGTGAATCATTTCCATCATATTTTCGATTTATAAGTTAATCAACAGTACCATCTAATTTTTGTTCATTATCCTTGAATTAGATTCATAGTCGAACGAGTATAAAAACGCTTTTATATCGACTCTTGAAAACTAACGTTTCGATATTTTCATTTGTTTCTTCTTTCATGTTATTTCTTGGTTCGAAAAATCATATTTAATCAACGCCTCGTACTGATATTTTGAGCTCACTCGTATTATTTTTAATCCAAATCCAACATGTTTCGTGATTATTTAAATATTCCAAGATATTCTAGGAAAATGGATTTTTCAACGGTCTTTTTCATAGCATTTGAAAAATTGGTGTCTTCACTGGGGCTTGAAAAAACAAACTGTGTCGTGCAGAATAATGATCAATCGGCTCATTAGCTGCGGTGTCTCCCTTGCTCAATGGCTTCCGAAACCTTGTTTCATTTTTTCTATACAGCACACTCAGCGCTCGTTCGACATTTTTTTTCCTTAGTATTTTACAAAGTCCTGAACAACGACAGATTTTTTTCTTTTTCAATACAGTCGTAGATCAAATCTCTTATTTTATATGATCGTGACGATTTGTTTTTTTGAGATTTTTCCATGGAATTAGAAGCTGAGTTGCATTCGTCCAGAGATTTTTTTGTTTTCAATAATCAAAATTCTTCGTTGTCTATCGTAATAAGAATGTAAATTTACAAACGGTCGTTGAATTAAATACCTTAACGAAATTCCTATGTTTCAAACTGCGCGGAAGTGACGGTCAATTTTGTTTCAATTTAGTTGTAACGTTTCTAAATTTAAAGACTAGCCTAATATTAATCGACAACGCCTTCCAACGAAATAATAATCTTCAGCTTAATGTGTTTATATATCCTTTGCACCCACTACTTTTTTCAACATCTCACCGCTGTGCATCTCGTTATACCGAAGAAAACTCATTGTCGTACTTACCATCCTCAGTTCCATCCCTCTCTCCCCCTCTCTCGCTCTCTCTCTATTTTTCGCGCGTGTCCCTCTTCAGTCAGAGCTAAAACAGTTTTGCACATCCCATCAGTCAGTGTGCTCACGGATCTCGAACGTTACATGCAGCATTTATTTTTTCGTACAATTTATCAAATGATAAAAATATTATTTTCACTCTGTTTATTGTGTACTTTTCAAATGTAAAACGTTAAAAAAATGTTCAAGTGTTTGGATTAATATCATGAAACAATGTGAGAAACGCGTAATTTCGTAAAGTTGTTTATTTGATACGTTACTTTTATGTTTTAAACTCAATCTTCATGGGGAGCGATTGTGTTGATTTAGAATATGGAAAATAACAATATTTCATTTTACCAGTTGATTTTGCATCACGTACGAGAAATTATGCCACTTTATTTTTAAACTTATGAACACTTCATGAACCGAGCTTTTGAAAATTGAAGTTTATTGTTTTTCGGTTAATACTTGAGATCGTTACACATTTTCATACCATTTTCCATATACTTTATATTGGTACGCTGAAGTCGTAGGCAACACTGATGTAATACTAAGAGAATAAATACACTCTGGCACATTTGCACTTGAAAAAGTCTCGGAAAAATTCTCTTGCGCTTATAAAGCCATATATTGTTGAGCGTATGTGCACGAACTCGCATGTTCACGTAACTCTCCTCTGTGTCAATAAACACTTTTCCAATCAACAAGCTCGAAACGTTTCTGTCAGTAGCGTGATTTTTCATTCTCACTATTCGAAGCTAACGTTGTTCGAAGAATTTTTCAGTTGAAAGAAAATAGTGTAAATACCATATTTTTATTCGATTTCATCACTACAAACTGTTCATACATTTTTTTTCCTATTAATCTGTAAAGTTCTGGAAAAGCTTCTATTCTTCTTAATTTTTTTTTAACCATTCGTTACATCATATAAATTCGGAGAATTATAAAAATTATTATAGTGCAAGAGGGAGAGAGAGAGAGCTGCTAATTTCGAAAGTGAAAAAAAGTGAAATTCGATGACAAGACCATTTTCGCGACAGAACGTTGTAAGCTTCCTTGTCTCAAACGATACAACGATGTGGACCATTTTTACTTCCAAAAATCAGTTTATGGCCCATCGTATGGCATTTTCCATGGATTAAGGGGTCAAAAGATTCTCCACCATTCACTCATTACAATTGTACACCAAAAAGTCTAGAAAACATAAAAAGATCGTTGAAAAATGGATGTGCTGTTTGTTGAAGTTTTAGTTGACGAGTCAAGGATCTGCAGCTTTGAAATTCGCGTAGTATCAGAAAACGTCTAGATATTTTGAAAGATGAAAAAAATAGCTAGATTTTTTGTTCAACTGATAAGTCTCGTCGAAGATTCTTGTTGCATAATTATAAGAATGAAAAAACAGTTTAATAAAAGTTGGTATTGGGTTAGTCACAAAGTTGCAAAAAATGATAAATTAATTCGAAATTAAGTATAAAATTGTAAAAGTCTCATTAGTCGTGAGATTTTTTTTTCGTGCTACACGCAGTACATTTTTATATGCGAGGGGAATATGCGAAAGGTATATAACAGAGTGTAGTGACGCTGTGATTCAAGCGACAAGGACGGTTTCATTTCGCCTCTTGATAGCTTGATAGTTTCGCTCAAATCGTTTCTGTTTCATCGTGCGCATCAGCGTCGGGATTATAACGTCAATTACTCTAATTAATACGAGTCGTATGCATATCTTCGGCGTTTCGTTTATTTGTAAATTGTAATTTTCAAGGTCCTAGGCAGGTCTTAATGATGAGTATTTATTTTAATTACAATTTATTCAACAAATCACATTTTTTACTTTTTGCAATTACAATCTGTATGAGAAAGACAGAAAAAAATAGGTTGTCAAATGAATTGAAAACAATGTGTAATAAAATTATTGCTTTTCCTCGTATTAAGATTGTCTCTGATAAATATTATTGCGCGAAAATTAGTGTAAATGAAATACTACACTGCTCGTAATTAGCAAACTTATGAGGATGATGTCCAGGGTTAATATACGTTAACTGGCTCCCGTTCAGTTATGTCTCGTTATGTAAGAATCTTATTAGCGAGGAGTTACACTGAAAGAGAGAGAGAGAGAGAGAAAGAGAGAGAGAGTGTATGAGAAAGAGGATGAGGGAAAGCTCACGAGTACGAGTTCCAACTATCGACTTGAAACGTTTTAAACGCTTTGCACCCTCATCGAACCTTCTCGTTTATTCTTGTGATTTATCGTCAAGATGTATTCGCATCGAAAAACGTAAATAGCTCTAAAATACGAAAGGGAAAAAAAATTTACTTCTACTGTCTTGATTGACATTTAAAATTGGAATTTTTTGTTATTAACTTGCACTTTAAAAAACAGTATAAAAGAGTTTTGCTAAGTAAATTGAACGCGTGTCAAATACACGACGCGACTTATTTCGTCAATCTGTTTATTGGTACAAAATTTATCGGCTCATTTGGTGTGTCGAGCTCCGAAGAGCACTCGCTTATTTACAGTTTGTGATTCATTTGCTTTTTCATATTTTCTTTTCCAGACGCGAAAAAACGGAGCGCGAAACAGATAAACAAGACAATTGGAGCTTTCAACGTGTGAGGGACGCATTTACCGGAGCTTCCTCGATGAATTCACGCTTGCTTGGTGAATACGTTGACGAAGTTGAAATTGCATCCGAAGCTGTCAAATTTGATGACGATCGCTATTCAAGGTCTTGCTCCATATCGACCAGCGTCGGGATTCAAGAGCACACGATCATCGAACCCATCGTTAAGGAACTTGACAGAATAATTCAGTGCACGAACAAATCTGAAGAAAAATCCACGCCTCAGTTCTCGACTTTAAAAAATCCCAGGTAATTCATTTTTTCAACAAAAGATAAAAAAATAGTCAAAGCATTTCACTTTATACACGAACCATAAAGCCCGACTGAAGTAAAAAGAGTTTTAGCAAATGTACGAAACTTTGTGACTTTTGGACGTTAGAAATCTCTCAACTAAGCATTTTTTGTTCATTACTTTTAATGCCTTTACGTTTTTATAAAATTCCAACATGATAAGAAAAATTCGAAAGATATTTTAGTTTTCCTGCATGAACCTTGAGGGTCAATTTTTGAACATGGGTATAGCGAGATCATTTTTGTTTTGCACGTAAACAAATCATTCGATTGACACGATTATTAACAACCGCTTACATTCGTTTTGGTGAAATTTTTATTCCAGATACAGGTGCATTTATACGGCGGTCGATAATTCTGCTAAGGATTTGGAGCGTGATTGGGCTTCGACTTACGTTCTTTCGTCAGAAGCAGGTGGAGGTGGAGACGGATTGTTACAGGGAATGACAAATAATACGACATCGAATGGTGACATTACAGTAGAACCGATTGATCAAATGGTTAAGACATTATTATTGTCGGACGATTCGAGTAAACTCGGTGCTAGTTCCTTAACAGAATCAATGTTAAAGTCGACCACTTTGGAGAGTACAAAAATCAGCGAGACTGAAACGATAGCCGAAGAATCAAACGATTCAGATTTTTTAGATACGGAATCCGACAAAAAAATCGTCGATTCCCCCGGCGACGATTCTCTAAAGACTTCGGGAGTAATCGTCGATAATTCATTGGATAAAAAAGCAGACATCCCAAACGGTAACGTCGCCGATTACAATCAAACTCCCAATACCAATTCACGAAATAGAGCGAAGAGAAAAATTTCCGTTTTTGATCGTTCTTTCGACATAGATACGCTTCATGACGAGACAGAGCCAGGAGTTTGTTCAAACACTTACAGACTGACCGAACGCCTCATGAGCACACCTTCCGAACAAGAGAAAAGCTTGGACGAAGAACCATTTGATCCAGAAAGTATGAAAATACCTCAAAATACTAGAAATTTTTTATTTAGTTATCGCGAGAAAAATGATGAAAGCGATTCTTCGGACAACCTTTCACCGAGCAAGGAGCAACAGGATCATCATGACTATGGCTCTTTAACAGACATGGTTACAACAAATCAACCGAGCCAACGACCTGTTCTCGCTCCTACCAAATTCAAGCTTCCACCCCTCATGGAAATACCACCTTACGCTTCCATCACGAAATTAACGAAACGCAACGACGAGATTAACGATGCGAATAACGAGATCCATCTTGATGCTGGTAATCGTGATAGCAAGAAAAAAGGAACGAAGGTCCATGAGACTAGAGATATTTACGAAAAATTGAATTTGCTAACAAATGAAAGTTCCATTTCGAAGGATATGAGTAGCTTTGGAAATGACATCACACGATCGGACAGTCGTAAAATTGAGAGAGGAGTTACTTATCGTAAAGCACATTCTTCGCGGGAACTTAATTTTTCGGATTATCCACTTTTATCGCAAAATGACGCGAATAATTCGCTCAATCAAATACCCCGAGAGCAATCGACCGGTATTTCGAAGATCGTCCCTCTGCCGGTTGCCGAATCAACTTGCAACGATTCTTCGTCAAAAATTGCCGATCACCCAGCTAACTCGAATCTTCCATTCTCGGTGACGTACGACAAACAGCCAACCGATGACCGAGCTAATTGCGCAGCCAACGGTAATCAATTTTTAATGCACTTTATATTTCGTTCGTTTTTATCACTTTTAGTTCAAAGTAACGTTTGCATTTTTTATCGAAGGCATTCAAATGTCAATCAGGACAATTTAATGCGATGATGATCCTCGCGAACGTATAATTTTGTACAGTAAATTAGAAAAAATTGGGAATTGAAGAAATTTATCGTGAATTGTTTTAGACGGAAATGCATTTTTGGACAACATTTTTTGATCAAAACTGTAGAAGTAAAAATTCTAACAAATCGTTCGAATTAGTGGTCAACAAATATTCAGACGATCATTTATTCCGTCGTATCGAAAGAATTTGTTAATTTTCTAAATTGCTTTTGAATATTTTCGGATTTGTTAATTTGTTTCAACCTAATGCACTCTTTAATTTTTTAACGCCGTATCCAAGAAACTGTTCAATGCGTTAGAATTTTAACAAATGTGATGCCGAATCAAGTCAAAAAAATGTGAATTTCATCCATTTCATTATTTTCTCTCTCTACCTTTCAATCGTCTTATTATGAAGATACAAAATTTTATGGTACTCGGTGAAGATTTTTGAAATATTTGAAAGTTTATATAAGAACATACACTTGTCATCGATTCATACTTTTCATTTTTTCTTCTTATCGATTTCGACCGACCGAGATAGGGCTTACAATTTGAATAAATCTAAACGCAGATAAGCCTTGGGCTTGCTACTCAAGAACCTGTAACAAAAAAAATGGTTCGAATCAAACTTTTGTTCGGACTTGACACCTCCGATTTAGAAATTTCCGCCGCTGTGGTGCTTCGTAGCTAATGAGATGTTTTTTTTTCCTCTTTTGGTTTCTGCAGTCACAGACGATCCTTCAAAGTCTGGAGGTTTATGGTACGGCCGTGTCGAGGAAGCCGGTCGCGGATATCAAACGAGAAACGACAACGAGACAAGCGTTGGAAGTTACGGAGGCGTTACTGGGTCTGCGTGTGTTCGTTACGACGGTCAAGACGAAAAAGCGAATGTCTCGCCGGCGGCAGTAACGCTCGCGATGTCAAGCGGCGAGGATAGCTCGGACAGTGAGTGCGATCCAATGGCGATACGGAAAAACGATAATATACAATGTAACGCTGGGAACGAGACTCGTTCGATATCACCGACTGTTTTGAATTTTGTTGACGGCGCGTTACTTGGTACTTCAACACCGACCTCTACAAACAACAACAACAATAACAACAACTGCAACAACAATAATGTCAAGAAATCTGACGACAATTTGGATCGACAAGCAAAAAAGACTATCGCCCTCAAACGAGAAAAACCCGAGGTAAACATACAATTTATTTATTTATTTATTACATTTAAACCCTTTTACAGCGATGTGTTCCAGTATTTTTATCGTTAGATCAAATATATCATGTATCAATACTCTGAAAATTGAGAAAAGTTTCAATAATTGGATATCAATTGTACAGAATTGACAGTTACGATGAAGTCAAGGGAAGATGCAAAAAAAAAAATTATCAACTGATCATTTTTTTCTCTACAAAGCAGTATTTTGCGATATTTCAAAATTTGTTTTCATTTTTAGTCATTTATACTGCAAGTTTACTTTTCGAATTGACTATTCAAAATATATACTTTATTGTGAAAAAGCTGCTGGAAAGAAAAGCCCGAAATGTTTTTATCTCGATGATGTTTGTGTTGGCATCAATTCTTATACTTTGTCTCATTGATAAATCAAATGTGTACGCAAGCGTATATTTTTGTCACACACAATTCGTCTATTGAATTTAATCGAAGATGTTTATTGATGCGAAAAAGAGAGAAAAAGAAAAACATCATAAATCGTCGTGCACTTTATATTTAAAATCACTTACCTTCACCCTGAGGGGGCCTTGAACTCATCAACGAGTTCACCGGACACACGGTCAAATGAACTCTATATTGACTTTTGTTATCAGTTTCATGATGTTGCAAAAGTTAAAGGTGATGTTTACACTCTACGTGAATGAGACATTCTCGATCAAACCAATTCAATCGGAATAGTTGTTTAAACTCTGCGGAAAATCCAATGATGGATATTTTTTTTTCCTCGCGAGGAGAGAGGACTAAAAATCTAAAATAGGTCAAATCAGGCTGGAATTCCATCATACTCATCCCTCAGATTAACATCGCATTGTTTATAAATGAAAGATTGTTTTGTTTTCGTTAATTATGACAAAAACGACGGTCATGCCATGTCTCTTCAAACAATTGGCGATAATTAACGCTCAATTAAAATGTTATCTTCATCGAGAAAAAGAAACTAGTGCCAAGTCATTTGTGCTCCAGATTTAAACGTTTGAATTGTATAAAACGATGTAGCGATAGGCGACGAGAAGAGGTCCGCACCAAAATAAAACTTCAGAGAAATTTTCAGGATTCCGTGATCATTCTACTTAAAAATCTAATATCATTGCCCAAAATAGATCTTTTCTGCTACTTCGAATTATAATTATCATTATTCGCGAACATTATTGATTTCAGACTAAACACTTTAGGATCAGTTGAAAATTTTGCTTTTATTGAAATAAGGTTCATTTTCTATATTTAACCCAACCCATTGGCATTAAGTACAGAACTCTCAGTTTCAAAATTTGTTTTTGGTCACTTAATACGTATGAAAACCGAACTCACGCCAAAGTGCATGAGGCAGAAAGGTTCGTTGCCAAATTTTTAAAACTTTCACCCCTCACCAGTTTTGAGATATTTCCTCTTAAAGATACTGCAATTTTACATAAGTTTTTTGTGAGGAGCAATCGAAAATGTACAGCTTTCACAATAATTTTGAAACTTTTCTATCAATTATTTTCAGACAAGTTTATCGAGGAAAAGAGAAGCTATTTCTAAACTTCATACGAAGCATTTTTCCATTCTGTCATAACATCATTAATATTTTCCACAAATTATCCAAGCTTCCATATTTTGAACTCTCAGCAGGCCTGCAAAGAGTGAACTGCCTCAGTTACGAATCCTAGAGTATAAATTTCAAAGTTTTCACTTTTTCGTCCATCCAATTGTCTCCTGTGCAATGAATTAATGGATTCGTTTAATGCATATTTATTTGATTCAACAAACCATCTGAATAATCACAAGGGTATCAGAGATATATCAAATATAAACAAGATAAAATTCGAAAGATATCTTCAAGTAATTAATGGTATTAAAAATCATTGATCAAGTTACCGAGGATGCTTAGACGCATTTCTGGAGTTGGCGTGAAATCCCTCGAATCCTATATACATTACCGATACCTCATTTAACGGAGCCTCGGGACAAGGTCGAAAATTCCATTCAGAGAGCAGTTCACTTTTGTACACTTTAGCGAGCATATGGCAAGATTCAACAGTTTAAAAGCTCTGCGATACATTGTATGACAGGGTATAAATTTTCTAAACAATCAGGGAGACGCGAATATTTGTTTTAACGTCAAAACTTGTTTTGAATTTCTTGAGTAAAAAATATTTTTACAAAACTCTAGAAGACAAAAAAAATCCTCCAACGCAATTGTCGTCAAATCGAAATTAATCAGTGAAACAATTAATGAATGAATAATCAATGACATTTACGATAATGCCGAGGGAACGTCGACAAGGAGTAAAACCGGTTGATGAATTATTCTTGAAATTCCATAATGCTCGATCATTGTCATAACTTTGGCAAAAAAATTTCAGGCTGATAAATACTTCGTGGCCTTTAGGATTTTTCGGCCTCATTAGAAACGAAGATTCCTTGAATTGGATTTATTGGATGAAATAATTTGCAACTAGTATTACGATCACGTTTTAATACACCGTGCTAATTGCTCTGAAACTCGGGGGAGCCCTGGGGCAAGGTCATCACGGTTAGCCTTTTACACCGGACGAGAACTTATTCGAACGTTTTGCCCGTTAAGTCTCTGCACTGCTAAGGATATTCTTATGTCGTGTAAGCGCGCGCTTTAGTATGTGTTTGCGTTTGTGTCTGTGCTCGAATGCGTGTGCGATCTGCTCTTTGTTACAGACCTTCGAATTTTCTTGGATCGTTTGGGTGCAACCTCGAAATCGACCCGAGGTAAATCCGAGATCCCGGATGTGAGACGAAAGTATCGAGAGAAACTTCGTTTTTGGAGACACACCAAGAGTGTCTGAGAATCCCGTGATAAATAATCCGAGCTATTTCGGAAGAAAGCAAATAATCTACATTTGTTTTTCCAGCTATTCATCGATCATTAACTATTTCTATACACTTAATTAGTTGACGAGATTGAGCGTATTTTTTTTGTGACAAACTCATTTGTCTTTCAATGCGAGTACTTTTTTTTCTCATTACTTACGGACACAAAAATTATTATCTAAGTCAAATGTCCTAATGATTGGAAAGAGGAAACGACGGTAGAAATAAATATCTTTTACAAAAAAAACTGCTGTGGCCAGAGTAACCACAATAATTTTGACCTCGAAAGGCGTTTGGAACAAAAAATTATTGCTCTTTCTAAAATCTGCGAGTACATGAACCGCTCACTCTATCAATCGAGTTTGAAAATTTCCTTTAATGATTAATTTTGGAGATATGGAGTTCCGCAAACTCGGAGAATTAGCAGTAATCTTTCATAGAGTAAATATCGTATTTAATGTTTGTGGTGAGTCTTCAAACGCAATGAAAATTTTCCGTCGTTGTAAATATCAACGTCTGGGATGCAAAATTTCAAATTTGCCTGCCTCTAAAGCGACTCTCAATTTGAGAAATAATATTTGCTCTTTCTCGTACGAAAAGGTCCGTGAAACTGTGGCTGCGAAATATTTTAGGTTGCAGAAATGAATGTATTTATGCACACATGGGCAAATGTGTATATATCAAATTCATACTTCCGTGATAACTCTCGCCAACACATCCGTATCAACAAAACAGAACAGTTATCGACTAGATACGATTTTTTTTACCCTCATAAAGTCTATTAAACATAATATGTTTGAAATATTCAAATCGTTATTGAGGAGGTTTTGAAAAAATGAAAAACGTTTTATTTTTTGTAAACTATTGCAGTGGTTAGATGAAAAAAAAGTGTTGTTGGAAACGTACGCTTTAAAATACATGTACAGTTTTTTATTTTTATAAAAAAGAAGTTGTACACAGCTGTGAAAAAGAGCCGCGAGGTGAATCTTATTTTTTTCTTAAACCAAAACGGTACGAAGTGTATCTTCGCAAAGAAAAAAGAAACAACTGACAAGAAAAATCGAGTGGAATATTGAAGGACACACTATTATTTTTCGTGTCAGAGCGGATTTATAAAAATCGATTATTTACAATAAAAAACTAAGGAACTAAACAACAACAAAAAAGCAACGATTCCCGAATCCAAATTCTTTGGTATTCTGCCAAAATGAAAAAAACCAAAATTCATTTTAGAGAAATCCATCGATCGATGACTATGAAGCAATTCAAGGTTGAGTGGATTTGAAAAATTTTCTGCAATTTTTTTTTTCAATCGCCCCAATAGGTTTCCGAATTTTGTTTTTAATTAAGGTTCTCGTATCATGCAAAAATTCTCTATCGGAAAATCGAAGGTCGTTTCTGTTCTCTCTTTATCTCTGTTTCGCTTCTTGAGAAAAATACTGTACATAAAAGTTATAGGCGAAGAGCCATTTGTGGCAATAACACTTAATCATTTCTGGATCCTAGTTCTTGCTAAATAATGCATCGCGCAGATTTTATCCTCTACAACTTTCTGCGTGAGAGTGTGTGTCTGTGTGTGTGTTGCGTGCGGAACAACTTGATAACGTCGAGAAATCATCAGTTTATATTTAGTTATAACGAACAGTGTCTAGCGCTATAAAATGTTTATTTTTTTACTATCGTGGCAGGGAAGAATGCTTTTAAATCCAAGTTATGAGGAGTAAAATGATATAAATTGTCAAAAGGATCGCGTTTTTCAATAATATTTATAATAATATTCTATAGCTAAGTGAGGCGAAGCTAAAAAAATCGTCAGTATATTATTTATCGGTTAAAAGGTTTCATAGCAAACAGCATTCGTCTCCAAAGTGCAGCCCAATATATCGCAAGGATTTGCAAATTTATTACATTGAAACAAAATACTGAACGAAAAACTCTCACAACGATAAAATCAAGCGAATGAAGAAACCGGTGAAATCTTTAAGTTTTATTTCCTACTTCTGTTTTCAGAAACCGCAGGCCATTCGCAGATCTTTGTCGGATAGCGGATGTGGGCGTTCCGAATGTCGTTACCACTTGACGAACGTTATTTCATCCCAAGAAGAATTTAACAAAGATGAAAATCGTCCCGCAGTTTTTCCGAGCCTCAGTGACATTAGACTTCAAGAGTCTGGAATCGCTAAGCTCTCCAACAACGATGATATTCGGTAAAACAGCCTTTTAAGTTTATTTTTATTTTTTTTATTGTTCTCGATATAAATATCTTTTCTAGAATTCCCAAGGCGAGGGTGCTTTTTCCTATTATTTCAAAAGCTCGAAAACATGTGTGTCCTCGATTCGATATCGACTGCTGCTCGAGACACAATTATAATTCACTTTTTAAAAATAATTTCTATTATTCGCAATAATTCATGAGAACGAATTTCAAATTTTTCCGTCCACCTGAAAAACCCTTTCCTACGCTCGAGGCAATGGTTATTAGAAATTGGGAAACTATTTAAAGTCGTTGTCTCTTCGTGGAAAATGATGAATTTCAAAGATCTTTTCAAGTGCGAATAATATCCGTGACTTGCGATCAACCTATAGCGTTGAGAAAATAAACTCGAACTACCTGACCAAATATTTCAATGATCTATTATTAGCTATTAACGGTGCAATAGTCAAATAATATTTCCACGCTAAACTACGATTTGCTCATAATTATACATTCCTATTTTTTAATTGTATGTTTCAGAGAAAATATGCCTGAGGCCGAACTAGAGGTAACTATTTAAAAAAATTTAGATGAAATTCTATTTGACCAGAACATTTATTAGAAAAATACAATTTGTTTTTATTATTCTGTTGTTTATTCTCGAGTTTTCATCTTAAAACTTCAAAGATTTCAATCGTGCTAAATGCCGACCAGTCCAAATTCTCGTTCAAAAGTAAAACTTAAATTTCTGAGATAGAAGTTCTGTAATTCATGGAACATTTGTTTTTAATCGACGTTCTTATTCGCTCGAATATTTCTAATGTCACGTTTTTTTAATTTCATATATTTAAAATGATATCTATTCTGACAGCGGAAATGCATTGCTCTTTCGGTGGGTCTCGTGACTGACCGAGTAACGCTCCAACGACGAGTAGCACTCTCTATTCGTCAAAGGGATCAATCCGAGAGAAATCTTGCTTGCGAAGTTCGAAAAATGCACCTGGATATACAGGCAAGACACTTTTTTTGAGAAATTCATACTATATATATTTTCGTCGTTATAAAATAATGAATCTGCTGTTCAAATTCGAATATTTAATATTTAATACGATAATTTTTAATATGTTCTATTAGAAATCAATAGGAAATTATGAAATAACTTGTTGGAGCTGACATTTACATTACGTTGGTAACTGTTGTCGCCATCATTGAAAAAAGAGGCAGAGAATACGAAAAAAATGAAATTTCTAGCACAATTGATTTTTGAAAAACAAATGGTAAATTCCACGCGAATAGGATTTAGCGCCACTGTGTATTGACCGAGAATCTGTCGAGAGGGTCGAACGTGTGAGACACCAGCTCGAGATGATAAACCAGTGCGCTCACAGAGTTTCCTGTACAGCCGAGACCCTCGGTGCGGTTCATCAGGAAAATAGAATCTCCAGAGCGATGCTACTTGCCGATCGTTATCTCCTTGTTCTGAGAGCCAGATGTGAGAAATTGGCTCATGATCTCTCTGAGACTAAGTGAGGATACTGAATCCTTTGTCAATGAGTCTCGCGTGCAATTTGTTGTCCTCTCCGCACTTCCGCTTTTTCCCAACAGATTTTTTTCAGCAAAATTTGATATTATAAGAATCATAAATGTTACACGTCGTTCTCTTTTTATCACAATAGAAGGCGAAACTTTTTTTACTCGGAATATCAAGCGTTTTCAAAAAAAAAACACAACAAACTTGCACATTTTCGGTATTTTTTTAAAGGTCTATTGAATAAAATAGAATAAAAGTCGACCAACAATCATTAACTAGTTCCTTTAGCCTCAGGAAGAAATTTATTTGTAAAATGAACTTGGGTACGCATTTTGAAATGTTGACAAAGAAAATATACATCGAAATATCAAAAAGAAAACAAATACACAACTTCACAGGCTAAAACGGAGTGTGGAAAATGAAGTTAAATAGTTTCAAAAATTCCATCGGATGGAATTGGTGAGAACATTTTTCCAGAGTCGACAATCTATTTTTTCGTAATTCTGAATCAACGTAACTCCTCAATCAAAGTCATAGGACCAATGAAAATGAAATGAAAATTGAAGAATCGGGTGTTCGATAAAAAAAATCCCACGATCCTGATCTCCAATCCCGTCAACAAATCGTCTCGAGACAAATTTCGTATTTTTCACTCAGTTGGACGTTATTATTTTTCTATATGCGTTGCGCAACAAATTTGCAGGCGTATCCTGACGGAAAATAACATCGTTGTTGAGGATCACAGCGCAGAGCTCGGTGATGATATGCCAAAAACCCGATATCGGGGAGTCCCCATCACTAATCGTACGATGGTTCGAAAATACAAAGAAAATTCGTCCGCTGCTTATTACGCTCGCTTTTATCGCTTGATTTTTTTGCTTTTACTACATCCTCAAATCTTCAGAGTTTTATTTTTCATGCTTAGTCTTAAGTCACAGGTGCATCGTCGGTTGGTTCCCAATATTTTTTTAAACAGATAATCGTTTTTGGTGCTCGTTTCTGGTTCCTCGAAGTTTTAAAAAGCAGACTACTGTAGTTTGATTCATTCATGTTTTCTAAAGTTTCAGCCTGTATGATTGTTTGAGGTTAATGGAATTGCAATTACACATTACTTATCAAAATAAAAATTGACGAACATTAAAAAAAATGAAAGAATACCACGAACGATAGTCTTTAAAAATTTCTCTACACGTTGAAATTCGAAAACCTTAATTACACGCTATGCCTAAATGCTACAAGAACTTTCGCTAAATCTCTTATTTTCCGGCTTCAAACAGCTCCGCAATTGTCCGAACACTCGTTCGGTTAATGAAAGACATTATTTGATTTTTTTTCTAGATGGCTAGGAGAAGAGCTAGCATAGCAACGATATTTCGACCATTGGGCAACTTTCAGGATGGCACAAAGGCAACAAGAATATTTTGTTTTGTTATTTGTGTTTTTTCCATCAATTTTTATGTTTTTTTTTTGTTGACTAATTCATCATTTTTATTCCATTTGCTTTTACTAAACGATAAATCTTTCAAGGATTTTTATGCTTCGATTATGAAACTGGGCTACCTGAGTTTTATTTTTTAATCATGGCAAAACGCATGTATTAGTTTTTCGATAAGTTTTTTAGTGCCTGGGATTTAAAAAAAAATCATCAAGATACAGAAATCTGGAGACGGCACCTGAGTCTAATTCGCACGATTTTGGCTTCATCGACACTTGTCATTATATGTGTACATCGCAGTCCCATAGATTCCTTTTTTGTTTTACCATTTCGTATTCCATAATTTGTCATATGCTGTTTTCTTCACGCAGGACGGCTTGAGACAACGAAATTCCGTATCAGGAAGAGTTACTCTCAGAAGACCCTCGCTGAGTGCCGAAGTTCAAAAGTGGGAGGTGGAAAAATTAGATCGAACAGAGTAAGTTTAATTCAGTTTGTTATATGAACATTCATTAGTTAAAAACGTCTTGGAAGCCAGCAATTTATATTAAAATTTGTTCAAAGTACACTTATTGAAAGAATTTCGATGCATTAGTGCATGCATTATTAAAATCATATTGAATTTTTATCTTCCAGGCGAAATAAAATATAATTTAATATGAAATATGTTCTCGCCCAGTAGCAGCTCCAGCAGTATAGGGGAGTTACGTGAAATATTCGAGCAGGCCGAATCTCGTAGAAATTCACGTGAGGAAAATAATAACGTGTTACGTTTCCATTCGAGTAATTTGAGTGTTCGAGACTGCGAGCAAAACAACGAGGTGGACGTTTGGACAAATGCGAGAGAAGATCCCGTGCCAGAATTACCAGTCATTATGGATGGATGTATCGAAACTAGACACGGGTAAATATTTGGATTTTTGTTCATCATTCATAATCGTTGGAAGGTTTCAAAGGCGGTGGAAATAAGTATCATTTGAGAAGATTAAAATATTTCAAAAAATTCATCAATGATATTTCATGATAGATTTATTTTATTAAAGACACGAATGGAAATTGTTTACTTGAAAAAAAGAGAAAAAAAATGACGTTTTATTGGGCCTATTCAAAGATCAAATGAATAATCGCAATTTTTTTCCCCCTTCAGACGAAGCACCAACTTTGTTCCCTGCTGGAAAACGATGCTTTGGTGCATAACAATATCTTTCTTCTTTGGTTTTTACGTCAAACACGCTGTCTCGTCATCCAACGAATGTTCAGGATCGCATCTGAAGTGGTGGTCGATTGAGGAACTGGTTGAACGTTATTTCCCAGTGGAATCTAATTTACAGAGGCCAATATGAATGACCGAATTCAGTTGATAAATGTGTCAATTTTCGAAGAAATCAATTATATATATTAATGTACACACTATAACGACGCTTCTTACGAAAAATAGCACGCTTACATGCTAAATAACATGTAAACGTGCTACTTTTCGTAAGAAGCGTCGATAAATACGTGTGACCGTTGTTACATGCATCAATGCGTGACAAATTCCGAAATGTCTACTAGAATTATTACTGTAACAGGTGCAATGACACTTCGACACAAAAATCATTGTGGCTTTTCCATTGTAAGAGGAATATTTCTTTGCCAAATCAGAGAAACAATGAAAATATAATTCATGTGAAAAACAAACAAATTTCAATAAACAGAATACACTGCTGGTACAGTTCTTTGTGCATTGTTCGAGCCGACGATATTGTCCTAATATATTTAAGATACGAAATTTATGTAATCTAATTATGAGACGAAACGAAGAAAACGTCAAAGATTCGATAGCAAGCAGTGCAATATTTACGAGAAGCAGTAGAGTTTCTGTCTGAACATTCGAAAAGCTCATGTCGCGTCTGCTAATGATTCCCCTTACGCTTAGATGATAGTCAAACAAATTATAGTTGTTCGAAAACAGTTTATTTATGTTCGAAGTTCATTTTCATGTGAATCAAGTTGATGAATAATTGGTTAGGCGTTCAACTGCGATCCAATACCTCTAAACGATACTGTTTGAAGTCTTAACATTGTAGTCTCGTCACAGTCACGTTAAAATTTAATTCGTGGAAGCTTAATTATTACTTGCGAAATAATACAATAATGTTAGTTTTTATATCTTACAGAAAAGTAAAAACATGAACTTTCGTGAAAAATGTTCACTCAAACATTGAAGTTTGAGAAATAACGAACCTTAACACACATAATAAACGAATCTCATACTTTGTCTCGCTGTATCTTCGAGACTGAACAATCATAAATATTGAATTCCTTTAGAAAAGCTCCATTATAAGTTTCTTTGTAACTGAAGAAAAAAAGAAACAAATATGTAGAAAAGTTTCGGAGTTACTCCGTGAAAGGTACTTTTTTCCACTGCTCCCAGGATAATGAGACACGAAATATTTTTGACATTTTGCACGTAGTTTTAATGTTTTATGATAGTTCTCTGTACGAGATCTCAGAATAAAGAAGAATCTGTGAAAAAACGCTTTGGTGAGAATACTACCTTCATTACAGTGATGAAAATGGGGTCGTGAAAAACCAAAAAAGGATATACGGAGGAAATATACAATAAAAACAAATAAAATAAAAAAATACTACCTTCATTATTTCAACTTTAATATATGGATCATTCAATCATTTTCTCTCGCACTGTTCAAAACCCGGAAGTAGAATGATCGAACCGAAATTGCTCTGCTGTAGCAGCGGCGCACGCAACGTCGAGTCGAAGTGGTGGTAACAAAGCCGGAACACGCCATTACTCTTTCTTTCGTGACCGTATTCACCGAAAAGAAGTAACGTGAGTGGCGTTCTCTCTTTTCTTCAATTATTTAAATATTTATAGACTATTTGAAGTCTAATTACTTCCTAAATTGTTTATAAATCTTATCGAGACTGAAATAACGAATAAATATCCCAAAATAATCATTTTTACCGTCAACTTGCTACAGCCACGTGCATTCCCTAATTTAAGGTTATGTTAACCGCGTTGGATGGGATTGTAGAGAATTGAATTTATTGTTGATTCGACAGAATGGCGGACGCTGCTCCAGCCGCTCGTGGAGGTTTCCGAGGAGGTTTTGGTTCCCGTGGAGCCGGCGGTGGTGACCGTGGAGGTCCACGAGGCCGTGGTGGTCGCGGACGCGGACGCGGACGTGGACGCGGTCGTGGCAAGGAGGATCAAAAGGAATGGATCCCGGTAACCAAACTTGGACGTTTGGTTCGTGATGGTAAAATTCGTTCTCTCGAGGACATTTACCTCTTCTCCCTTCCCATCAAGGAGTATGAAATCATCGATCAGTTCATCGGACCATCCCTTAAGGACGAAGTCCTCAAGATCATGCCGGTACAGAAGCAAACCCGTGCTGGTCAGCGTACTCGTTTCAAGGTAATTTTTCTTGTGACTTAATCAAAGATATACGAAATTTTCTGAAATTTCTCAAGGAAACTTGACTTTTTTTACTGTATTTTCATAAATCTTCTGGCCCAAAGTATTGATGAAGACCTCTCTCGCCGTGTAAAAATAAAATAACTATCACCTTGAACCCAAATTACTGCCAACCAGCCAATAGTTAATTTATGAATTGGCAGTTGATCCAAAAAAATGTGGTTGAAGGCAGTACCACCTCCATGCAATATGAGCTAATCTGTTTTGTTTATTTTTATTCAGGCATTCGTCGCCATCGGAGACGCTAATGGCCACATTGGTCTTGGAGTCAAGTGCTCCAAAGAAGTAGCTACCGCAATTCGTGGCGCAATCATTCTCGCCAAGCTCTCAGTGGTGCCCGTACGTCGTGGATACTGGGGAAACAAGATCGGAAAGCCCCACACGGTACCTTGCAAAGTAACTGGCAAGTGTGGTTCAGTTCAGGTGCGTTTGATCCCGGCACCCAGAGGTACCGGCATTGTATCCGCTCCAGTACCAAAGAAACTTCTTCACATGGCTGGTATCGAGGATTGTTACACTTCAGCTCGTGGTTCCACCTGTACTCTTGGTAATTTCGCTAAGGCAACTTACGCCGCTATTGCCAAGACTTACGCGTACTTGACTCCTGACCTGTGGAAGGATCAACCACTCTCATCGGCTCCTTATCAAGAACATGCCGAATTTCTTTCCAAGAATCATCGTCCTGTAGCCGGTCAAAGAACCGCCGAAGTTAACTAAAGGATAATAAACCTCATCTCCACGGAGATTTGAAAATCATTTCGTTTTATTTCTTTTCTACAGCCTACCCAAATCGTCCTGATCACTCAATTCGATATAAAATTATAATAAGTATTATTTACAGCAGATTTTCATACAATAAAAAAACGTTTTTTTTTGTCCATCAACTGGATTCCTTGGAGTCTTGAGATTTGTTGAACTTTTCGTACGCTGATGTAAATGTCTCTCCCGTGTGATCACAAACTTTTTCCAGATCCTCCAATCCTCGTTTTAGTATGTCCACCGCTCTTCCACTTTTTGCTTGTATTCTAAAGTGCATTTTCGTTTCTGCTGGATGTGGTACTGTGTAACCACAGAAATTCACGTCTGGACTGTAATTCAGATGAAAGGTTTGTGCAAAAAAATTAAAAAATGGTTTATCAATCTAAACTCATTACTGATATCCTCCAATTTTTTTAAGATTGTTAGAATTTATAGTTCTAAATACTTTTTTCAAAATCCATTAAAAAATATTATATTTTGTTAGAATTATATTTACTATTGTGCAATTATGGAGCGAAGCACATTTCCCAACGTATGACCCTCGTCGTGAAAAACGAACGTCCTCGATTTCTCTCCCGAAGCTTCATCACCAGCTAACTGCAAATAATGAATTCACCAGAGTGTCAGTTATAGAATAGAAAAATTCAGGAACAGTACGAGACAAAATGACTACAATCAATTTACTAGTTGTAATATCGTTTGAGGCGATCTGTCAGTAGCGAGAGTACGAAATAAATATTGAAAAATAGACTGAAACGATTGGCAAGGCTAAGTGACGTTCGTATTGATTTTTGTTGGCATCAAGAAAATGAGGTTATGCGTACGGTTCTTAGAAAAGGGAAAGTGCGAAGTATAACTTAATTATGGTCGGGTAATAAAAACAAACTTTTATTTTCGGCATGTTATTCAATTGAATTTGTAGTGTCAATCTTCTGAAAATTTGATGTATGTTTACCAAATAACTGCGTTTTGCCGACAGTGAAAACATAGATTTCATGGCTTTTTTTATCTACAAATATGTTGTTGTCATATTTATTCTCCGTAGTGATACAAAACTGATGAATTTATATTACGAAATATATAAATAAATAAATAACAAACACAAATTTTCAAACATACCTCCGCCAGTCTACCCATTCTTGAGATGTGCACGTGTTTATAACCTCAAATTGAAGAACGAACGTTTTCAACTCAGCGTTCAGACGCTTCTGGAGGGAGCTCAGCTGATTCTACAGCATGGAAAAGCAAAGGGCAAGTTGCGCAGTGGATCCGCTCGCATGTCAAGAAAACCTGTCGAACGCGGTGGTGAACAAGAAAAGCAACAAAGTTTCCAAACATTGCTGTAATCGCTATTTCCTGCAGTAAACATTTTTGAAAATACCAAAATACTGAACTTATATTCAATCCCAAATAACACGCAGCAAGTTCGAAAAACTACGATGTTGCAAATATTTTGAATCGTATAATAGAAAGAAATTACTTCGATCTCTGCGAAAAAATTGAAAGGTGAAGGGGACGACATGGATGCACCCGTTGATTATACGATACCGGTTGCCGAATTATTATCAATTTTTTAAGCAAAACGGGTGATAGTAATGTTTGGTAAAAAAAACCTTGAATAAGTGAAGCGCACGTGTATGTCAACATCGTTATTACGAAATTGTGTTTCAAAATTGTTTGTGTACTTTCTCTGCTATTGGATAAGCGTCGATGGGGTGAAAGTGGCTTTGTCACGTGACACGGTATCATTGCGAGTTGGGAGAGTAGTAGTATACATCTGGCGATCTGGCGAGCGCGAATATCGCTTGCAGTCTTCATTGCGCGAGAATATCTTGAGTAGTTAATAAGTACGTGCCGGATGCGATTTTTGTTTTTGTTTTCGTTTTTCGATTTACACGACATAATCGTCAATGCACCCCTGGCGCTGGCTCGTTAAATCAATGTTTTGTGTTACGATCGTCTTTTTCTCATCGAACAATTAATTATGGTGTAAGAATAAACGGTAGCTGGCATTTGTCGTAAACGTCAAAAAGGTTGACATATGCAATACGTGGCATAAAAATAAATATTTACAAGAGAAAACTTCTGCTGTAAAATTGTGAAGTTTTCGAGCGACAAAGTTTCGATCAGATTTCTATTGTTGTATACTGCAGAGTACGAGTACTAAGCAAATCTTATGCCGAAAAAAAAAGCTGTGAAAGATAAAAAACCGGTCAAAGCGGAAGTGAAGCAAACGCCGGTTGACGAGAATCAATTGCGAAGAGAGTTAAGAGACATAATAATATCCAAAGCGGCAGAGACGCCGAAAAAAACGACCGAGATGTCATTGGCGGATAAACCGGAACGCGTTGAGGATTTCCTTATTGGCGGCATTGAGGGGTGAGCTAAACGATTTTTTAAATCTTTCGGAAGAAAACTTTAAACTTCGATTAGTTATACTGAGAAAGAAAAATTATTTATGCCTCCGTAAATTTCGAGGTTATCGAAACTGGCACATGAAGTGAATGATTATTTTCTTTTCATAGACGAAAATACTCGATTTTATTTCTTCAATTCAGATTGTATGGCTAAATTCTCGTTTTTCGACCATTTATCGGAAAGAAAGATACAAAACTATGAACGATATTAACTTTCGTTTTATTCGCGAGCTTTGCATTGCGATTACAATTTATCGAAATAGAACGCCAAGTTGACGAACCATTTTTTTTCTTTACAAAATAATCATATTATTTAAAAAGATAAAGCTGCACGAAATGCCCGTTTTTAATTTCACGAAAACGTTCTTATCGCGATATAAATACATACATAGATTTATGGACGGACGATAAGAATGAAAAGAGTTCTAATATTTATATCTGCAAACTTTAAGTGGTAATTATCGCGAAACTCGCGTAGTCGAGCGCGTACCGATTGCAGATCCAGCATTGAAATAGTGACATTTCTGATAACGATCGTCGCGTTTTTGTATCAAAATGACCATGATTTTCATTAATACTTTATGTGGTACGTAACTCTTGATAAAGAGATAAGAACTCAACTGAACTTAGTCCCACTTTGTCACACTTCCTGAAACGATATTCACACGAAAGTTTACACAAATAGATTTTTATAAATTCCGTTGAAATACACTTCACATTCCAATATACTGATAAATATTATAAAAGCGAACGATCGTTTTAATCACCTGTCAACAATCTCCACAAAAATTTTCAAAAATTCAAAACCTTCACGAGTGTTGTTTGTACAGAAACTGCTATTCATCAAATGCCACAAATTCTGGAATTAATTATTATTAGGACAAAGTATTGAAAATACAAAAACACCAAGTTTGACATTATGGTTTTTGCATTAAAAAAAAGATTTTGTCTAATTTCAATTGTGCACGTATTTGTGGACAATTAACTAACACCGAAAGTTTTCAAGGAGCCGAGAGCTTCTGTGAAAACGAATTGAAAATGTTATTGAAACGTCTGTATTTATTTACTAACGATTTTCATAATCTTTCCACGATATTTCGACACGTTCTGGATATCAAAAAATTATGAAACGAAAATCGTGTTTCAATAACCCACAGTGAAATGCGATATCATGATATCAATGTGTTATCCACAGAGTCTGGTGACCCCGGTCTACACGCCCAAGGTTTCAGAAGTTACGCACACGTAGATTATCAAAAAACACGCGACAACGTGGTCGAGGTCATTGCTCACATTGTCACGTTTTCTAAAAACTTGCATTTTCCGGGGTTAACCGACGTCTTGTGATGTTTAATTTCATAGATCTTTGTTTTTCAAACAACGTTTCCAATAAAACTATGTATTTTTTTTTTTTTTAACGACAGTGTAGATTTTTTTGTTTGATTCTGATAGCACAATGTTTCGAAAAAAAATGTACGGTCTTTAAAGCGTCAAAGATTAACAGACTACCAAAAAACGAGAATGTGGGTAAAGAAAATAACTAAATATACAAAATTGGCCCCTTTTCTAAATCAGGATCCATTATCAGAAGAATTTCAAAATCAAATGTTATTTAATATTTACAGGGGTGGAACTCACTCGACTCTCATTATCATGAATGGCAGAGGCAAGCAACTTGCGCAAGTCAAAGGCCCTGGAACAAATCATTGGGTGATTAAAGAAAAAAAAAACAAAAAAAAAAAAAAGAACGAAAAATGAATCATTTTTTAATAATTGATACTTAAAAAATGTTGTGAACTGATAATAACAGGCGAATTACGAATTAATCTTTGTTCGCAGAGTATTGGTATGAAGGAAACAGCAAACCGAATAAGCGAAATGATAATGAGAGCGAAAAAAGATTGCGAGATACCAGAAAATCGTCCTTTGGATTGTGTGGTCAGTTGTGTTGAGCACAGACAAAAAATTCTCCCCTTCATTTTTTCATTCGCCCATTTTATCTTGTTCCGTAGACGAATTCTTTTCATTTATTCACTATCGAACTTTTTGTTGATATCTCATTGAGTTCATTGTATTAACCCGTCAGCGGTTGGCACTACTTTCAAACGATGATCCCACGAAGAGAAATTCTCTCACATCTATAATTTCAAGTGCTGAATTCAATAGTACGAACTGGAACATAATTTCTTCACTTCAACTGCGATTTTCAAAATTTTTTCACCTTTAAAAATCATAAGTACAACGATAATTCATACTATAAAAAATAAACTGGAAATTTTCAACTTTCATCACACGGAAAAATGATTTGGACGATGGAAAGTATTTAAAGTGCTTACGTCATTGAAAATTCAGAGCAACTATTGTTTTAACAAGAACATGAACAAAATTATATTTAAAAAAATACTATCTTCAGAATATTATGTGAAATGTAACAATTTCATGTATTAATCTGTGTTTACAATATTCAAATTTAATATTGCCCAATTGTTTACTTCTTTAAGGTTTTTATTGCTATCATCAGTCTATAGTTTTTTGCTATTTGGCAATAAAAAGAATCGAACCGATAATTTGTGCTCGAGTGAGTCACGATTTTCATACATTATCATATTTTTCTAGGGTCTTTGTCTGAGTGGTTGTGAGGAAGAAGTTACGAACAAACAGCTCGCGGATACTCTGTTGAAAGAACATCCAACAGCTGCTCGAGAATGTGTGGTCGGTTCGGACACGATTGGCAGCATAAGCACAGGAGTTGCAAATGGTGGTGTCGTTCTCATAGCCGGTACAGGCAGTAACGCACTTTTAGCAAATCCAGATGGCAAAACTCACAGTTGCGGTGGTTGGGGTCACATGATGGGCGACGAAGGCGGTGGTAAGGAAACTGAAAATAAAAAATCTATCGAATGAACACGATCTCGTTGAACAAAATAAAATGGCTGAAAATTTCTGTATTTTCGTTCAGCTTACTGGATAGCTCATCGTGCCTGCAAATACGTTTTTGACGATATGGACGGTTTGATATTCTCGCCTCATCCCACGTCGTACGTATGGCCAGCAATGAGGGATTACTTCAAAGTTGCTGATCGGATGGCCATGCTTCCTCATTTATACAGTAATTTCGATAAGAGCGAAATGGCACTTTTTACCAGAGAATTGTTCATTGGCTGCCAGAAAGGCGATCCTCTGTGTAAATTACTTTTTGAGGATAATGGCAAATATCTGGCAAAACACGTCAACGCCGTAGCTAGGAAAGCTCATAATGTGAGTATTAGCGTTAGATTTACAAAAATTCCAGACGATAATGATTGTTCAAAAGATTTTGTCATTCAAAGAATCAGAATTATTAGTTCTGCTTAAAAAAATAGTCTCGTGTCCATGGACTGCTGATTTCATTGCTTATTCAATATTTTTGAGAAAATAAATAGTTCTAAGAAACTTTTTTCATTCTTTTCCATTCTACTGATTATCTGTGACTGTTATCGATTTACCATTCGATATTAAATTCATTGCAGGATGTGAAGTTCAGTCCTGGTGGACTTAAGATAATTTGCGTGGGTTCCGTATGGAAATCTTGGGAGTTTATGAAAGACGGTTTTGTACAGGAGATCCAAAGTAATAACGTGATCGATGAGCTGACATTAATGAAATTGACAGTATCATCAGCACTTGGCGCTTGTTATCGAGCTGCTGAGAAAGTTCATTGCGACGCCGTGAAAAAGAATTATGACGAAAATACGGATAGTTTTTTTCATTATAAACGAGACTGAATATCAGCAGACAATGTTACTGCAAGATAGACAAAAAAAAAACGATCGAGATCAGCGTGGAAACGATGCTCCGAGAAAAATGCCTTTTGGGGTGAAAAAAGTTGAAGAATTATCGCAAATTATAGTTTAGCTGAGCTCACAGAGTATGAAAAACGATATGAAAAAATTTCGTGGACAGAAAAAATGAAGACCGTCGTGGATAGCGACGTTAATTAAAAATCGAATGCTTGTCAAATCGAAAGCTCTTTTGAGAATGAAAATTTGTACATTTTCAAGGTTGCATTTTTATAAAACATTATGGCCTATTTTTGTGAATAAAAAATGAAGAAAAACGTTCTATTGACTGTAGAAATTATTGGAATAATCAAAACCTCATTTGACTCGAATAAGCTACAGTTTCAGTTAACGATATAACCAAAAAAAAAAACAGTAGAAATCTATGTTTCAAATTATCCACGTGTGCTCATCAGTCTATAAAATCCTGATAAAAATATTGTTCCTTTCATTAGCTAACCCTCAAACCTTAAATTTTTGATATGTCATCGGTTTTCAAGATAAGAAAATAATAATTAAGACAATAAAAATGGGAGTGTTTGGTTATTTAACGTCAATCTTTGGTTGGATTATTTCGACTGGCAAGAGTATCCTCAAATATTATATCTATTTCGTAGCATTATGCATCTCGGCGATTCTAACGGTTGCCAGTATTTCGACGATCGCGATGTTGATTGCAACGTCTTATAGATATTACACTCGGGACGAGGAGCGTGATATGTGAGGAGGGAAAAGCTTGAATAAATTTCAGGTAATTCGGAGCGTTAATTGAAAAAATATATGTATATATATATATTCGTATTTTCGTATGACAATGTTCGGGGAACACTGTTGAATAATTCATCTATCTGACGAACCGAAAAATCGCGTATAATCATTTGCACATTAAAATACGAATGTCTCTTTTCAAACTGCCATTGGATTCATCAACGACCCAACACTAAAAATGAAACATTGCATTGCGATTTTCTATATTGCTGTACATGTATCGTGACTAATTGTTTTCATCACAATATCTTATCAGGTTAATAATTTCGTGATTTTTATACTCTCTTCTCCGTCACTCGGGATCAGCGTATAACTCGTTTTTATATTGTTCTGTTTACATCTACGCACAGCGTATTTACAAATATTTAAGAGAGGTTTCTTACTCAGTTGGCTTAAAAAATGCACGGGGAATAGAATATTTTTCGAGTCTGAATTCTTTCGAGCAGCATTTTGTTAGAGAATGAAGTCGCTCAACAGGCCTTGGTCTTCAATTTCATATAACGAGGAATTATCATGTCTACTGCATCAATAGTAGTTGATGTACAAAGTTATCATTCGAAATATTCTTAAAAATGTAATGTATCGTATCTCAATTTGGTAGGATGGTTATTAGATTAAATTTTTTATGTACTCCAAAAATTTTCAATTTAATGGCCGAATAGTTTTGCATGTTAATAATAATAAAATAAATATAATCAATTACCAATGAATAAGAAAACATTTGTTTGCATTTCCATAATAAATTTGTGTTAATTATTCATTTAGTAATGCCAACCGGGTAAAAAAACTCGCTTTTTCTAGGTTTAGTAGCGACTTGACAGGATATGCTTCATATTTAAAAAGTAGCGTTATCCAATTGATTTTCAAGATTTTTTCTGTGATACTTTTTCCTTCGCAAGGACTATAGCATGGACAGAAAAATAAAAATCGAAGTTTTATCGACGAAATGACGATTGACTCCTGGTGTGATTTGACATTACGATAGTTGTACCACCGGGTGAGAAACACCGTTAATGTTTCAAATCGAATATTTCTATGAGCAATGGCTCTACACTCGAAGGATTAACGTTCAAGTAAACTCCGACTACTTCGTCGTTCAGTCTGTGCAGTTCGGATATTTTTTGGATCAATTTTAAAAACGTAGATTTAGCCTCGCAACCCGGATACACACTCTCCAGATATCTTCTGAGCAAGTAGAAATAGGAATTCTGAAAAACGCAATCAATCGTTTTGTTAGACATTAAATAACTCGACATTGGACGAAGGACATGAATATTGGTTTTTTCTCCCTTGCGAACAAAGAATTTTTTTCCAATAAATCTATAATCAGCCAAAGTGTTGGTTTCTTTCACTTTCACTTATGAGTTCATAAAAACATATGAAAAAAGAATTCGACTAATCTTGTCGTGGCTGGAACGTTGGGAAAAGAACGTGGCAGTTTTCGAAAGATTTTCGCTGATTTTCTCAATCAAAGTTTTTTTGTAATCGTTTTAATAATGTAATACTCACTTGTTCGAGTTTGATAACGTCGCTGTGCACGACTCGTGGTCTATCCGGGCTAAACAATGCAATTGCACTGAGAATAAGAATAATATTTTCATCACGCCACCGAGGATCGAAGGTTCTGACGAATCTAGCATGTTCACTGTACAAATTTCCTTTAGCTTCTTTCAACACGTCGACTCGTATCTTCGACATACTTTCTTGACTATGTGGTATTTGCCACATATCTTTGTCAGGATCGTAATTTAGGGCTGATCGGAGAATCATCATTTCTGTGCAGCCTCCTTTCAACAATGCTAATTGATCTTCCTGACACATATTTTTGAAAGCGTTTATCTTCTTCGACATTTTGATTAACCTTCTTATAGCAATTGCCGTTAAATTTATAACATCTAGTAACATGGGATCGGAATGTCCAGCGTTAGACTAAAAAACAAACAAAAAATATTTTTTTCAAATTATTTCATAATCATATGATTTATATTCAAATATTATTTTTTTACATTTTCTGAAAACAAATGTATCCAATGTTTCATTCGACGAATTATGAAATATGCAATTATTACTCACTTTGAACCGGCACTCTTCACCGACTAAATTTGTAATATCATCGTCGAGAGGTGCCAAAAGAGCTTTGTTAGCAACAATCAATTCATTTAATTTGGCGCGTTCAGCGTCGTTCAATTCCCGACTATTTTGATTGCAAGCGAGCGAGGAATAAGCCGAAAATTCAAGTTTAATAGCTTCGCACAATATCGATTCGATAGAATTCGCAGCAATGGTAATTCTTTCAACATCTTGTAAAACGTCTCTCGTTACATCTTCGCTAGTTTTGTTCCATTCTGGGCTAGTCGTTGTGGTCGTTTCTTCTATTTTATCTTCACAAAATTCAACAGTTTTTCTTGATGTTATAAGGTTCGTTAAGATCGGATTATTAACTTGAGTCTGTTCACCGTCGAGCACATTTCTTATATTTCCAGAGCTATCATGGTTGTCGATTGCCTCCGAGCACGGAGTACGCGAACGTTCCTCGTCTTTTTGAGCAGGCTCACAATTTTCTTCGATAAATTCAGAGATTTGTGGATCGTTGGCTAATCTCGCGATCGTATTGGGGTCCGACATGATTTTCATTGCAACGCTTTTATCTTGAAATATTTTAGCAATGAAATTTGGATTGCTGAAGAACTTCATGATGAGTCCAGGATCTTCGAATATTTTGTTCACGAGCTGAGTGCCTTTGGGACAAGTTTCTTTTGTAGATTTTTGGCAAATCGTTACAGCGTCTCCATTTCTATCGTTAAATGTCGTTGACAATATCGAGCTCGTTTCTATCGGCGTTTCCGGACTGATCACTTGCGAATTTTCGGGGTGTACGAACTTTCGATCATCAACTATTTCATGACTGGATGTAGTGCATGGCTCGATTGAAGAATCGCATGATGGAGTCACGGATCTCACAGAACCCGTAGCAAATTCGGTATTTATATATTTTCTTTTGACTGCAGGCATTTCCCCAATTTCCAATATTCTCTTGTTTCTATGGTCAAAATTCGTCGTAATCGCAGAGTCCTTCAGCATTTCTAGACTTTTTGAACCGACTATGTCACTGTTCTCCGGTGGACTGGACGGACTAGGAACGCTGGCTGCAGTAGCGGGACTAAATGTTTCGCCGCTTGTTCTAACAACAGCGTCGGCTTCGGCGTACTCGGTTTCCGAGACTGAAAAAGGTCCCCCACACTCGATGAAATAGCCGTCTGAGAGGTTCGACTTGCTGGAAAGTCCGGAAGTCACAGAGACAGAGGTGTCATTGTCAAAGTTACAATCATCCATGATTTCTCTCTTCATTTTCATTACTTTTGGACTACCCGAAGGAGGCCTCTTTTTGGCTCTGTTCTGCTCTATCTTGTGGCGCTTTAGCACCTTGTCCTCTTCTGTCATTATGTATTCTTTTCTCATACCTATGAGAAAACACTTGTCTAGCCTGCATTTTTGGCAAAAACGTCTTGTCACAGGGGTCACGTTGCAGTTCTCCGTAAACGGACATTGAAAATCCTACAAGAAAAAACAGCCTTTTTTAACGCAGAAGAAAATGCCTCATGGGAGCCCAATAGATTTGTTATTTTTTAAATTATTTTTCAATAATAAACCAGCAACTTGACATTCAAAAATGACAAATGTGTGTGACAGGTAATAAGTGACAGGTCAACAAAGACAACAATGTGAACTTTAAAAAATATGAAAAGATGTAATTTTTTGTTCAAAGTAGCGAGTATGAGTGTAAATTCGTCAAAGTCAGAGGCTTGCCAATTTACCTTATTTTTAAGGGCGTTCCTCCGAAAGAATGCTTTGCAACTTTCACACGAAACTGCATTGAAATTATAACCGAGTGCTCTGTCTCCGCAAACGCCGCAAATTTTACTCGCTTCTCTCGAGGTTTGTTCATCTTCCATGACGTCCCTGTATTTTATATTTGCTCATAATCTTTTGGCAGGCTCATATATCGCTATTTTACTACGACACATTTTACGAGTTCTCTATTTAGTTCCCTCTTAGTCTGTACACCGTCGATAAACTTCCTGTTACGAGAAATTCTGTGATTTCTGACTCATGTCAACGTGCACGCGCCAGCACGTTATCTCAAGAAGGGAAAGAGGAAAACAAGTTTGTGGAAAAAAGAAATATACACAAGTATTGCTTCATTTCGTTGAAAACCAAGTACGAATAACGTGGAATCTTCCTTTAACAACGCCCCGCGCGAATTGTCAATTCGTTATTCTCCATAAACGATTCTTTTAAAGTGTAAAAGCATGAATAAAGCCTCCAATTGACGCACCACTTATCAACACTTAACGATCAAGCTTTTTCACTCTTTGCGACACACTTTTCAGTGTTTAGATTTCAGACAAGTATACTTCTCGCTCTGTCTTTTTCGCACCTCCCATCTTACCACTCCACACCCCCTTCGTTGACTTGACCGCTGCTGCAGCAACACCAGCTTTTGACTCATGGCTCCCAACGGCATAGAAATAAATCTTCTAGATTCTCAATTGGATGAAGGGTAAGATTCAGTTCGTATATTCGAAGAAAAAACCACTGTTTGTTCAAAATCCTCGAGTAACTAGGAATCAATTCACAAAAATTAGAACGGAAACAGCTCTACCAAAAAAAACAACGTACGATACAACTCAACAGACAGGGATGAAATATATGTTAATTAACAGGACTACCACAGAACATTTCTACCGGAAGCATCTCTATCCCATTTATGAAGCAACGTTAGAAAAATACGACAAAACAAAACCCGCTAATGGGAAAGCCTACGATTATGTGCGTGTGTGTATGGTTGAGGCTGGATCTGGTCTGATCTTTGGCTTGGTTAACACGTTGTACTGCCGTGATACTTACTACGGTATCTCTACAGTATCGACGGCGCAAGGTTCGATCCGGTATTTCAATCACCTGCGGGCTAGCCACTGCGTATAACTCGCAGGAGGCTTATTAAATACAATTTTGCTATCGAGTATATTGGCCAAATAATGATGGAACGAAAGTTGTTATGTGATGAATTTGTTTTCAGTCTATTGAAATGAATCGAAGAGTTCGATGTAAACATTGTGTGGTATGCGTACGGTTTGTTTACGTTCTACGCGCTCTCGTGTCGTGAGTCCCGCGTGCTTGCTGCGGTGTGCATAGTGGGGGAACTTTCGCCGTGCCGGCGCTTCGCGAGGGGTGGAGCGGAGAAGTGCAACTGGTGGGGCGGGCCGGCAGGCACGGGACACTGGACAGTCGGGCTGAGTCGCGTGAGCGAGAGAGCGTGCCGCATGATAAGACTAGTATCAATCGGGCGCCGGCCGGCGACACACGGAGAGTGCGGCTTGAGCGTCGGTCGGTGAATTAAACGGTACGCTTCTAAAAGTTCTTCGATGCAGATAAATTTGAATGCACGGAACATCTTAAAGTACAAGTAGAATTCTTCTTAATCGTCAACGAATAAAAATAACTTAACAACCCTAGGATCTTTTTTATGATTCAATTTTTCTTCAATCTAATAAAAACGAAACAATACTAATAAAAAATAAATAATCTTATTGAAAAAAATTAAAGAAGAGGATTTACATTTTTATTTTCATAAACAATACCCAAAAATAATTCGTAGTCGTGGTTACACTTTTTTCCAAGTTGTTAAATTCTAAATTTTATTTACGAAGAAATACTATTTAAAATATCCATCGTAAATACGGTTTCAATTCCGGTTTCGCGTGTTAATTGGCCAAATAAGCGTAAATAAATCATACGTGAGATCAATTGAACAATTTGTGCGGGATTAACATCAATAAATATTGAACCATGCTTATTATGCAAGTAAACTGCATTAAATAGAAGGAAACAAGTGAAACATGACTTAGTGAGAGTTTTGTGCAATGCATCTCAACTAAGCAACAATCGGGGGTTTCGCCACACGTGACGACTAGATGCCGAGTTTCTGAGAGGTTGAACGAGACATCAAACAGTGAGTAAATTAATCATATCAATTGCTTTTTTTTGTGGATAGATATTGTAATTCCCGAAATGTCGATAACAGTTTGATTTGTACTGTTCCATTTGAAAACAAATTTTACAATCTTCGTTTTTATTGGAACCAATTATCGTCAAGTTACAGTCTACATTCGGTACACTTAACTCGCAAACGACCCTTTAGGAATTAAACCGCACCTTCTACTACCTTTTTGAATTATTCAAACTTTAGTCACGAAATTCACAAATGCATTTCAGTTTAATGAAATAAAAAAAGTAGTAACTTCGGATCACATTCTGCGAACTTCTTCCGCGATGCATTTTTCGTCGGTAGGGCAGGATGGTGGTAGAAACTGGGTAGAGATTTGATGTGATAGGAATCTATATTGCCGGTAGAATTGACTATGGTAGCTTTTAAATCGTGGTAGGCTTTCGCGTTGGTAGTGTTTTTTTTTTGTGGTAGAATAGAAATTCAGTCTGGTAGGCTTTTTTTGGGGTAGTTTTGTAAAGTTGCCGAATCAATAGGGTACAGTTGCTTCTGGAAGTCTTGTTAACGTATAAAGTTAATTTTCGTTTGGTCAAGTCATATCGTTCGATGTTTTAGTTGGTAGAACTGTTTGGAGGTCTGGCTTTTTTGTGTCATGGCTGTGATGGTAGTTTTTTGGCGAACAGCTGTTATGTCGGTTGAGATGTTTCTGTGAGGGCTGTAGGTGCCGATATAAATGCTATGAAATATATTCCAAAAGTGTTAGAAGTAAAGTCATATTTACGTAGATAAGAAATCATTACAAAATAAACTTTGCAAATATGTTCGAAAAAAACAACAAATCGATAAACCACGTTCTTCCTGGAGTAGATTTATTTCATCCACTCTACTTCCAGAAATTCTTCAATGATCATAAAATTTTTTATTGTTTACTACTCACCTTTATAATTGACTGTTACTTAATAATTTGAGTTGTTAATATTCTGGTATCGAACTTTTTGAATTACGAGAACGTTTTCGAAGTTCTTATATTGTTTCGTTGACGAATTCTTCAGTCACGAGATGGTTATCATTTATCGAGTCTCTGAACGTGATGCACAAATCAAATCAGCTATGATTAAAATTTTTGTATATAATCAATGACCGATCCGTGGATTGATCCATTTTAATGATAAAGCAAAATTTTTGCCACACGCTCGATCACTCCTTATAAATCAGCATTTATTACCCAAAAACGTACAAATTCGATTTTGTTTCGAGAAAAATTCTACATGCCACTACATCGATTAACGAAATTGAATTGTAAATAATCGAGTTGCAATAATCGAATCAAAACAATCAACATTCTAGATCCGAATAATTTTGTAAATTCCAAATCTAGTTGATGAATACAAACATATTTACTCTTTGCATTACCCGAAAAGTTGGGCCAAAAATGGGGAAAAAAATTTGAACAGAATATGAAGTCTGCAACTTGACATGATAAAGAGCAACATTTAATTGCGATCGACTAATATCTTGCAAGATAATCTTCGAATGATTTAAAAAAAAAATCGGACCACCTGAGCACCTGAGTTTGAATTTTTTTGCAGCTTTTCTTCAATAATGAATTGAAAAAAACATCAATCAATACGAGCGCATGAAAAAATCATTTTATTTTATTTTCTCTCGTACAAAAGAGCCCCTCCCTTCCATAACCACACAAATTCGTGATACTTCATTATGTTCCCTGTTTATTATAAATCACTATTTATATATAAAAGTAATCCATTAATTGAAGGCACATTTAAAGTAAAACGAGTAACTGCGTACTTAATAAACATAGAATTTTATATGGTGATAGTTGATAAGCACTTTGATATTCGTGCTTATAAATGCAGCATATCCCTGTGAAAATCTATAGATAATTTGAAAATATCAATATATGTCGTACGTAGATAGAAATTGAGTTGTAAATATATATTACACAGAAAATCTTTACTAATCAACACTCTTGCGTGCAAGGCATTCAATATGGCTTAAAAATCTATGAATCTAATGATATATAATGAGATAAATGAGCCTCCGCGTCTCATTCAGGTACGTCCTAATATATTGGTCGTAAAAAATACTTTTACCCTACATTTACATTATTTTTAAATTCTCAGTCATTCGATTATTGCATAATTTCGGAGTCCGAGCTATAGAAATATATGAAGCTTTGTAAAAAGCGTCGAAAAATTTAGAGGAATGCCAACGAAAACGCGTAAGCAAGCCTTTGAAAGAAAAAAATATATAAATTATGTTTCCAATCTAATTATTCACGCGTCCATTCCTCTAAATAGAATCGCAAATAAATGCTAAATCTAACATTACTTTGTCGACCAGCTGAAGCTGTTTTACGAAAATACATTTTTAGGTATTTAGCTGCGGTTCTAAAAGTAAACTCGTAATACCACAGTTATGTTTTTTTTTCTGTCACAAACACACTCGTACAGACTGAGGGTTCAGAAATGACAAAGTACGGTTATCAATGACGCTAATTATTGACAGAATACTGTCACGAATTGAAAGGCACAATGATTAAAATCTATATCAACCACTAGTTGAGAGAGAGAGCACGCTGAGCGTTTGGACGAAGATAAACATTTTTTGTTCCCAGACAGCTATGTCGTACAGCACTTTTTTAACGTAAAATTATTCAACGCTAAATATGCCTCATTTGCAAGGTACTTTGGATATGCATAGTTTTTGCTTTCGTTTCTTTTTTTTCTTTTTTTTTTTTTTACTTTGGTGGTGTGTCTGTCAATTTGGTGCCGCCTGCTTGTACTCCCCCGCTGTGCAATACCAGCTCTTCTCGAGAATAAAACCTCACGATTTCTTCGACACACGAAAACGATTGCTCGTTTATCTTCGCTGAGCCCAGAGCGTATCTGTTGAAACAAAAGCACATTTTGAGGAACGTTTTGTTGGTGAAAATTTTTCATTTTGAGAAATGCCAAAAAAAAAAGGTTTCGAGCATGTCTGCATCTTCAATCGTTCTATGTTTTGTATCTGCATTTGCAAAAATAATTGTGAAACTGCGTTATATTATGAAATATCTAGATTCAATGTTAACGAAACAATTTCGCTCTAGTTTTTTCAAATTAAATTGTGTGAAAATTTGAAATTCAGAAATATAGACTTTGTACCTAGTTTTTGTGTGGCTAGATTTCAGTCAATTTATGAGCAAGTTTACTTTCGAGAAAATCTCTTGTGACAAAAAAAAAAAACAGTAGTTACCTATTGTCAGGCCTCTTACGTACTGGAACATTATAAACTCTGTCTTTGAACCAAAGGACCAGAGCCAGGGGATTATTGGGATGTGAGGTCGATGGCCTTAGAAGGAAATATCCATTTTGGGCATTTCCATAAGCGCCTGTGGAGTTGAAAAAATGTATTTGAATCTGATGATGCGTTGGTACAAATATTTTTTTATGCCCGAAAAACTGACTTTCTCAATTTTTACGATTCCTCATACTTTTTCATTTCGTACTGTGTATTTTTGTTTTGCAATAAATCCATCGCTTGATACGTTCAACGGAATTTTTGTACGTACATTCAGGAAATATTGCACGTTTTTTTTGTTAGACTCATGAGACGGTATGATTTAAGAAATAGACTTACGATCTTTGATTAATACCGTTGCTTGTTCTCTCGTGACATTATGGAACCAGGGTAAATCCATGTACGACTGTTTGTCAGGAGGCGGTGGCAATGGTCTTGTTGCTCTCAATTCAGCGGTTAGAGATGTACTGCTCCCCGAATGAGGCAACGTGGCTGATTTCTTATCCGGCGATCGTTCTAAAATTTCAAAAGATAAAGAAACCATTATCACATCATGCTTTCTAAATTAAATGTATAAAAACATACATATTTTTTAAATTATGATTTTTTATTGCTTGTCTGGGAAATATCGAAAATTTTAAAGACCATGTAAGAATATCACGACAACAATAATCCAATTTTAAAATACTTTAAAAAGTCGTTTTCTCTGTACAGGAAAAGTTTCATTTGACATTGCACTTGCAATTAAAAGTATGGAACTTTTGTGAGAATTAAATTCCAACAAAAATGACAGTCACAATTATTTTTATTTGGCATCAGGTTTTATAAATTAGACAGCGTTTCACACTGTATTGTTTTTTGAGATGCCACTGAAAGAAATATTAAATTTGATAGAACTTTGAGACATGTGTTAGGAAGTGATAAACATTTGATTGTTTTTTTTAGAAAAAATTGAAATGTAGTCGAAAGTTGGAAGAATACGTTAGAAATATTGCAGAATCTTCGGTGAATTGGGGCTCTAAAAATCCATAGTTTTTTCTAGTTCCTCGATTATCAAAAACTTTATTAGATTACTGAAGAAATTAGATTATTCACGTTTGAAAAACGAGTCAAAATTTTGTTAAGCACAGGACTGACGTGAGGCAAGTCAAATCGTTAGTTTTTAAAAGAAATATAAAATATAATGAAGAGAACAATGCTAACTTGCTAGATTCAAACGAGCTTGTGTCAGAGCTGCTTGTGTAAGACACTCGGACAAACTTGCTTGTCGACGATTCGCCGTATTTAGAGAAACCAATCTCTTTGGATCGCCCACCAACGTTGCCATTGTCGTTGAGCAAATTTTTTACGATTATAAAAAAATTCGACGTCAAAATATTAGAGAAAATGAGAGATGAGTAACTCGATTGTAAAAAATTGATATCTCCGAATAAAAACACGACAAAGTCTCAAATTTGACAATTGCAATTGTTGGTGTACGGAATTCCGTTCGCTCTTAGAAACTGAATATCCTGACAGTGCGAGGTAGAGAAACAAACTGACTGGAAAAAGCAATCAGCTCTAGGAGTATCAAGCTCGAAATTGAGGGAGGGACGAAAAAGAAGAGCAACGTGGTGGTCCTTCTCAGCATGGGTCGGGGAAAATATATCTAAAGTACTTTTAAAAATAAGAATCTATCACAGGAATTCTCATACGATATTTATAATTTCTTTAAAGCTCCAGTCTCTTTCTATTTTTGAGAATTGAACAACTTTCTTTCGAAAAGTCACTCAGTTGAATTTCATGTCAGATGAACATCTTGGCATTTCTCTTTGTCAACAAATAATTATGATTTTTATTATATTGCCATGATTCAATGAATTGAATCATGGATTATGTGCATTAATGATTTCATTGTAATAACAGAAAAATCACAATGCCATGTAATTATAATAAAAACATTTAAAAACGTGAATTCGTTGAGAATTTTTTGTCCTAACGAACTCTCGATGTAGTTTTCGATGATGCTTTCTTGGGTTCATTTACATTTGTCACTTCAATTTAAAGTCTCAATACTCGACAAATTGACAACCAGTTTATTCGTGGAGTTGTGCGAGGAAAAAAATGAAGCAATTTAGTGTTTTTCGATACCTGGTGGCTCTGGCGGTCTGGAGTAACAACACCGAGACAATCCCCTCTTGATCTTGACAATCATATCGGAAACTTCGTCGGCAAGACGAGCACCAAGACCCCCCAAAAGTTGTGTCCCGAGTCTCAGATAAAAGCAGGAACACATACCATCACTAATTTCGTATATTACACTTTTGAGAGACGAGAAAAAGAGAGAGAGAGAGAGAAAAAAAGAAAGATAATAACTCCTATGAACGAATCGGAATCGCCACAGTTACATAAATCATTTTTGATTGTCACACTTTGTCGGAGTATTTAATTTTCGCGGAGGCGAAAAATCATTGTCGCTACTTCCGGCCGGAGTGCAAATTTCAGCGGTCAACAATTTGAATGAATAACATGGGCAAGACACTTTGCTTGATATTAAAGCCACACGATTATCTCCGATCCTCGACTGGCACAGTGCACTCAGAGTATGGGACTTGATCTTCAATGGTAAATGTTACAACTCGTGAGAATGAGAATGCAAAGTGGTATTTTCTCACTCTCTCTCTCTCTCTCCTTTCAATACCGCCAGTTGCACACCACGTGTTCGTATCGCAAATCCCTTTCACGCATCCCTCCAAGGGCTGCAGCTTCATTTCTTCCCATCCTCTCTCCCCTTTTAATTCATTTTTGCCTCTAAGGATTTTTTCGTTTTTTCTTTTTTTTTTATTCCCACTCAATTAGTAATTTCCTTTCTTTTTTTCTCTCTTTTATGGACTTTTGCGTAATGCGTCTGTTGCTATTATGAAATTTAAGAGATTCAACTCTAGCGTAGAAAAAGGTATCGCGATGAAAAACAAATGCACTTGTGAAATGATGTTTTTTCGTAACAGTCTTGAGTACTAAATTGGCTTAACGTTTTTTTTTCTTCTCCTTATGGATATACTCATACTCGAATAAGATACGTTTTATGATTTGAAAAATTGCAACGACATATATTCTCGTGACGAAAAATATTGTGTTTGTAATGATAATCTTGAATTTACCTCTTTTTTTCTCAAATCCTGAACGTTGAGAACTTGGCGATGGTGAAATTGCAGGCTTAGCTGGCAGGGGAGGTGGTTCTTTTCGAATTACTTTATCTTTTTCTATTTGTTGGGGATAATAACCGTTTTCCTCGGGCTGAAAGACAGAATATCGATTATTGCATTGATGAATATCGAAATTGTACAATTGTATGGGAGCAAAGAAAGAATATACATTTACGAAACTTTCTTTTCAATAAGAATACCCGAAAGGAAGAAAAACTGAAAAATTACTATTACACAATGGGAACGAGGGACTAGCTTGGATTTTGGTCAATTCTTAGTATGCAGATTGTACATTTTGATGGAAAGAAATATCAAACTTTGTATTTTGACAGCATTTTTAAAAAGTTAGGTTGAAAATGAAACAGTCAGAATGTTTTTGGAATGAAAACCTGCTAAGGCTCGTGAAAATTCTATTTACAAATTTCTAATTAAACTTTATTTAATTCAGCAAGGAAATGTATGAAATTTTGAAATATTTTTGTCACACATCGTTTCATAGGATAAATAGGCGATAATATAAAAAGAAGATTTTTTTACCGCTTCCGTGATAGATTCGTAGATTTCATATTCCTCATCTTGTCTGTCCTGACTGGTGATACTGGGTGTTTTGTAAACGCTTTCGAGAGAGTTTTGTCGGGCACTATTGAGACTCTGTTTGCTATCGACTCGAGCAAGTGATAATCTTTTATTTTGCTCGATAATTTGTTCGTCGAATGGTTCGTACTCGTCTTCGCTCTCCTCGGTGCGAGTTGGCAAATTGGCGACGAGGTCCAAGTTTCGTATGGTGAGAGGTGGACGTGGTAAATCAGTCTCAGATTTATCAGCATTGAAATTTTTTTCCAATTCCTCGACGTTGGTAGAACTCACGGCGATTATATTGTCAGCGATAATTTGATGATTTAAGCTCGGTACGACGTCGTGGAGAAAGGATTTTTGGGGTTTTTTGTCCACTGATGACTTTTCTAATGTCGAAGGAGCTTTTATTATTTCGTTTTTTATCTCCGTCGTCGTTTTTCTCGCGTTTATTAGTTTGAGCTGTTCTTTCAATTGTTCCGCTAATGTTTTCTCAACTTTACCATGAAGATTCGATACATTTTTCGATTTTGACGATACTAAAACCTCCTCGGATTTGACACAATTCGCGTAAGTGCTCTCGTCCCCCTGCTCTCGACTGTCGTCGATTTCCGTCTCGCAATTGGTGTAAGTACTTTCAGTCACTTCCTCCTGCTGCACTCTGCACGACGTACGCTTATCTTTGCTCACTAAATTTTCTCTTTCTCGAGACGATATCGACGTTTTCTCGTTTTCACGAAAGATCATGAGGCTATTACGAAATTCTGTGTTCCGCGAACACGATTGACCAATCGACGAAGTTACTTTTGTCGCGTTTTGATTATTGTTGTTCTTGTTGTTGTTGTTACTGTTTACATTCGAGCGCGAATTTCCTGCGGAATCTTCATCGTCAGCCTCGTCGTCATCCACATCGTCCTCGAAATCCGTTCCCCAAGAACCAGTATCGCTCATCAACTCTTCGCTCTTCTCCTCTGCAATCTGCTTTTTTTCTGGTACATATTTTTCCGGTATTTTTTTTAAATCCTCCACGAATCTCCATAAACTCCTTAAACAATAATAATCACAGTTGTTTAATCATCGTATTACAATGTAATTGCGCAATTGGAACGAGTGGACGTTCAAAATAAACGAAAAAGTATAAAAATGTTTGTAGATAAAAAAACCGGAATGAAACATTTGTTTTTAATTTTCGTTTCACACGCTCGACGATTATCCGTCAGCAAACATCGTTAAACTTATGAACATTTATTTCCGACACAGTTGAATTTTCGACAAGGATTAAATTACAGGTTTTTCTGCTGTCATGCGGAAATAGCGTGAATTCACCTATGAATAGACATCAGATTTATGTTAAAAATTATTGACGATCACACATTGTCAAAAAAATTTCATCCATTTAATTATTGTCATGAAAAAATCACCCTTTTCGATAGGAACTATTTTTTAAAACAACGTTACAATTTAAAGCCAATCATTTACTGGCGTTTCAGAATCTTGGCTACTCATTCATCAACTTCTGTGATATTATTTCTTGCAATTACCTGGAATATATATTTTTTTAATAATGAGAATTCTGTCCTATTAAAGTTAATAGGAATATAAATGCTAGAGTTTCGTTATCAGTCCATTCATTGGTCCGTTCACACTCCACGGTCTTGATAATTGATGGATTTTACGAAATGAAATGATTTCCGATTGTCTTCTATTCAGTATATTTTTTTGGAAAATTCTCTTTTTCTTTTCTTCCTTTTTAGCATAATTTTATGAACAGCTGCTTGTAAGCAAAAAAAAAACGTACCATGTCAAGGGTCGAGTTAGATCGCTCCTCCACAATGCCAGCTTGCCCTCTGTCAAGTGCTGCAACGATCATAACATTAATTACACGAAATTAGCATCCATTGTAAGGCGAGCACGGAAATAAGGGAATAAGAACGTTATACCGAAAGTCTAGACAATTGAAAAAAAGCGAAAAGAAAAAACATAAATAATTAAAGGAAATATAATATCTTTGAATTATAAACTCTCGTCAAAGTGTCTTTGGTGTATTAATTATTCGTGCACCAAATTACATTTCTGAACGTACATGTAATTATGAATTTTTATAATTTCTCGTAAGAAAAATACGGAAATTGCAACGTAAGCTTGTCAAAAAAAACGATCGCATAAACAACAATTTAAATGAACGAATATCTTTGGTTGAAGCGTTACAATCGACAGTTTTGATCTTACTAAAGTAATTTTCTCTTCTGACCCTGTGTGGTAAATCTCCCGAATGAATCATCAAAGAGATAATATTGTTTAATTCACTTACTTGCTTTGGTATTATTTTACAAAGAGCAATAACAGCCATTATTAAAGATTAAAAATCATGCACGTTTCATTGTTGTCTGTATGAATGTTTTCAAAACTTTTATTTCGATATTATTATTATTATGGGCAATCATGCATCGACTCACCAGAAATTCGTCACCATCGATCTGACGTTTCTGAACAGCTTTACAACAATCGTCCAGACCATTCTAAAACAAATTATTCGTTCATTTTATTTTGATCGAGAGACACGTTTCGAGCAATAATAATTACTGCAAACTGTCAAAATATCATTATTTTTGTAATATCGTTATCGTTGTTATAATTATTTTTATTCGTGTGTTATTATTTTCAGAATTGGCAAAGAATATGTCTCGTTTTTAAAGTTTAGTAAATTCGACAATACTTCGCAAAGCATAATTTTCTTTTGCATCGTTTCTTCGTTATACTTTATGGTTCACAGCTCATTTGCTATTTTCTAAATCGTTTTTTATCGCAATCGAACGATGGTTCTATATCGACATTATCTGTTCTTCAATTTTATTACGATATTCAATATTTCTTTGTTTTTCAAAATAAATGTTTTCCCAATTTTGCTGATTTTTTTTTCGAAATTTACATACAAATTTTAAGACATCGCAGCTGCTTTTTTTTAAATCGTTGAATGAATTTTATCGCGAGAGTCCTTTAAAAATGAAAAATTTCTTTTATTTGTTTACTACTGTTTTAGAAAATGAATTTTGGTTCATTTTGATATCAAATTGATAATTGAACGTTTAAGAGAGTTCGATCATTCCGAATTAAGCGATTTTGAATTTATGTCAAAACTTCTCTTCGAATTGGGCAAAGAAAAAACCATTGAGCAAAACGATTTCTGCATTCCCGACGCACAATTAGGATACGTTAAGTCTACCTATTCTATAATTAGATTGCTGAACGAAGAGAATTTCAGAATGTCTCGAACACGGCAAACCGAGAAATCGGAAAAGTTACAAAGGAAAAAAAAAATACGAAAAATCAATCATAATTGTAACACGTGTGATTTATAAAAGTAAGAAAATACGATTCCACGACTACGTTATTCGTCCGCCTCGTAGATCGTTGACCCGCGGATCAATGAACAAGTCGATTCTCATTTGCAGTTTCTGCGTATGCGTACGAAGGACGATATTATGTTGTATGTAGTTAAAACTAATTTTCACTTGCATCGAAATGGTTAAAAACACACATTAATCAAAAATCGAGGCTCACGAAGTAATTTTTCCAACCGCAACACTCACATGTACGAAAGAAAACAACAAAATTACAGTATAACAGGAGATTACGAAAGAATGCAAGGTGGAGACGAACACACAGAGCCTATAATAGCAGAAAACACGTCACACAAAAATGTTGATAAACCACGCTTGTTTTTAAAGATGTCAAAGTAGCTCCTCACCTTTCTCAAGAGTGACACTACGTCGTTGGTATTCCAATTCGATATTTCTTCGAGAGCGGTGATACGAGATAAAGTTTTTGACATTGTCCGTATGTACTCCCGGTTAAAAAAAACGAGTGTCGCACGTGACGACGCGATACGCGCATCTGTGCAACCTTTTTTTGTGGGCGAGGTTGTACTTGTGTGTGATAATTTCTCTGACGGTATGAGCTACGTGTTTTTTTTTCTCTGTCTTTCATTCCCCTTCTCCACACCCTCATCTCCCCTACTCTTTTGAGTCACGCGTGTCTTTTTCGTCGAGCATATACGTATACAAGTGCGAGACTGCGAGTTGCTAGGAGTGGCAGTACGCGTTCGTCGTCGTGTCACCATGGCACCAAGACCAAGTGGTTTTCTACTGGTTTTAACACATTCTCTCCTCTATCATAAAACTCCCCACTTCACCAACTCATATTTATTTTTTGTCCTTCACAAGAAAACGCCGCGACAGTGCGATAGAAAAATCGCAATCTCCTCCACATGCAACTAGTATGTTTTGTTAAATGTCCGTGCCGCTGTCCTCTTGTTTCAAATGGAGAACTCTTGGCTTTACAGCTGATCGATCGTAAGCATGCCGGAAACCCAATGCATACATAAATTTTTAATTCCTTAGGTTTTTATTTTCGTTTCTTCCCTACGGATTTCACGAAGTCGACCTCATTGTTTCCAATTCTTATTCTTGCATACATTTAGTAAAAGTTACACCAGTCAGACACGTACAAAGCATTTTATCGCTTACAAATGTACTTGACACAGTACCGGAAACCCCAACGATTATATTGCCATTTCACAAACGTTTTACAATTCTTTCACGGAAGGTTTTTTTTGTTTATGTTTACAAACACTTGTTTCGGTTATTTGAACAAATTCGACCATGAATAAAGATCATATGGTGAAAATGCAAAATTTATATGGTGTCAAAATTTCTTTCTATTTTTTTTTCTAGTAAAGAAAAATTAAAGCGATATTACAACATAAATTTTGATAAACACATGATTTGATTAAATATTTATTGTAATGACTTAGGATCGGAGTTCGACTTTTCAAGAATTCATTGTAACAAACATTCCCATTCGAAATAGATTGTCTTTTGTTTCGTAATTTTAGTGATAGCCACTTTGATTTTCGGAGCCCAATTGTTTTTGTATCGGCGCATTTTATTTTGAGCCTGCGCGAAAAGTATTTCGTTTATCCAAGATCCCACTCGTCAGAGCGCAATCGCGTTGAAGAGCAATTTTTTACTCTCCATAAGTTCAGTGGTCGAGCTCGCGTAGGCTGGTACACACATTTCAACCGTTTTCAGATTTTTCTATAAAAAAAAATTTCAAAGCAATCGAGAATTTTCGATTTTATTAATTTTACACCTTTCATCGTTTTTGCGGAAATTATTGCGTATTTTGGGAGTTGAGATTGATAAAATGACATTGAAGAATCTCAGCACCGCCGAAGAATTCGATGAATTTGTAAAGTGAGTGAGAAAAACCTCAAACACACAAAAATTGTGTTAATCTAACCTCAATCTCATAGTTTTCCGAGGGAGCGTTTATTACAGATGTTATATTCAAACTTTCATTGATATTTCCAATTTTTAATGTAGCGTCAGAATCTTTGCATATTCGAATGTAAATTCTTGGGAAGATTTATGTCAAGTCGTTATTTAAAACACTAAAATTCGATTTCGTAAAATTTTTTATTTTTCTTCCATTCAAGAACAAAAGAATCTACTTAATCGTGATAAAATATTTTATAGTATACCACTGATAGTTGGAAAAACTCAAAACATTTCAATAGCTGAACGAATGTATTTACTATTGAAAGGAGTAAAATAAATGGTAACGCATTGCTCCAGTGACATTGATTTTCTAAATTCAGGACGTATGCTATTATTTCTGGGCGATAGCAAAACTCAACTTTAGAGATCATTTCATAGAATGTGGAAAATTTAATAGGTTATCTTGTTAACCTTCTAGAAAAGAAAGGAATTCAAAATAGAATTCTATTGTTTCATAATTTCATGGAATTTTTCTAGATTTTTTTCAAATATCAAAGAATTTTGAGGAATACAAAAAATCTTAAATTTTTTTTACTTATTCTGCTTTTTAAAAAGCAGCCAAAAAGTTTGAAACAATGTTCAGAGTAATCCTATCGATTAATGTATATTATGGATGAAAAAAAACTGAAGGGTAGAAATATAGGAAAGGAAATAAAATTCGTTCCCAGATCCAAGGATTTGTCAGTTGTGCATTTTTATGCGCAATGGGCGGCTCAATGTACCCAGATAAACGAGGTATTGGAAGAAATAACAAAATCGAACGAGTACAAAACAGCAAAATGTGCAAAAATAACTGCAGAGGATGTACCAGCGATATCTCTGAAACACGGAGTGTCGGCAGTGCCTACTGTTCTTTTTTTGAGAAATGGAGCAGTGGTGGATAGAGTGGACGGTGCTAATCCTCAAGCTCTGGTAGAAAAAATCAAGGAACAATTAGCGGATGAAAAAAGCACATTAGTCGATAATCTCAAGCCCCAAATGAGTTTGGAAGAAAGATTGAAGAAGCTCATTAATCAGGCAGCTTGCGTTCTCTTCATGAAGGGCGATCCGGCAAATCCACGCTGTGGCTTTTCCAGAACTATTGTTTCTCTACTGGACAGTTACAATACGGATTATAAAACATTTGATATCCTTCAAGACAACGCAGTCAGGGAAGGTTTAAAGAAATTTAGCAATTGGCCAACCTATCCACAATTATACCTGAACGGAGAATTATTGGGTGGACTGGATATAATAAAAGAGATGAGTGAGAGTGGAGAGTTGGATGGTATGCTACCGAAAAAAATTACAGGAAGGTAAGCGAAGCTGTTTCCCTTCTGTCAAAGGGTCTTTCCTCGATATTCAATATTCGTAGAATTCCGTCACGAATTTCCATCATTAACAAGATGCATATTTTTATTTGCAGCAGTTAAAGTTTATGAGGACTGATGCGTTTTTCGTCTTTCAAGCCCGTAGCTAAGATGTGTAATATTTGTACGAGAGAGACAATCTTTCGAGATGACACGAAGAAGAAGCGGAAGAAGAATAAATTAAGTTTTCATTGCAACAGTCAATTTTTTTTTTGTGCATCGTCGCTCTCGAGAATCTTTATCTTTATCCTCGTTCGCGATTTATCGAAACCATCCGATAAATTTTCTCCGACATTCCAGAGTAGTGGGGAAAGTTCATAGTTCATTGTAGCCACGCAGAAACGAAACTGAAGGCTCTCTAATCAGCGATATCTCATGCAGTTTTGGGGAGTTTTTGTTTTCTCAGTTGCTACTGCTACCAATTTTTTCAAATACTTAATCCGTACACCGAAATGATGCAGTTTTTTTTACCGAACACGCAACAAAGACAAAAATCTCGAGATATCAACTAAAAAACGAAGGAATTAAAATAACAACAATGCAACAAACGTTTTCGATTCACTGAATCATCATTTTGTATCGTTATTAAGATTCCGAATGATCGATCTATATTACAGACGATAAAACATAAATGAAAGTAAATTTTTTGTTTTTATATTTTTATTGGAAATTATTCAAATAATTTTTTATTGTACATCTAGTGTAACTTTCGTTTTCCTTTGCTACCAACACGAGCTCCTTTCTTCGCTCCGGATATAATGTTTTTGAATCTACCAGCGCTCTTCATCTTTTTCCTGCAAGATAAATAATAGTATACATTAAGTAAATTATCATTTGATTGTACGAGCTGGAAACGGTGAAAAGAAAAAAAAATCGTACCTTTTATTAAGAGCGGCTCGAGTTAGAGGCACATATGCGAAGGGATCCGGTTTGCCCTTCTTTTTTACATCGCCTTTGGCCTTTCGCGATCTATATTCGGCGCCTAAGTCCTCATCGGTTTTCGATGCCTTGACAGGTCGATGTATACCAGTACCGCCAGCTGTAAAGTTGATGTGAATATCATTATTCTCGTTTGATTTACGATTTTTTTTATAAATAAAGTAACGACGCAATTACCTCGGTATTTGGATGGCGCTTTCGTACTTGCTGCGTCGGTGCTTCCACTTAGCCTTCGTTTCCTTTGTCCTGGTTTTGCGGATACGGTCGATTTTGCATCGTCCTCGTCGTCTAGAATGAAGAATGATAAAATTCACGTTTATTCGATGTCATAAATATTGGAAATAACGTCCTATGAATAGCGAATGTTTTTTTAATCTGTTTGTTTACTTGACTTTAATGAGGCATTGGTAGTGGGAATAATTTGATTTTTGAATGAAAAGAACTATGACTTGTTTGAACAAAAAGGACAAAAAAACTCACCCATGTCATCGTCAGAATCGCTACCCAGGAATGGCAACTTCTTCTTTTTCTTTTTGTTGTCGGCATCACTGTCGTCATCGTCGTCACTTCCATCCTTGATAATGAGACGACCATCGCCGGCAGTTTTGAAACCGGAATCCTTGGTCTTTGTTTTTTGTGCTTTGGTCGCTGATTGGCCAGGTTTGGTGGCTGAAATGAAAAGGCGTTGATAGAGTTTAGCTTTGACCTGTTAACAATGAACTTGTACATGAAAAAAGAAAAGCGAAATTCACAAACCTGTAATATTTCTGGCGGCGGTTGGATCGACCAAGTCAATGATGTTATCACCAGCCTCTTGAATCCAAGTTTGTTTTTTGTTTGATTTTTTCTGTTTCTTTCCGGTATCCTCTGCCTCGTTGTCCTCGAATTCTTCGTCGCTGTCAGCCAATATTTCCTCGACGCTTTTTGGGCGTCTTTTAACGTTGAATTCTTCGTCGTCGCTCGTTTCGTCGTTCTTCGATCCGCGGTCCTCCTTGGATTTTTGTTTTCTCGTTTCAATTTTACGAATATTTTTCAGCCGTTTGTGCATCATTTCATCGGAGGCTGGTATTAAGCCGCCAATCATTTCGACACTGTATTTTCTTACAAGCTTGACGAGGATATCGCGGACTTTTTGCCTGAAGTGTCTTTTGCAGTCGTCTGTCATGCCGCAGAGAGCTTGAACTATTTGTGGCAAGGTTGGACCGATTACAGTTGTCGGGAACGCGGATAGGTAAACTTTGATAAAACTGAGAGCCGAGAGGGCTATTTCTCTCGTTGGTCCAGTCAGAAGGGAACAAGCGTGTTCGAGAACTTGATGAATCGTTTCGACACCGATAGAACCGTTGTATTTGTAAGTGAGGGAAGCCAAAGCCAAAAGAGTCGCGCTGCAGTAACTCGGCGATCCGCCGAGACCCGCAACGAGCATTTCGATGTATTCCTTAAAATCTTCCGGATTTTTAAGCAATTTATCGGCGAGTGCGTTTAACAATTGATAAGCGGAATTCCGGCATTTTTCGTTGATCTCCTTAATAGCGAGAACGACCTCGGGTACGATGGATCGTAAGAATTTAGTTTTTTCAATTTGCGGATGCGACTCGACGAGATGATCGATACAACGCAAGCGCGCTGCTTTGCTCGAGGCTACAGTCATTGTTGCAGAATTGGTCAATAATTTTTGTATCGCCCGACGATTTTCCGTAACAAAATCTTTACAAACTTGGCTCTGACTCGAACATATCTCTTCCAAAAATCGATACGCCTTCTTTTGCTCTTTCTGACGTTTGTTGTCCATTAAAATTGGTGCACACTTGTCATAAAGTGCCTGGATTCTTTCCGTATCCGTGTATTGCGTCAACGCACGGATCAGGTCGAATATACTCTGGCGTGTAAAATCATCGCTGTCTGTTTCGTCCAAACGTGCGAGAGCTCGGTCGAATAATTCGCCCGTCAATTCTTTGCTGGTTATGGGCAAATAAACCTTGATCGTGTCGAACGCCGCGAGACGCTGTCCTTCCTCGTCCGAACCGTTTGGTTTGGTAGTGTAAAGATTGAACAAAAGTGGAAGATAATTTTTGGCGAATCGCGACAATTCTTCCGTGTCCTCGGTTTTTTCAGCCTCCCTCGATCGAGTTATCAATTTACGCAACGAAGCCATTACCGACATTCTCAAATCCTTCCTTCCGCTTATCGCCATTCCCAATATTCTTGCGATACTCTTGAAATTATCCTTAACGTCAATCGCGTTGTTACAAAAACTCGGAAGAAGAGCCCATATTTGGGAGCACAATAATTCGTAACTGTGAGCTCCGATTCCATCGTTCTTGGTCTTCAATTCGGCACATTTTTTCTCGCACATTGTCGCCAACGGCAGCATAGATTCCATGAAGTATGCGAGTGAAGCTTGGCTCGTACAATCTTTTAATACTGGCAAAAGCCAACTACGTTTCAAATCTATTATTTCATCGTTTCCTCGCAATGGAATTTTTTTCAAAACGATCTCGGGACCCATTGATTTCACTGCAGCACCAACCGCGTATTCAACTTCCGCGTTGTACGTAAATTTATGAGAATCTCGCAAGTCTGCAAGATCTACGAGAATCTTGGACAATTCATCTTTGCATGTTTCACCAGCAACTTGAAATAGTACAGCCTGCAGATGTAAAACGTGATGCCATGCACCGTTGTAACGATATTTCATGCCCGATTGTACGAGTTGAAATATTTTACACAATGTCGCATTATATTTTTTTGCTAACTCTTCCGTCGCGCAAAGCGGCGCAACGCAAACTTGCAGAAGAGTTTTCATTGTGTGAGAAGCTGCGGTTAGCACTTCGGGCTTGTCGGATAACCACAGTTCCGTTGATTTTTCAATCATTCGTGGAATATTCGCTGCACAGAGATGAACATCGTGTCTGTAGATCAAGAAAAAATTTATGAACATTAATTTCACTTGTTTTGCCAATTTCAATTTTGACTATTTTTACATTCATTCGTTTATTCATTTTTTCGATAACTTAACGAATCATTTTCGAATGCAAATGTTGATGTTAATTGTTGTTTTTATATAATAAAAGCAACGATTATCGGAATAAAATGAAATAATTGCTAGCTTAAGAACCGAGGGTTGAGATTTACTTTAAAAAAAATACTTACGACACGAGATTACAATTTGCTTCTTGCATCACAGCGAGCCAAGCTAGGGTAGGCTGAGTATCGCCCGGTGCCGGTTGATAATCGTACAAGGCATTGATGATCTGTGCGTTTAATTGCGATGGAAGTACCGCTTCCGGTGGTCGAGACACAAATAAACTGTGAAAAGTTTGTAGACAGCAGGATGTGACGAGAACATTGTTAAGTGTCATTATCCGAAGAAGAGCCTCGCACACCGATTTAACATGAGTTTTTGGTAACTGATGAGCGATGTCCTTGAGCAATGTAAGAATGTGAAGTGTCGTTGTTATACTGCCAGGTTGTCCGGTACTTTCCAATTGTGCGAGACAGTGCTTAGCTATTTGCATCGCAGCTGGATGATAAGCCGGAGCATCGTCTGCTCTCATTATGTCGCTTCCTGAATCAGAATGATTTCAAGAATTTAATGTCATTTTGTTATACGAACATATTTACATGAATAATTAGCTTTAATTGGAAAATTCACGGATTAAAGGCTCACGTGAAACTGGACGTGCTGAGAAAGCGTCTATTTCAAAAACATTCTTCATGCCAACAACTTTTTCTGTTAAAATAACTGATTTTTTCTATTCTTTACAAACTACCACTGCTCTGAACCGATCAGGACACGAATAATCGACTGGATACTTGTATAAAGGTTTAAATTTGGATGGAATTTGAATGAAACGTATTATCACATTTGAACGTCAGTAATCGGAGTCAATTTTTTATAATAAAGAATATTTTGATGAAATTTACCTCTGAGAATTGCGCATACAGCGTGTTGAGCGGCTTTACGAACTTTCGGTTTCGCGTGAACGGTAAACGTCAATATACCGTCGAGAACATGTTGAGTCGAAGCATTCGACCACATTGCTGCTTCCTGGGCTCTCAGTAAAAGAGACAGGCATCCGATAGACTGTGCAAATTAAAACGAACCATATTTTCAACACACCCATATGCTTGCTGTATTTTGTGTGAAAAATTTGTATTATCAAAAATATACTAACGTGACGAATAATCAGAAAATTTTCACTAGCCGCATACTTTGTTAGCACTTGGAAAAATATCTTGCTGGCTTCACTGAACTGAAGCTTGAGAACGTTTTTCGGTACTGTTTTAAGACCCATTCCCAATAAAGACAGTATAGCTGCTACCGACTCTTCAGATTCGGCAGTTTCTAGCGTTGTCATCTGTAAAATATCACGTCAATGGACCTTTAATAAATTTTTCTACCCTTCAATATTGCCTTTTCAAAAAGATATAGCGAATTCAGAAATGATTGGAACAGTTTGTCAATTGGAAATTTTATAAATGTAACTCCATAAAATCATTTGAGACTAGAAACTAATTTAGAAACTTGATTTTGTATGTTGTATTACGAGAATTTTAAGAATTATTGGAAAAAACATTTTGTACGGCAATGAAATAACGATAAAAGAAATATAATTATTCATTAAATTCACCAGTGCAGCGTAATATTCAGTGGTAGATTCAGTTCCGCCATTTTGTTTAATAACATCGGTGACTGCTGCAAGTACAGCCAACATTTCTTTGTGTATGAGAGAAGTAGACTGAAAGTGATTGAGGAATCTGAAATACAGAAAAACATAACGAGTATTAATGACGTTGAGAAAATTTTGAATGAGCTCTCTGCAAGGTCTTAAATTCTTCTCCCACAATTTTGAAAATCTCCATTTGATTGATATTATTGATTATATTATTATAATCAAATTTGATTGATTGATTGAATGATGAAAGATGTAAAAAATAAGCATTTACCGGCTAAAAGACATATTCGAACAGTTGCTGTAGTCACTGGCAAATGTGTCGAATGTTTTGAAGGTACTTGCTCCCACTGTTCCCTGATCATCGTCAACTTCAATTTTTTCAGGTGCAATACCCTGAACAGCATCATGTTGGCGCAAAACTTGCGTGGTCAGCCCCTTGGAGCCTGGAGCAACACAATGGTATGTTTAAATACATTTTTTGTTCATTTGATCTTTCCGCAGCACAAAACTTTTGACTGTATCATGAGGCTTTTCGTATATAACTAAAAATCGGGGCTTAGGAATTTTTATAAAGATTCAGAAATATTAAGGCTTTCTAAGAATTTTCCGGATTCTGGATCTTAATGATTTCTATGATGTAAATAATTACCGATATTCTCTTGAAAGAATCTCGATCGGGCCTGATCACGATGTTTCTTCGTTTCTGGATTCGAACTGGAGCTCTGTCCCTTTATCCAGCGTTTAGCTTTTTTTCTACTGCTCAAGCGTGGACCCAACTTCCCCATCGTTTAATTGTGTTAGATTTTATTTATTTTGTATTGAATATTAACTGGCACTATGATTAATTAGGTAGCGAAGAATAGAGTTGTTTTCGAAAAGCCGAAGAGGTTATACGTATTTGTCACAAAATGCAGCACGTGCACGTGAAAAAAATGCTACTAGCTTCGCCCGAGAGAGAAATTCGTACTAAAAATCATTCCGTCTGCTCGAGAAACTCTGAAGCTCTGAAGCGATTGGGTTTGTCTTTTGCTCGTAAGATAGCGCTACAGTATTTGTTTAGAGGTCAAAATCTGTTTTATCGACCATAATAACACCACTGTAGATTCAATTATTTTTTTGAAAAAGTGGTTCACCACGAGCCAATGTACGACTCACAAGAGATGCATTTAAAAAATATCAATTCATTTGATGGGAGGGGACTGACTCAGCGGTGGTCGAACACAGTGATTTAAATCAAGTATGTGTGTACTTATTCCAGCCGTTTGAGCGCTACCGGCGCAATTTGAACCGCGGCATCACTCAGTAAGAAAGCTTAGTTCGATTTGGTTTTATCGGTTCGAACAATATTTTATTCCTTGCTGAATAAATGTGCTAATTATATTATTGTATGGTTCAGTGACCGTTGCTCTTGCTATCGTCAAATTTTTTATCAAACTGCGTTTATTATGATCGGCTTACGTAAAAATATTATCTGTATTTGCGTAATGTATTATTGTGAACTGTCAACAAGGCTATATATTGACTCGAGACTTTGCTGACAAAGTAGTCGTTTCTAAATATACCAAATTTTTGATTATGATTAATTGTTATTATAAAATTGATAGGACTTGACAGAAATAACCAAAAGCGATGAAATAATTCTTCGTGCGGCTACCGGAAGTTGGTACTGAGGAAAAAAACATACTTTTTTTGAATAGAAAATGTGCTAAAAGCTTGTCTGCTCGAAATTAAATAATCGGACGACCCCATGAATCATGTTTCACACGTACATCCTTTTTCCTCCGACAAACCAAGATTTCCTTGTGCTCATTAGCCATTTAGGTGAATATGTTTTTTCGTCATACAACAACTCGACTTTACTCAGAATTATGAATTCAGTCCAATTATTATTTTCCATGTACTTATTCGTACTTGAGGAAATATTATTGGTTTTATATGCAAGAGATGGCGCTGTTGCTGACGTCTTCAACGGGAAAACTCTCAGTAATTATAGGTTATGGCTCCGGCGAGTTAACGAGCAATCTCAGCGTCAAATTGAAAAATTGCCATTCTCCAAGTCCTCGATAGCGCACAGAAAAGCATAGTCTACGAGGATAAAAAAAATTCTCGCGTTCTCTAACGGCTCGTTAAAACATTGACCTTTTATAGAGGCTTTCCGAAGTGTCAAGTTAAAATGAAATGTCAATTTCGAACTGAAATTCGTCGCAATCCCAACGAACAAAAGCATCTACTAGCCAAACGGTTAGAAATGAAGTAAATTTGTGTAGAACCAATATTTTAGAGCCAAAAATTCTCTGCAAAAAAATATCATGCAGCGTTTTTCTATGTTTGATAGTTCAGTCCAAAAGTGGATCGGAAAAAACCTAAGAATTACATTTTTTTTCGAACTGCTCCCAGGACTGAACTATACTGAAGATAAAAAAGTGTTCGGACGGCACGTGTTTTCGTAAAAAAATTCGATTCTTTCCTAGATTCCTCCCATATGTTTTTGTTCTTTCTCTAACTGTTTTTGTCTATCTAACCTGCAATGAAACTACTTTCAAAGATGATATCGTTGCAAAGTTTGTCAGTACGTTGAAAAAGGCTTAAATCTCAAGGTTATTGACGCTTGATAAACGTACTTTGGTGATTTTCGAGTAATTGTGAATGTATGATATATTGCAAGGAGGCGTAACTCGTCGTGTCAGGCTTGTTTGCTCTAGCCTCGCGTTAATGGGTATCATAACTTTGCATATCCTTCGGGGCATCTCAGGGTGACCGCGCAGTGGTGAGTTTATAATCGGTTATTAATTTACTCGCGCAAACATATACTCCTTTGATTTTTCGATGATAGTTATTAGTGCTCATTCGAAATGTAACTTGTTAACGTACTGTCGTATGCGCTCGTATAATTGTAGACTCGAATCAACATTCCAAGTAATATGTTTACAGACAGAAATCGCCTTTTTTTTCCTAGAGACATTATTACTTGCTCTATGAAATTAAATCTATAAAAATAAACCTTTACCTGGAGCTGTTGAACGGATTTGTGAAACGGGGCATAGTCGTTTAAATTAATTGGAAAATTAACGTTCGTTCATTGTTGGGTTAGGTTAAATATCGTAATTTTCATTTCTCGTGTTACCTTGATACATATTCGTGTTTTATTTTATTTTTTCGTCCTAATCCGAGAATCCTTGAGTCGTTGCGTCTTAATCAAACGATTCCATCGTCATAATTCTTCGCTCAACTGTGTTTTCTTAAATCTCTTTATTGGGGTTTACATTTACTCTTTTCTGATTATATTTTAACATCATAGTTTTGTTTTGAAGTAAAAAAAAAGTGAAGAATTGTTGGTAAAATGATGAATTAACGATCGAAATCTCTGGCATTTTGTCAAAATCGCACGTTTTTAAGCCCGAGTAGACCATTTTGTTCGTCCTTAGACCGTCATACGTAGGTAAAGCGAAGAAAATTCCAGCCTGCACATTGAGCCCGCGAGTGGTCCAGGGATATCGATTCGTTCCATTCGCCCACGTCCTACGCATCAACCGCCCTCACCCTATGACCTTTTTCTGTGATTTCTCCAATTTCTCCGAGAGATAAGTTCCTTCTCTTGTTATCTCGAAGCCCACATGCACTTTGATTAATATAAATCCGTTGCTATTCAGTCTTCGTATTTCGTAGACATCCGGATCTTGACGATTCAGCACCAGTTGTTTTACAAAGAATTTCATAATATCGTAATGATTGGAATTGTGTGAATTTGACAAATAACGTCAAAAATATTATACTTCAAGTCGTTCCAACTTTTTACCTCTATTCTGTTGAACGAATAACGTTTTATTGTAAATATTATTAGCATTGAATTCGATCGAATGGAAGCTCAATTCGAATCGTAATGAACTGAAAGAATTCAAAAGTTGAATAAGAAAATCTGAGAAAATAAATGAATTTGTCGAGTGATTTCAATTGACACGCGATGCCTTTTTTTACGTCACTGTAAGCGAGGATTCTCCGTGAAATTTATGAGCAGTATTTCGTCATCCAAGTTCCTAGTACCCTGCACTCTTTTTTTTTCTTTATTTTTTTTTTATTCTCGTCTTTCCCCCTTCTCTCGCTTTCGTGCTCTCTTTCTTTGTAATACGGTTACGAACACGCGATGGAATCCCCCTTCGAAGATTCAATGGAATAGCATTTACCGGCTGGTTTTTATGTCTCCACGTGCGTTCCGACGACCTTTACGTATACTTTTTAACACGAGCACAGATCGACCCAACGTACCTACTTCGATCCGGAAACCTGCACCTGGTGAAATATATGGTTGTGTTGATTTTGTTCGAATATTCTCTTGTTGATGATTCGACTGGCTCTCTCTCTCTCTCTCTCTCTCTCTCTCTCCCTCTCTCTCTCAGCACTTATTTCTCGAATGTAAGAGATACTCTATGCTGAGACAATCTTAGTAGACCGTGAAATCGAGTACAGATAAAATGGTTCATTGATTCTCGATCGTGACAATGAATTGTCAGTTTTTTAATTCATTTTCAACTCTTGTATTTCGTCGGTCTCTTCACTTTTAAAACTTTCACTTCAATTTCTATTTTTCAATGTTTCTTTCTCGTTGGATTGATGTTTCTTTTTTTTTATATTTCAGTTTCTTTTTCAACATAGAAATGGGGAGTCATCTGAAAAACAGGTTCGTGTGCGAAATTTTCTTTTTTTTTTGTGAAAACGATAGTTTCATATTTGATGGGTACTAGATGATTTTTTTTTAAACGAAATTTCTTGAAATAACAATGTTACAGCTGTTCTGACGGGGATCCTATAAAAATGAGATGCTCTCGCGGTTACTGCGTTATTTAAGATTTCGTTGATCCCGAAAACGAAAATAATCAAATAGAGCCTTTGAAAAAAGGATTTTTGATGTTTTTGCATACGCTTTTTCTTTCATTGACGAATAATGAGGGTGAAATCTGACTTTTTTTAAATGTGATTAAAGTTTTGAAAAATCTTTTGTTTCAAGACCTATCTCTTGTTGCCATATCACATAAATGAGTTCTAGATAAGCCAAATGTCAAAAATCGTCGTCGTCTGGAAAGCATTTTTTTTTTTAACCCGTATCTTTCAGTAGCTGTAACTCTGTTATTTCAACACATTTGATTACAAACGATTTATAGGATACTTTGCAAAATACAGTTTATAAATTACATGCACGTAATCAATTGTTAAACATGAAACGATATTTTGCTTGGAAAAAAATCAAAAAGTCACAGATTTCTCGGTTTCGAACTAGACATTGGAAATCGTTGTGAAATATACGACGGAAAAAAAAATGAAAATAATTCTTTAGGGTTATATGAATCGTATGAAAAATAAAGGGCAAAATGCTGATGTTTAAAGGTCGATTGTAGGTCAGACTGAGATCGAATACCTTGTACATAGAAAAAAAAAACGAAATTACTTAGAACGTACGAAGTGCTCAGACATTTTCAAGCCGAAGGGCTCTTTCTCCGTTCGGTCCCTCATCGTGAGTATCTCGTATGGCCCCTTTCACTTTTTGTTCTCAGTCGTCGACACAAAAAACGGTCTCACAATGACGGTTACTCAAAAAATCCAGGGCCCTTGTTCGGTTTTCGTTCCTTAACGATTTTCTGGTTCACAACAACTTAAAGAAATCTTATTTTGGTTTTATTGTCAATCTTATTATGGACTCTTGCGAATCTTACAGCAAGTACACACGTCCATTGCTGATCATTTATAGGGGATGCGACATTTGATCAACAAAAAAAAGCATTATTTAATATCAATTTTTCTGTTCATTTTTACGCAATTTCGATTTAGTCGACTTTTCTTTTAAGTCGCATACAATACAATTTTCCAACAATTTCGTCGTCGAGGAATGTACAAAGTATTTAATCAATAAAAATCATGATAAATTACTTTGTTGATCAATATGCAGCTAAATATTTAAACAACTTGTGTTTGTATATTGATCGATTATTATTACGATCGCGTGTCAACAACACAAACGTGTCACAGAATAGATTAGAAGGGGATTTGGTTCTGTGTGACTGTGTGCATATGATACAGCAGACTACGCGTCACCGTTAATATTATTCATATTATTTATTTAATATTATTTATGAATTTGAAATAATTGATGAATTCCACAAAAATGATAGTTGAAAAAAAATATGTATATGTATGGAAAAAACTTTCGAGATCCTCTTTCGGGGAAAGTTCGTGAGAAAAGGCACTCGAGCAGATCCGTGACACGTCGAAAAATCCAAATAGTCTCGTTCATTGTTTTAATAAAGTTCAGTTTCGAATGAATCCAAAAAAGCACAGAGTATTTGAAAAAAAAAAATCAAATACGATGAACTGTAGTTTCATCGAGCGCAGAGAGGTCTTGCGACGAAAAAAAAAACTTTAAGATCGACTCGTGCACTGGAAAATTCGACGTGTATAAAAAGTGTGAAGTGCTCCCGGAACCTTGGTGTCTTGGTATTGCTTGGTTGGTTTCAGACTTTTGTGGTGAATTCAAAAGAAATCGAAGGCTGCACCGTGACACCAGACTCTCAGGTGTGCTCGCGACGTTGCTATGGAATCGTGTTTGCTTCTTTTTCATTACATTTCACAAAAATAACTAGATATATAATCATTGAAATCTCGTGAATTTCAATAAGTTTAAGTTTGATAAAACGCGAGAGAAATCGATGAATAATACATGAGCGTTGGAGGCTCGTCATCCAACATACTGATTTATTATGTAGCGATATGTTGAATATTCATAAGTTCAAAGCTATAACCGCGGAATGAAATTTTTATTTCGGCTAGTCTCTATATCAGACTAACTCGCTGATGGGACCAGTTCTATCGAGCTTGTGAAATGAATTCAAGGACAGACGCCGATTGTCGAGCTGGTGTCTATTTCCTCGATCAGGTTTCCATTCGGAATAAATACGTCATTTCAATACACTTTACTATATTACCATTGACCAATTTTTAATCATCTAATCCTTGACCGATCTAAATAATAATTTTTTAGAAATTTATGAAAATGTTTTGCCGTTCAAGTCTTGGATTACACATTTTTTTTCGGCATAAGGAAAAGTTGTTTTTTTATATTCAAGAATTTTTCGACGATGAAGACCGAGAGATATTCGCAAATGATGAATAAAATTAATAAAAGCAACGAAATACAGGAAACAATTGGTTTTTGTGAAATAAATTTTGTAAGCGATAACGTATTTGTATTAATAGACGCATACGCACGATTAATGCAGGAGTCGATCTTTACTTGTGAAAGGAGAGCCAGGGTGAGAAATCTTATGAGAACATTTGACGTCGCACATTCATGCTTATCTGAGAGATAAGCTACGAGGAGTATTGCAACAAATAAATTAGTGTGTTATGTTTTACGGTTGCCACCAATAGAAATTCTGGTTTTTGCACTGACTTTCGAATTGGTTGAAACTGCGACTTTGTTAAAAAGATCGATTGTTTAGTACGCAGGTCTGAGTCTTTTTCGATACCAACAAAAAAAAATTCGTTCCAACAGTATATTTTGTTGATGGTCTCTGAAGCATTTTTTTTTCATATGTTTCAATAACAAACGTCTCTTCAGTTTCGAGCTCCTTGTTCCCCTGTTTCGTGCTTCATTTTTTCTCGGCCGGAAAGTCTTTGAAAAGGGAAGTAAAGCTCATTAGTTGTAGTTGATAAGATATTTCAATGTAATCTGAATGGCAGCCGGTGCGTAACACGAGAAAAATTGGCCAGAAAAAGTCCGATGAAACGTATGAAGCGAAATTGAAGGGCGTTTGACAGCACGATGTTTGATGTGCTTCTGTAGGAGTCGGTGGTGGTTTCAACCGGTAGAACAGGGGGACCGAAATATATAAAGGATGCCCCGATGAGGTGGTAGATGTCGAGATTCGCGCGCAACTTTTATTACCCCCGCCAAAACACCCTTCGAAACTCTATTTATATATTTCCTACAGTTCGAACTCTCATTATTTAACTTCCGATGCCTAAATGCCCTCCGCCTCCGAAAATATTTCAAGATTTTGCAGTTACTTTGAAAATATTGAGAATTGAGCACAGTTTTTGACTCGTAATCGATGATTAATGAAAAAAGATCGTGTTGGTAATGGCTCGCGGGATATTTCTGAGATTTGTGCAAAGAAAAGCTACAGTACAAATTCTATCAATTTGATTTCTAACATAACAAACGTTCATTTACGTCCAAGTTTTCTTCTTCTTCTCCTTCTTCTTCTTCTTTATATGAAAAATTTTAAGGGCGAAGATTCGATAACAATGCACTCGATTTATTCTTCGACTCTATCAAATTATTCCACCTTTCGGCGCATTGTTGTAGAGGGAAAATTGAAAAAGGAAAAGCTCGAAGTTTTTTGCAATCGTATTGAGGAAATGAGCTTTATTTGTACGCACTGTACAGATGTATGAAAAAATGGAAGAGCTATACGCACACGCGGCTTTCTCCTTCCATCGCAACATCGAACGATACGCTCGTGCTCTCTCCCTCTTATCGAACCAACATGAACGAATCGTGTTTTACCGGGCGCAGTTTCCCTCGAGTTGCGCGAGGCGAACGAACGGTGGTCATGAAGCTCTGAGCGCGAACGACGTTTTACCTTTTTTTTCATCACAGTCGCGTTTAGTGCGCTTAGATAAATATATTTTAATAATAAATTTAATTTTATTTATTCTCATCGAGATATTATTTTGATTCGGAGTGGAATAAAATTTCACGCGTTAGTGCTACCGACACAAAAACTTATTATATCATATATCAGGACACGCGTGAGAGGTGAGTTTCGCCGCTTGGATCCTCTTCGTTGCTGAATGCTTCACAAACCGTTGGATTAATGTTTTTCTTATTTCTATTTCGTTGAGTTTGAGTGTCTGGCTCTCTTTATTCCTATTTTTTAATACAATATCCCCATTTGCGGCGTGAGTGAATTTTGGTTTTTCTAATTACGTGATTTCAACCCCTTAACGTCAATTGCAGTCGATTTACAACTTTGATATGACTTTTATTCTGAAACAACGAGAATTTCGCTCGAAAATTCGTCTTTCAAGATAAATACGTTTGAAATATAATATTCGATATGAAATATGAAATAAAAAGTGCTGGAACTTTGTGGTAAAATCAAGTATGATCCTTGAACGAGATTCTAGTGATTGGTTTATTATTTGCCATCAATTCTACTTGGGACAGATGTTTATTCGAGCAAATAGTAAATGTCCCCATGGCGATAGTTAAGATTTTTCCGAAGTGTGGACACATGGCGATAGCCGGTTACTTTATACTCTGTACCCAGCATGGACACCTGGTCTCCGTTACTTTTCACCCCATGTATGCAATAATAAACGTTAGGCGCGTGGCCACAAGTATGAAAGCCGGATATTCGTCAATTAGTCAGGAAACGTTTGTTTTAGATCCCTGTATTCGTAGACGCGTTTTACTGAGGGTGCCCCAGATTAATTACAAAGCACGCGACCGTCGAAAAAGTCTGCTACGATTTATAGAAAAAAAAGAATACTTTAGAAGTATTTATAAGATTTTTTTATCACGTAAATAAACAAGCACACAAAATAGAATTTAATTGGAACATTCGGTCGTTAAACTTAATGATGACTGTATTTTTTGTTCTCTCGTTGACATAAAAATCTTGCAATTTCATTGAATTGAGCAATTGAACGAATGTGTTGAAAGCATTTTATCGTAGATAGAAATTTGGCTTTGCAAAGAATTGGCGTTCTCACCACGTGGTCGTATTGATTTTTCTTGAGCGCGCGCTCGAGGGCCGAGGGTAACCCACGTTCGCGTCCACGCCTCGTCCCTGCCGAGAGGGGGATGAAGAGAGAGAAGATTCTCTATCGTCATTGGGGTTCAAGCTGGGACTACTATATCGCAGCCCGTGAGAATCCACGACCAAGAAGAAGTTCCAACAGGCGCATCCTGTACTTACTTAACATTTTTATGCTTCCAGTAATAGAACGTTGGTGACAAAGTAATTACTTAATAATGTCATTCAAAAAGTTCACCTTTTACCAAGTTTCATATCGATAAAAAGCAACTGGCATTTTCGTTCAGGCGTTCCATTCAGATTCCAGAATCGTAATTTATCGAGATGGAGTAATTTCCTATTGCCGAACGAAGTTCCTTCCTCGTAAACCGACAAAATACACAAATTGGCAATCTTGAAAAGTATTATTTTTAATTAAATTGTTCAAAGTGAAGAAATATCATATTTCGTGATGATTATTAGGGCATGAAATAAAAATTCTACGGAAATACGATAAATTGAGTAATATCGAGATGTTTTCATAGAATAAAAAATGATGATGAGATGAATTTTTGAACTCAATGCGGACCTGTCGATAAATCGATCGGAATAAACAGAGGTTGATATTTTTTCTTCCCCTATTCGTTGCCTGTGGATCATCAGCAAATAAAAAATGACCTTTCCACACGAAATAAAATATAGCAACATTATGTGTCTACGTTCATTCTTTGCTTTCCTTCAACCTGACCCTTAAGCACATTTCGAGCTTCGGGGTTCTCTAGCTAAACCTTGAAATCACGTACACCACAATATCCGGGTTTTAAGGAGGGGTTCTGAGGACGTTGACTTTAAGGATCGATATATATAAATACATGTCTACACATATATTTTGCAGTTTACAAGTGGATAGGCTGGTCAATATTCGCGCCTGCTTCCGCTATTACACGTACATAAAAAAAGCACACCCTATTTTGCACATTGCGATCATTATCGTTGAGCCACGAAATCGACCCTATATATTCTCCAAATGACACCCGCCCCCTTTGATTTTCTTCGCACGAACAGAAGGCACTGTTAGGGAGAGTTGATCGTTATAAAATGTTTGAACGAGGCTCATGAGCCACGTTTTTCTCTTCGAGCAATATCTTTTTGCAACGTAAGGGCCGTAACAATTTTTAACGAAATTGTTTGATAATGACCTTTTTCCGATCAATAAACGGTGCAAACGTTCACATCATTCGAGGTTTAGTAATAAAAGCAATATTTTTTCAATCTTTGGTGCTTTCGAATTTGCTATAATCGTATTTGACGACAAATCTATTTAAAGTTACTTATTTATGTTAACTGGGCATCGCATGCAAAATAAGGATCGAAAATATATCACAACGGTGCTATTTTATTCAACCTTATCCCTCGCGTTGTAATAAATTTTCATGATTCCAAGCTATTTCATTGATCAACGTATAAAATAACCATTCGCATTGTCGTGGAAAAAGACAGAACTTTCAGGCGCTCCCACAAATCGTGAATCTTATTTTATCTCTTTTTCGATACTTGAAAATGATCAACAGGAAGTTTCATTAAAATCTACCAACCGGAACTTGCACTCTTAGGAGAGATGAATTCCTCGATATTCTCCATTTTCAAAAGTTCTAGAGTTTCCAACAATTTTTTGATGTTTTTAATTATTCAGGGGATTTTTTTTTTTTTTTTTTTTAATTTCTCAAATGCGTTTGGAAACTCGAAATTGAATAACAGAAAAGTTTCATCAAAATCTATCGTACGAAGTCCAGCGCTCACGAGGGTTGAATTCTGGGATATTTTTGATTTCTTTCTCGTTTTTGTTTTATTTTTCTCTACAAATTCCCATTGGTAGACGCGATAAACGTCATCCCCTTGGTTGAGTTAATCAAATGACGTGCGAATGTTGAGAAACCCTACGATCGCACCCTTCGTACCTCAAGCGATTATCTTTTTTTTTTTTTGGTTTATCACTGCATCCAACAGTCATTCGATCCTTCTTTTGGAAGCCGTTGCTTGGTTAGCGATCGAATAAGTCATAGCGTTGAAATCATTCCATAAATAATATTCTTTCGTTTTATACAAAAATTATTGAAATTCAATCAATTGGAAAAATGGCACTAAAATATTCATTTTTCTTCGGATCAATAATAACTCGGATGTTAGTACAAAATTGAACAAACTACGAAATCGTTTTCTTCGTCGCTTCGGTTCTCTCTTCGACCGACATCAAATTAATTCCAAGCTTTATAGAATTGTTCGTTAGAGAAGCTTGTTTGGCTGATGAAGGTATGAATTGTTGTATAGTTCGTTCCTTGTCAAATTGTCAGTGTTGATGGCGTATTTGGAGACAGTTAAGGTGGTCCAATGTGTACAAGTGTATGATAAAAGGAGTGAATTAGTGAATGAATATGAGTAATTTGATTGACGGTTCATGATATTTTCTTTTGTAAGCTCGGTTTACATGGTATACGTTCGTTGAACGAGTCAACAGTGCAAGACTAAAGATCTCACATCCCGTGACTCTTGTATATTATTGTATAAATCTTTTGAATAGAAGAGAACTATCAGTGTCATGAACTCGAGGGAGAAAGGAAACTATGGATCACGCATTGGGGGACTCCGCGACGACCTAAGATAAAATGACTTATCATGGGTGCTCTGATGTTTTGTAATTAGTATGCAGATTATCGTATCGAATGGAGAAATACACTATTAAATGTGGAAAACGAGATCGTTGTTGTTTCAGTTAAACTTTGACACGTGTCTGTAAATCAATACGAATTTCAAAATATTTAAGGATTTTGTGCGTGTGATTTTTGTGGATTCATTAAAGTCCTACATTATCAAGTAAACAATCCATTCGCATGTTTCTACGTAAATAATATACGTCACGACTGTTTATTATCAACGAAAACGAGTTTCGTTGCGCTTGTATAAATCTGGGGGATCGCTCGAAGTAAAGGTTTTCAAAACGGGAGGTCGAAGGCGCGTGAGTCGTTCGCTCGCTCCTATTGGCTCGTTAACGTAAATACAAATACATAATATATCTTAATAATTGATGTAATATATGCAGTAAATTAGAAAAGGTGAAATGTCTTTAGAAATATTATCACGATTATTCTTTTGACATCGGGTTTTAATCACTGTCACTATGAAAGCTTGTAAGTGCAGAATGACATAATTATATTCTATCATCTTAATTTTCAAATGTCTCCTGTATCGAACATCCAATCGAGCTTCCCGCGAATATCGGGTTTGAAAAAGTAGTCATGTCCAACGATTGGATGATTATTCGTTGGATTATCAATGAAATTATTTAAAAAATTAGAACTCATTCGATAAACGAAGACTCACACTTTGTTCCTTGAACAGAATTCCATTAAATTGAACGATAAATGTCAAGTCAAACCATTGCTCTGTTAATTTTGTTTAATTCAAGCCAAAAAAAACAAAAAGTTGCATCCGGCATTGTTTTTTTTACTGAATGAGATTTTGTTCAGTGTGCACTTTTTTTTCTTATTGGCCTCGACTATGAGTATTAGTAAAAGGCACGAAAACTTTTGGCAACGATTCCCCAATGCCACTTTTACGAGATAGAGCGCGTCCGGTTCTTTCATTCCGTCCAGGATTCACCATTCTCGACGAAGACGCGGGCAAACAGAACTTCAACGACATCTGTCACTTGCGGTCTATCGTACGAATAAAATTTTGAAATAGAGTGCCTGGCATTAAATTTGATCTGGGGCGAACGTCGTTAAAAACGGGATTTCAAAATCGGGTTCTACGCTTACTATGTAATTATAACGGTTTGGTGTTGATCTATGATGCAAAATTTTACGCCTGATTGCTCGTTATTGGATTTCACTGCAACAATAATCCGAAAAAACCAGATTCATGCAGCTGGTCCAGCAACCAGTGACGGTTTTTGTCAAAATAACTTTTATGCATTAAACTACTTCACAGTTCAGAAGACACAATCCCTTCGCACGTACTAAACGAAATTGACAACAAATCTTCTAGCAAAAGTGGAATCAAAAAAATATATACGCAGGTGCAATCTATTCTTATCTCTCGCGTTGAAATAAATTTTGATGACGTATAAAATAACGATTCATTGTCCTGGCGTAGTAAGGAAAGCAGAATTTTCACGCTCTCCCACACAACATCTTGTGTCTGATTTTATTTCCTTCTCGCTTTCATTTTATTTTTTCCCAACGAATTCTCATTCGAGCAAGTTACGAGGGCAGCATATGCATTATTCAGAAAGACCCGAGTTAAATGATTGCCCGGTATACACACACGGTACACCATGAGGAGGAAAAATAAATGAAAACTCTTTATATATTATATGGAATTTCCTGTTTTTTTTTTCGTTTACGGAAAAGGGAAAACAGAAACTATGTCAATCGATAAGACTAACGTATTTAACAAGTTTTATTTTAATGATGTATCTAAATAGAAATAAAATAAAATATTTCGTGTCCGTGAGAGAGAGTTAATGTGAAAAAAATACAAATTTTCGATAAGTAACTCGAAGCTTATTATGGGGCTTTGGGGAGCTTTATTGCTCAAGAAAAGGCTAATAAATGGTTTTTGTTTGGTTGAAATTTTTCAGAAACCATGTCGAAACAAGGCAGTATAAAGGGCAGTATAAAGGACGGTGAGAAAGGATCTTACGATCCAGTGACAACGAATGGCGATGCTGGCAACAGCGAAATTAAGCTTGAGGCAAAAATGTCTCTGCTAAACGGGGTGACAGTGATTGTCGGTTCGATCATTGGTTCTGGAATATTTGTAAGCCCCGCTGGAGTTCTTCAGTACACAGGAAGTGTCAATGCTAGTTTGCTGGTATGGACGGCATCAGGAATATTTTCCATGGTGAGTGAAAATCAATTTCACGAATGTAAATATAGTTTTAAAAATAAGAAAACCATTGGATCGTCGATAGATCGAAAATCCATTAAATTTCATAACCGTATGAGTGGCTTTTACTCACGAAAAAAAAAGTTGCACCTTGACGTTTCATATCGACACCTGACTCACGGCTGTGCTAACAAATTATAAAAACGAGTCGTGTTATTTGATTTTATGCGAGTATATCGCATACTTATCATTGATTGGTGTAGAACCGATTAGTACGCATGATTGATTTTTTTTTGCTTGATCAACCCGTTAAGCCCCCCCGGTGAGTGGTGACAGACTCAATTTTTCCTCGTCTTATCATCAATAATTATGTCTTGATGTGCGCTCTTACGTACACATCAATTTTCCGAACGGAACCAACGAAGCGTTTATAATTGACTCAGACTACTCGCGCACGTATTTGTCGCGTCATAAACTTGAACCAATTTTTTAAACTCCGTTATTGTTGAAACAACAGTACAATCACGACGACTGGAATAATTTAATTTGACGCAACTTTCCTCATCGTGTATCTTTTAATTATCGATTTTCTTTATTTCGATGGAATCATGCAACTTGCTAGACTTGCGCGATCATTTAAAATATTGCACTAGAACAGTCGTCGATAAAATTATGTGCACAATGCTCGATAAATTACGTTAAAGATATGAAAAAAAACTATGACCAAATCCTTGAAAGCCTCAAAGATTTATCAATGATTCTCCAATTCAGTGGCTGCCTGAGAGTCTGTTAATCCTTTGAGCTGTGCAATAACTTACGTTGACCCATGTGAACAGTAATTATTTGTTAATGACACACATACCACGTACAAATAAATAGTCAAACTTTTTACTTTTCCATCAAAAATTTATTCTGTACTAAACTACAATGAACATCGTAATGGCAATTTTTTCACAAACTCGGTACACTTCGAAGACTTTTACAGAATTTTTTGAGAATTTTTCGTACGGTTATTTTTATAAAAGAAAAAAAATGAAGAAACGAACGAACTTGAATTTCCACGTTTCTCGACTTTCGATTCATAATCAGCAAACCTGAAAGACCCCGACAACTAAATTCCCCATCCATTATATGTAGGGATAACGTTTAATTTATTCTAAACAAACAAGTTTCAGTCCCTGATGCTGTGTATTGATTAATGGTATTCACGAGTAAATTACGATTTCACTGCTTTTGTATGAAATTAGGAATCTAACGTAGATTAATTCAATAAAATTAATTTAAAAAATGCATTTTTTGTTAATCCTTTTATTTGTTATGTCTCAGATCGGCGCGTACTGTTACGCAGAGCTTGGTTGCATGATACGAAAATCAGGTGCCGATTATGCTTACATAATGGAGACATTCGGTCCCTTTTTGGCCTTTATGAGGCTCTGGGTCGAATGTATGATCGTCAGGCCGTGCAGTCAAGCGATCGTTGCCCTCACCTTCAGCGTCTACGTGATGAAGCCCTTCTTTCCGGATTGTGCACCACCGGAGGACGCAGCCAGAATGCTTGCAGTTTGCTGCATATGTGAGTTAACGCTTCATTGAAAATTTCACACTTGATGGATATCTTTAGTGTCTCAAATTACTCGATAAAATGATAATTATATCGATTTCGACTGAACAATGAGTTGGCGGCAATTGATAAAATGTAGATATGCCGTTAAGAAAAAGAGTCAAGGGTCAAGCGTAATTGGGGTTGATTAAATGACTAATCAAGTGCATATAATTCTCAGATGCATATGATCATAATTGGAGGTTAATTTTCATGGACTTTCTGGTCACTTTCAATCTCGATCGCTTTCTTTACCATTAAAAATCGCTAATTATTGAGAATGAAAGCTGTAGCAAAGGAACTAAACATACCTGTTGATTGTAAAACTCCCTCTCTCTCTCGCTCTCCCTCTCTCTCTCTCAAAGTCTCTCGACACAAGGTTTAGCGTAATTACAACCATAACTCAAGACTTATTGAAAGGACGAATAAAAACGAATTTTACGAGATATAATTAAGGAAAACAAACATTTGCTATTGAGTAGAAAAATCTTATAGTGAATCAGAGACCAACAATCTTAATAACGTCCTTCGTCGAAAGAGTGCAGCGTTCGCAATTTCTGCATAACAGACCAATCTTACTTCAACAAAGAAAAAAAAAAAAAAATAGATCGTAAGCAAGTTTTGACTGATGCAACACTCACACGAATTACAACACTTCTTAGTGCTCGTCTTCTTCGCACAATCCCTCGTCCTATATTTCTTTAATTTTCGGTCTTCCTCTTGGAGCAGGCATTTGACATTGCCTTCTTCATTCCTAGTTATTCTTCCTTGTACTTCTTCTGACCTCTGGTGGCACTGACTTGCTTCGCGGTACGAGACTTTCAAGCAGCATTCGCTTGTATTATACTTTTGTACTCTTAACTACATGCTGCTTGCTTTATGCTCGTTACACGTTATTCAATTACATTTCGTTACAATGGAGACGCCAGATTGCTGCCTTCGAAGAGCTTGCAAGTTCGTGTTCTCAACAAACCCACAAAGTTCTCTGGAAACAAGTTCTTGAATGACCAAAGTCCGAAATCCTGCCTTTTGGGTAACTCATGAAATCCTTGAATATGTTTAAACCTTTTTCGCCTTGCCATTCGCTATTTATATCGAAATTACGATGTGTTCAAGGCCATCGTGACAAAGATACAATTTTCAATTGTAAAAGTTACTTGCAAAAGCATAAGCTGCTTCCATTATTTCTGCTGTTACTCATTTCTTCATGTAATTGTTCGGATTCGTCGTAAAGTTGTTGCAACTACGAGGTCGTTTCCGTTCATTCCTCCAACATTTTTCTTTCTCAATCTCTTGCCAAGATGTCGAACGAAAAACTAAGTTAACGTATTGTTCGAGGTGATATGATCGATTGAACTGCAATGTGACGCATGTATCACATTATTGACAGCGTAGCAGGGGGTAATGCGTGTTCTTGCTGGCTGATCGTAACCTCCTCAATGTTCATATTAACCCTGATTCTTTCATGATTGAATCTGTTCCTTCTGAAATTTTTTTCTAGTTGTTGTTATTCTTTCGTTGTTGTTTTTTTTTTTTTTTTTTAATTCACAAAATTAAGAGGGAAGTCAAGTGAACTTGGTAAACATCGATGACAACGTTCAATTTGAGCTTAAGCGAATTGAGGGACTGAGCTCGATGTTGACTACAACAATCTCACTCGGTGTCAGGGACCAGTTAAACTAGTTTGCTTTTCCTAACACTAAATACGTTCGAACTGAGACTTACGGCCTTAAAACTTTTATTTTTCTGCTCGCGCCGCAGATTCATGGTCATGGACACGTTTCTACACTCCTTTCAGATGAGATCTGTGAATGAGAAACGCTCCTTGTAAAGTTTAGAATACCAGGTAGAGCCACCGGTGTTCAAATCTTTTTGTATGTGTATCATTTTACACTTTTAACATTGAGGGACCGTTTATAGTTAAGATCCAAAAATGTGCGTGTCATTTCGAATTTATTTTTCATGAAAACGATGGTTTTATGTTCAACCAATGATCTTTTTTTTCTGAAGTACATTCGGACGAGTTTTTAGATAACTTTGTTTAACAACAGAATTATAACTCTTCGTGCAGTCATTCTGTAAAAAAAAAATGCCCTCACGATGACCACAACTTTTGACATTTGGCTCAAACAGGTTTCATCATCAGTGAAAAACGTTTAAAACAAAAGAGAAAAGTTTTCTAGTATAGCATTTGGAAAAATTAGATTACTTTTGTTGGGAAAAAAAAAACGTTAGATAACAACAAACGAGAGATACTATTACGAAAAAAAAGCAATAAAAATTGTTGAACGATACTTGGGAAAATTGGATGTTTAGTTTTGTTAAATTCAATTTACAAACGTACGTCTCGTAAATAGAATGTACTCCGTCCAGGGGATAAGAGTCTTATGTACAGGGTTGTATGTCGTGGTTGCAAGGAGGGTGAAAACCGTTGAGCGCAAAACTCAATTTTCAATGCGAGTGTGGACTGTAGACTTGTCAGACTTCCCCACTGAAAGATCAACACATACACACCACACACAGACACACGTAAACACACGGGGAAGTGTAACAGAGAGTTACGCGATGGGAAACACGTATCGATCGATTGTTTTTTTTTCCTTTCATCCCCAAGAGTCCCAAGAACCCTCATTTAAATTTCTGTCATATTTATAATGCACCTGAGACGCGATTCGCTGTGATTACCGTTCCGTTTGTCATGGAACTTATTGTTAAGCGGATAAATTTTTATCCTACTTTTTTTCTTCATTTCTTGTTACACGAGGGTATTCGTAGAACAAAAAGTTTTTATTTGCACTCTCCATCAGGATCGAGCTCTACTTATAGACAAATCGTTTGGACGATGGTCGGGAGAACAATTGCGATAGCTAATGATTAAAAAAGAAAAAAATTAAGAATCTATTCTCGTCGTGGGTCGATAAATAAATAAGAAAATTCTGATAAAATAAAAAAAGGAAAACAGAATGTCTCTCGTCCATATTGTGTTGAAAAAAGGATGATGTTGGGAAACTGGGGAACCCTCGGATGTTTAATAACAGAGACTATGAACGACAAATATGGTGGTATTCGAGCAATTAGCAAATTGGAAACGTTTCTTCGCGGTCTCTCTGATCACGACAATAACGAAGATGAGGATGTTGATGATGATGCACGTTGTATATTACGATACGAAGGACGCGCTTCGATGTCATTGTCACGTCCCATTTTTATCCTCTTCTTGCTTTCGTTTTTTTTTGTCCTCACGTTAATATAATAAAGGAAAAGGTTTTTTATTCCGCAGTAAAAATTACCGAGAAATTATTGAGACGCAATGAAAGTAATCGAGTATAAAGTTACGAACGTTCGTGTAAGCCGTTAACAGCTCTTGTTAAAAATCTGTGAGCACACCGCTTTTATGCAACCGATCGATCCGTAGTTGAAAGCTCTAGAATCATAAGTGCTCTCCAAATGAGGCCATCATCGCTGTATCCTCCTGAGAAACGATCAATTACCTATATTAGATTTTCCCGCCGTACGCGAAATAGACCAAAAATGGTAAAGAATCATTCGATAGAAATGTAACGATTATTTTAACTTGTGATTATTTTCAGCACGTTGTAAAAATCTTTTATTTATCAAATAGATACTATTTATGTCTCATACAGGCACTCTGGCGTTCATTAATTGTTGGGACGTCAAATGGGCGACGAGAGTTCAAGACGTATTCACTTACGCGAAACTACTCGCCCTGTGCGTTATTATTGCCACCGGAGCTTATCAGTTCTGCAAAGGTGAGTGAAGTTACGAAATTTATGTTGATCCACCAACGATTAATGAAATTATTAAAGTTTCGTCGTTCATTTCATCCTCAAACAAGACTAAATTTTATTTTTTATTTTTATAAAATATCGCACTTTTGTTATTCTTTTAATTTCTTTTTTACGATGCATTTTTATGCTGAACGTTGAACAATCAATACAACACTTTAAAGCTGAGATCTTTCATGTATTGATCTACTTCGCGATTAATAGCACAATATGGGCTGTCAAGCAATTACCTGTACTTTTCTATCATCGTTGAATTGACTTTCGCTCTATTGAGCTCTTTCAACGAGCAATTCTCCACACTGAGCCTTCAGGGCACTCTACGATTATCCTCGACCCCCGACTCGTTCTGTTTTATATCCACACGCGCGAGTACACATCAGGAACTTAAATACAAGCTTCTCGCTTAATAGAGAAACGTTGGATGCTCAAAATTGAATAATGAAAGAGCTCTCGGTACACATCAATTGTTAGAAAGGTATTTAGCACTTGCAGCAAGCTCGACTTATATGCATTTATACGTCAGTAAAAACAAGTCCTTGGTAGTTAAGATCCTCTATAATTGCATTTCTCGTTCGTATGCTCGTAATTTCTTTCTCGATGAACAGTGCTACCCAACCAAACTGAGAACTTGTTGAAACGAACAATTTTAATAAAGCATTGACAATTAGTAATTCACTGACGTATTCTCAGGACTCGAAGGTCCAAAATTAAAACTGTCACCTTCATAACTCTTCTTATCCTAATTTTGACTGATTCTTCCAGACTTTTGTAAAGGAAAACCTTGAGAGCATAAAATGTTGTATTCGATATCTTTACGAAATACACTCTCTTAATGTTTCATTAAAATGTAAATTCTTTACTAATGACACATGGAAATAATACAACCACATTTTTCCAAGTCATGATTATAGAGCTCAGAGTGGAAAAAAGCTGGAAAGGAGCGTCGAAAATCTTTAGGCTCGACGTTAATTCTTTGCGTCTCTAGAGTTCTAGATCTTCCGACACACCCACGTACGTTTTCATACGCGTGAATTCATAAAATACATTCTACGATCTTTATCACGATTAATGTTACTGTACACACGCATATAAATGGTCCATGTGTACACATAACTATGAATATATACGTATGTGTATAGATTTGGCTCAACTACTGTTGCTTCTCCTGTCTTTTCACAACGTCGTCCTGTTACCGGACGAGACAATTTGCCCAATCAAAAAGCCGATCTAAATACGTCCACGAGAGTAGAACAAGTAATGCCGGTTACAAACCTCGTGTGTATAAAGAATATCGGTTAAATTGGACCATTCAAACTTTATCCGAATGATTCGTGGCGCTCTTTCTCCGTTTCTGTCTCTTTCATTCTCTCGCGGTATCTCGCTATGGGCTACGAGCCGCGTTCCTTCTTCATAAACTCCTCCAATGCTTGTTTCTTATTCGAAGTTGAAAATTAAAAGACCGGCGAACAAAAGATACTCGTTAGACGGTTTTCATATCCTTTCTGTTCCCACGATCGTCCTTATTCAAATTTAATTTCATCACTGAATTATCGAATTATTTGAACCATTGGGGCAAGACATTTATCTTGTTGCTCTTTATTTGAAAGCGTTCAGTAGGGCAAAGACCTGACCTACACAAAGATCAAGGCCATTGTGTGCAATCAAACTTCAAAGGCATTTGCCCTTTACGATTGGAAAAAAAAAAAATTCAGAGCTATTTAACTTTCTTTTCGTTTTAAATTTGAATGTTCATCATAATATTTTTTTAAAAGAATAACAAAAAATGCTTGTTTATTGATGTTGTTATTTTTAAAATGGTTATAAAACTTGGATCGTGTCTAATTTTGTATTGTTTCGAACTGTGACAATTAGGAAACACGGAATATTTCACGTTTGACAATACAAAAACGGAAGTGACGAGTATAGCGCTGAGTTTTTATTCTGGGCTCTTTGCTTACAACGGTTGGAATTATCTCAACTTTATAATCGAGGAATTGAAGGATCCAGTGAGAAATTTACCACTGGCCATTGGTATATCTTGCGCTCTCGTCACAGTGATTTACGTTTTAACGAACATGGCTTTCTACACTACATTGAGTCCGGTCGAAGTTTTGGGCAGTGGAGCAGTCGCTGTGGTGAGGATAACGAATCGTTAAAAAAAAAAAAAAAAAAAAACAGTAATCTAACATGATCGATGATGAAAATCGTTACGTAACTTCATGGGGAATTCCTTTCGAGCGATCGAACCTCATACATTTTTTTTTTGTTTTTCGTTTCTACTGAACACAGACGTACGCCAATCAGCTGTTCGGAGTAATGGCATGGACGATACCGGTCTTCGTGGCATTGTCCACCTTTGGCGCGGTCAATGGCATTTTATTGACCTCATCTCGTCTATTTTACGCTGGAGCATGTGAGGGACAAATGCCTGAAATTTTAACCATGATCCAGGTCTCAAGGTTAACCCCTACACCGGCCGTCATTTGCATGGTAAAGCTGCAATAAATTTTATTCAAATGACCATTCCTCACAGCTGGAAATACATTTTTTTTCAAATTTTTTTTCTATCCTATTTTCTTGTGAATTCTTGGGAGTTTGGGGGTGGAGAAAAATTTAGCTTAATACAATTTTGTCTGTGAGTATCAAGGAACTAAAAAAAGAAACACCCATTTTTCCCTTCAACAGGCACTTCTATCGATGTTGTATTTGGCATCTTCGGACATTGTCGCTCTCATCAATTACGTCGGTTTCGTCACTTGGGTTTGTTATAATTATTTTTACTTTATCTTGAAATTTTTGATTTTTGAAATTTCGTTCATTCAAGAAACCCTCCAATTTTTCAAAACATTAATTTTATGGCATTAAAAAAAATGAATTGTTCTGAATTTTGTTCGCGTCAACGCAAAAAAAAATTTCATTTAATGCCATAAATAATTCGTCCAACTGAATATTACAATTCACGTATTTTACAAAGTTTTGACTCAATTAAACCCTTTTCGCAGTGTTGCCTGCATATCAATGAGATTTAACTCGATTGAAAATTTGATGACACCAATTGACAAGGTCACTTTATAAGAAATAGTAGGAAATGTTAATTAACAGCATCGTTTTAATGAATTACTACGAATATTTTTTTTTTTTACTCGCTACGAGTTTGAATATTTGTTTTGTCAATACACGACGCACGTATTAACTAACAAAATTATTACCTGATTAAATGCCATTAATTAATGCAAGTTAATTGAATCATTTTAGTTAAGCATCGGAGTGTCCGTTCTCTGTCTACCTTGGCTCAGGTGGGCGCAGCCTAATCTTCCAAGGCCCATTAGAGTGAATCTAGTATTTCCCGTTGTATACATACTTGGCACGTTATTCGTGACCCTTGTACCGATGTACGCTAGTCCAGTGGAAACAGGTGAGACCGAGATATTAAAAAAAAAAAAATCATGAATACTCTTAAGCGTTATGGGCTGAGCACATTGTATTTTTACTCTTTAAATTAACGACATTTTTTTAAATGTCGATGATCGAGTCTTAAACATTTTAAATTAATCAATCAATCGATCGATACAGTAATTATTGTTTTTTTTTTTTTTTCTCAATTGCAGGATATGGTATGCTTATGATATTGTCATCAATACCTGTGTACTTTGGATTCATAGCTTGGAAAAACAAGCCAACATTTTTCCAGAAAGGAGTCGGTAAGAATTTAGCAATTTGTTAAATCCGCGTCTCTGATTAAATGTTTTTCTTTTCTTTTCTTTTTTATTACGTCCAGTTTTTTAACTTTTTGGTAAATTTTATCTGTCGGTTAACAGTATGCAAATTAACGCTGTCGAAGGTCAGGTAAAATTTACCTGAAGGTTAATCAAACGGAGCTAAATCTTTTTTTTTCAATATTTCCAAACAACTGAGTATTTATTTTGGTTTTATGAAATAAATATTACACAATATATTCATAATGAACACTTTGATCTTTCAACTGTTGGCCCAATCAACGCGAAATAATAATTTACAAAAATTTCGTTAATTTTTACATTATTCACCATTTTGTTGTTTTATTTATATTCGTTTTTCTTCTTAATTTTATTATTATTGCTACAGGCTCCATCACCCAATTCCTCCAGAAGACCATGGTTGTCGTTGGACCAAAGAAAGAATAAGGTTTTACAAGTACACTATTACATATATAATACTCTCTCATATTTCACGCATGCTTTTTTAATATTTTTCACATATAAACGTATTTTGATCATCGAACAATAGGCTGCAGAGTCACTTTTCAATTCCCAATAAACTTTCGACATTCAATTCTTCTTCTTTTGCGGGTGTATCAAATTAATTGACAAATTTCTAGCACAAATGAAAAGAAAATTAAATTCAAGTGCTCTTTCGTGATCAACTCCAATGAATATTAAATGCGAAAATGAGTTTTGTTGATTTTCACTCGAGAACGACTGAACCTATATCAATAAATTTGTTATTACATATCGAACTTGAAAAAAAATTTAGTAGGAGAAAAGGCTGAATTACTAATTTAACAATTTCTCGAAAACGAAGCGAACGAGCGGTGGTTCGCGTTTCAATTAACGATATAAAAAAAATGTACAGCTATTTTCGTGAATTGGTCGCCGGGCAAAGCCACAGGGACTGAATTTGCAACTTTTATCGACTTTTCAAAATTCATTCTGCGAAACTCTGACTCTGCAAGTATAGAATTCGCCGATAACGAGCAGATAACCAGTTGAGTTACATTTATTCAGATTTCTTTACGATTATGATGATTTTTACACGTGTATTCAAAATTATGATTTTGCATGATTGATCACGAATGACAGCAGCACCAACATCACACTTGCGTTACAAAAGCACCGCAAAATTGACCCTGTTAACTCAGCGAATATTGATTTTTCGATAATTTAATTTGAGTATATGTTGTAGGCAATGGTGGGTATTGAATTTTTCTTGAATTTAGAAAAGACTATGAACTATCGATGACGTTTACCACTAAATTACATGATGTAATTGTGTAATTTATTAGTAATTACGAATTTTTTTCAAATCGTTCGGAATCGAACATAAATTTTTTAGCTTTGGCGAAAAAATGAATGAAGATTTTCTGATTTCCATATGTAATCCAGTCTCCCTAAGTAGTATTTGAGAAAAAAAACGAGATTCCGTATCAGTTATGAACCTAATTATCGAAAAAGATTTTTCTATTTTTTTAAATCGAAGTTCGTTCAGTTTTATTAATCGGGTGATGATGAAAAAAATGTTGCAGTTAGTTTCACCAAGTTCCTGCAGAAGATAATGATGGTTGTCGGGAAGGCGAAACCAGCTCAGGTTTAAAGGAGGCCTATTCGCGAGACGTTATTTTTTCAACGGTTCGTGTGGATCGTCTTCTCGTAAATAATTAAAATTGAAGAAAAAAAAAAATTAAAAAAAAAAAAAACGAGAGCACTGTAGTAAGCTCGAAGATAAATGTGAAAAGATGAGAATTATGAGGACGACAAAAATGTGCGCCCCAACGACAAGAGACAGCCATATTGAGTTGGGACGCGTGCACGAAAAGCCCGTAATTCATCGAAGCCATTGGATGAAAAATCATTTCAACGTCTTTTTTTAATGCGAAAGACCAAATCAGTCTTTGACCATAAAGCTTGCGGAGGAAATCCTAACGCTGAATACTTCTTGTACAATATAATGTTTAACTCCGACCGATCGTCCAACGAACAAACGCCAGAATGCCGATCGAAACCAATGTTTCGATTCCCCTTATTTTCTTTTTGGAAAAAGCAAAAATGTGAAGTCTTGTTCATAATGTCGAAGAATTTCAAAGGCTCTCGGGGTTAAATGAAAAGTTGAATTTTAACGATCAACAAAGAGGCTGATTCGATAAAAAGTTAGAGTTAAAAAAAATCTTCCAAACTACACAGCTTTGATTTTTTAGTTTTCAAGACACTAGTCCGATTCAAAAATTATTCAATTGTTCGTCGAAGGTATGAAGGCCCGGTCTTCGGAATCGGGCCAGTGTGTCTTTCAAGCGTTAATATTCAATGGTCGATAAAACTGATAAAACGTGTCTGTAGTCTCCGTTATTTAACGAACGAAAAAACATCGAGTTTTTGGTGTTTTCTATAATCCAATTCTCTATTTGTATCATAATTTGTGCAATTTCGCACATTCCATTATAAATAAATCAAGATTACACACTTGCCATGAAATTCTCCGACATTAAAAGAAAAATAAAAAATATTGGATCGCTCTTGCGTATCGCTGTATATTTATAAATAATGTGTAAACCTGCGTAGGATTCATTTTTATCTGAAGCAACGTTGATCGGAAATGGGAGGACGACTTTTATTTTAATTTTTTATCGTCATACTGAAAGAAAAAAAAAACGTTTCGCTTGATGACCGGTCGATGCGACATCTGAGATCGCACATACAAAATACAAAAGAAGATACAGAAAAAAAAACGAAACAAACGTTACTGCCAAGAGATTTAATTTAGATATTACTACTGATACGTTTCAAATGAATAGTCTCGAGACTTTTGGTTCTCGTGCGTTCACGAATATTTTCTGTCACGAAAATTAACTTTCTTAATCATAATATCTTTGGTTTTATTATTATTATTATTATTATTTAAACAGAGTCGTATATTCACGTATGACTAGATTTTTTTAACCAACGCGACGCGAAAGAACAAAATATAGACACTGACGAGAATCTTTCGTTTGGTTAGTTTGCATTTGTCGATTTTTACGAAACAGTTGGATCCTACTTTTTTGTGTTATGTCTCGATGAATCGAAGGAAAAAAAAAACAATACTCAACACATTCCTGTTTGAACAAGTTTCGGCGATCGAATCACGTCATCCACGAAAAGTATCGCTTTCCTGAGGATTTTATTTATGAAGAAGAATGTGCATTTATCATTCGCTTATTATTTCTATAAGTGCTACAAAAATTTTCGATGGCTCATTGGACGAAAATATTTGGAACGATCGCATTTTTATATTTTCGAATCATTTTTTATTATTCGTTCATAGAAGTGTGTGCAACAAATTTTTATTCACTTACACAGTTTTCTCGCAAAGCAATTCTTTCATATATTTCGCTTTGTGGAAATTTGATAAATATTCAATAGCACGACGTATTTTTATTTTCTGTCAATTAATGCACAACGATTTTATTACAATGATCCCAACGATCATACACTCGCAAAAAACAATCGAGTGAATACCATGGCACAAAAATACACGTGGAAAAAGGACCTGACAAACTTTATGGCTGATATTGAAAATTTTTGAAAATTAAAATAACATCGGCAGTTGAAAACTGTAAATTAGTGGTTTCACAGAAAAATAGATTCGATGTACTTTGTACGGTTCGAATCAGCATTTATAATTGATTAAAAAGTAAATCATACTTTCACTCTTTGTAATAGAACACTTTGTAAACCGACTAATTTACGGTTTTCAACTGTATATTTGTTTTGAATTCAAGTTCATATCGAGTCAAGTTTGACAACAGGTCTCAATTTTCATAGAACAATTCTTTCTATGTAGCAATATTTCGAAATGGATTCAAAATTTTTTTTTTCGTACTCCATAAACATTTACGTAACTAATCTTCGTTTCCGTCCAATTTTCGTCGAAAATTTGTACAGACAATACTCCTTAGAAGCGCTTGTAATTGCGGCATTCTATCATTTGCGTGAGTGCGAGAGAGAGAGAGAGAGAGAGAGAGCGAGAGAGGGATCAGCAAATGTAAAAGTTGAATTTCCCCATACCGTTGGATCGAACAGAATTTAAAAAAAGTCTTAGCCCACGCAGAATAATCTCCAACGGGGGCCAAGACTTCTCGTTTTATTTCAAACGGGCGAACGATGTGGGAAAATTTTCCAAAAAAAATTCGAGGGGCCGGATAACTGATCCACAGCCTCAACGCGATTGCATCGCTGAAACTTGTTCGTATGACAAAGAAAAAAGAAAGAAAGAAAAAAAAACAGAAAATTTGCACATATCCGTAGTGGAAGATGTCCCTTTCCTGACCAATTGGGTCTCCACAGGGTGTATACATATACATATATTCTTGAAACGAGATCTTGGCATATATATATAGATACAGAATGATCCTTAGTCCCTGAACTTAGTTATTTTTACAAAAGCAAAAAAAAAAAAAAAACAAAAACAAATACAATATCGATGCTTTTTTTATACTATTATTTAATAATATATTATATATAAATATAAATATACACTACATTGTAGTTGTTGCTTTAAAAGAACCCGAAAAATAAATCGTCAGGATACGTTAGTTATCGATGAAGTATTTTAATCATCAACAGCAACAACAAAGCAAATCAACAACTCACCACGTGACAATAAGACATTGACTGAGAGTATACCGGATGAGTAATGAATGAAGGAGCAAATTTTAACATTCCATAGAATGAATTTTGTATTATTATTAATGTTATTTTTAATTTTTATTATATTATAATTACGATCAAATCCCCGCTGTATATGTACTTGAACGAAAAAAAAAAATGAAAAAAAAAAAAAAAAACGTTGTGAGAGCAGCTCCATTAGCAATAGTCTTATTAGCGTTATCGCGAGCATGCTCAATTTTGCTGTGTGAACCTCATGTTTATCGAGTGTGAAGAAAAAAAAAAGAGAATATAAACCAATTGACGTACGTATTGAGATCGAATGTGCGAGATCGATGGCTTAGGATCTTGACGGAATGATAATAAAAAATATATATACAACAATAAAACTGTGGGTTTGAACAAAATGCATATATATTTAAAAGAAAAGAGCGAACTGTGACAATATGCATCATATATATATAGAGAGAAATATATATATATATATAAATATACTGTAATTGTAGCTCGAATGTATAGTTGGATGTATTCTACCTCAATTTACTTCTGGGCTGCCTTTTCTCGACGTTACATCACACGTAAACATAGCGTAACGTGTCCTTTAAGCGGTAAACCTGCTGGTTAAAAGGACCATTCGTGTATTTGGAGATTAACTGAAGATAAAATTCAACTGTATGACTTAAAAGTGTTTTTTTTGTCATCACATCTCGACAAAGTGAAAAAAAAACTCTTATTTTTAGGTTAGGCACCGAGGCAACGACTCCTGTCAAAACAAATTCAACGCATCAATAACTACATTTGGAATATCACGGGCAGGTTCAGTGTTGATCATTGTTATTAGCATATATATATATAGTTTTGGAGAATATATCGAGCTGTTGCTGCGAATTCGGAACACCATTTTGGTCTGATATGTTCGGCTGTCAAGCGTAAGAAATGATTAAGAGAATATGAGAAGGTTTGTTTTTGTATTAAAAACGATCCTCTCAAAACTCGCATTTGTTTTTCATCCACAGAAAAACAGCAGATTATCGTCATATGCAAAAAGCTAATCCCGAGAATAGATACGAACTCGCCTGTGTGTCCAAACACTATATCTTTTTAATACTTGGGGGTCAAGACACTAACGCATCAGTCTAGATACGTTAATTGATTCATTGAAAAAATGATTATAAATAAACAACCATCGTACTGAAGATTAAGGTTTCAGTTATCTACAGTTATGTGAAAAATTTCAAATAACCCGAAATATGTCCTGAGATTAAAAAAAAAAAATTTAAGTTTGAAATGTTGAATGAATTAAAATTCACAGATGGTTAAATTTGCTTTTCCATGAACGATCACACGAAACAAAAATTTACTATTTCTGACAGATTGCTGGGAAAATTCCTGCATGAAAAATATGTTTCTTAGTAGGATATCTTTACCTGGAACTTGGTGAGGTTTTTGATCACCTGTTTTTGCCGAGTGCAATAGAACTGTTAAATAATTTGAATAATCATTAAATTTGCTTTATTCTCTTGACCAAAAAATAGAACTGCTTTTTTCTTAACGATTTTCGGCTGTCAAAATTGCGGTCTTGCAAATCTGAGTCGATCGAACCATGTTTCCTCAGCACACTTACAGCTCTACAAGAAACATCTCTACCTCAAAAAACAGTACCATCACAACTGTACTACAAATCAGCTGACATCTCTCTCACAAGCATCTCTACCTTATCATCTCTATCGTACCGGCTACACGATACCGATGATAAGGTAGAGATGTTCTGTGGTAGTCCTGTTAACCTATAATTACTTTTTTTTAGCAGAGTTTTATTTGGTAAAGCTGTTCGGAGGTAGTGCTTATTTGTAGTATTGCAGTGGCGGCTCAGTTTATTAGGGTAGGATTGTTATTTCGATAAAGATGTAAGTGTGCTGTTTCCTCTGCTAATTATTATTACCTGACCACATATTTCTGCCAGAAAGAGTCAAATGCGGTATCAACCATCGATGTAGCTGATGGTAAGCTCGCTTCTCCACCTGTTTTATCCACAGATATAATTTTTATATGATCGTGTAGTCACATTGAAGAAAAATGATGATTTTCTGGCGCTATCATATAATTAATTAAATTGTTTAATTCGTTTAATTCAATTGTTATTGAAATATTTATGTTATTTCGTCCTACAGTAAAAAAAAATATAAATTTTGCATTGTGCGTAAAAAACGTATAACACATGAATTTGCAGAATGTATTATAATTTCATAATAATATTATGAACGTGCATAACTATAATTTCAAGGAACCAAAATCATTTTATTTTTTCCTAGTGTTAAGGAAAAGCACTCTGCTTTCTTTTGAGTAAAAAAATAATCAGTGTACGCGATAAATGTAATTCCAACATAAGCTAATAATGCATTCGACTAATTTGCAGACTGCCCGAGGTACAATGTTAATTAATGCAAACTTAAGCGCAAAACTCAATTTCAAATCGAAAAGCATAACAGGGCAGACACCATCGAAACTTATCGAGATAGAGAAAATTTGCATAGGACTAATCTCGTAAATCACGAAATTTTCTACGCAAAAGTCCCAGACGGTGTTTTTCAATGTTTGAAAGTTCACTCTAAAAAGCGGATGAGAGAACGACTTGGAAATTCACCCAACTATCAAAACTAAACTACCAAAAAATAAGGAACTAATGAGAAAGATAGGAATAATGTCCGGTCAGAAACTTTTTTTATAGAAAATTTGATTTTCTCAATATTTCTTCTTATGTATTTTCCTCTATCCTTAAACCTTTTCTGCAGTAAAAGCGATGAAAGGGCACACGTGTTCGTAAATCTCACGAGTGCACAAGTTCTCTGATAATGAGTTGATTGAATACGGTTTTACTCGAACCTCGTTTTTATAACTGAAGTTAGGATTAGTGACCATTCAAGCTGAGAGGACGTTTATATGTATATATACATATAGTATGTACAAAGAATAATTAAATGCGTATCCACATCTTACGTAACAATATTGTTATTAATAGTATTTTTCATGATTTTTTTTCCCCCGTATCAATCATTTCGACAGCGTGGACAGCCACGCGCCCATTTTTCACGTGTTTCTTCTTCTTATTCTCGTCATTGTTGTTATCTTTGTATTTTGTTTTTGTTTTTGTTTTTTTTTTTTTTAATTTATGCTTCATGGTTTCTTTCTCGGTATAACTTATTTACTTATTTATTATTATTATTATTATATTTATTTATATATAGCTAATATAAATAAGAATACGTATTTTACACCTAGGCTGTTTTACAATCGACGACATCGTACTTAATCGCTAAAGTGATAAATCCTACCGAACGAGTCACGCTTGTATATATACGCGATTGGGAAGTGAGGAATAATGAAAATACGAGATATGGAAAAGGGCAACGGAGATACGAAAACGACATTTTTTTGCGTGGAATGAAAAAAGTACTGGCAACAACGACCATGCCATCGAGGCAGCAAAAATATATGAATACAAAAGAGGGGCGCGATCTCTAAAATGATAAAGATCGTATTGCAATTGCTCCGACGAGACCCGGCCACGTTTACGATTTCGACACGATTGTTTATTTTTATTTTTTCTTCATCGAAAGACGAATGAGGACTGATCTCATAATCGATATGAAAAATGATATTCCTCGTTCACATGTTTTTATCTTAAAATAAAAAAGGCTCTTACAAGAGAAAAGATTTGAGAAAAAAATTCTATTACTTCGTGTCACGATCAACATTTTTTCACAATTCTTTGACTTCGAACGGATTTTATTTTTATTTTATGATAAACCACATGGAAAGGCAGTCGCGTTTTTTCAATTTATATTTCAAACGATCGTAATATGAATAATAATGAGAAAAAAAAACTTAAAGAATTGCACTTGAGCGAGGAGCTGATTCGGGGTGAGGTGAGAATGACATTTTGAGGCAGATAAAAACATGTCAGAAAACGGCTACACTGATGAGAGCAATATTAATTTGAACAAATCTGTACCCGAATATAGCACGATCAAAGACGATTCTATAAACATTGACGATTTTATAAACAATCCAATTTGACTTAACTAAAATGTTGCCATTCAGATCAATGCATTATTAACTTCGCTGCATTCAGTTACAAATTTGTTGATACTAAATAAATTATTATCTCATTGCATCGTCCGCCATTAAAAATTGTGAGCATACGCGTAAGAGCCATACACAGTCAAGGTGAATTAATTTAAGTTAACTATTACCTACAACGTCGTATACAGGCACGAGCCTTTTCTTCATTTTTTTTTCTCATTCAACTTCATTTTAGTTTGCGCGATGAGATTTCCCCTTATAACCCGAGTAATTCCTCTCCGGGGTTCAATAAATGAAACAAACATTGACCAATTTTTAGTGCCTCAAGATTACAGCGTTGAGGGTCGTCGCAGGGCTTTGAACCCTTTTTCGCAAACCTGCTGAAATTGTAACGTAAGAATAATAATAATAAAAGAAAGAAAAAAAACAAAGATAAAAATCATTATGTGAGGAGGGATTCTGTTGACACTAACGTACATTACTGGCACGGCTTTCTCTAAAGTCTTTTCTTTCGCATGACTAAAAAAACACGATCTAAACTTACGTACGATAATTCGACGCAGAGGTGGGCATCTCTCTGGTAACTTGAGAAAACAAATTGAAAAATTTCGTTTTTCATTATTTCTTTTAATTTTCTGGACTATCTATTTTTCATAAAAATAGATACGCTCGTTTTTTCTTTTTTATATTCGAACCTATGGAACGACTGAAAGATACATAATTTATCGTAAGATTATTATTTTCATTGTGAGAATTGTGTTGAAAAAATATATATATTTTCAAAGTCTTGATGTCACGCGGTAACGAAGTTTAAAAAATTACCGAAGTTTATATGAGTTAAGTTTGAACTGAAAAAATAACCGCACGTGAAGTTAAATATCATAAAGTTGATTTTCGTTCAACGAAACATGCATAATTTTCAAGTATCGAGAGGTGCCCCCATTCGACGATCCAATTCCTTGCGATCATTCGCTCTCCGACAGACCCAGTTGCAGTCTCAACGTCGATCGCAATCAGTGATTCACTGTTTTCGTTTGTTTTTTTCATAACTTTCATTTTCATTTCAGTAGCAAACAGAGTAAAATTGATAAATGCACAAGAGCTACGTTTCAGTCGTGTACCTCTCATCGTTGTACGACAGGGACTGTCTTGATGCTTGAACAACAACTAGGACGATTTATCGCGTTTCGGCAAGAGGCTTCAGCAAGAACACAATCATTTTATACCAAGTGCCGATTTTTCTCTTCTCATTTTTTTGTTTTTTCTTCTTTTTTTTACAAATATTCAATAATTGCGTTCGTGCGCTTCTTTTTTTTGTGCAAATTTTAAACACGTTCCTAAGCGATATAAAAACCAACGCAAATCTCTCCGTCTATCGCGGTCGGTACTCGAATTTTTTTTATTTTACTGGGTACGAACGATCGCGATTCGGTTGCCTGCATCGCCTTTCATTTTAATTAAGAGAATCGTGTCTCTTCCGAGGTAACCTAGCTTCCATTATTAATACTTCATTTAGCTAATTTTATGCCTGACAGTTTGTGTGTGTATGAATATTTGCGAATTAAACCTTTTGGTTCATTAAACGAGTATATGTGTTATTGAATTATAATTTACGATTGTGTCACGAGAATATTTCGTGTGTGCGTTTGCGAATATATTTGTGTATATATATTTTTATTTCTTTATCTCAGAGTGGTACGGAAAGAATTTTTTTTTCTGAAAAACAACATTTCTCAAATATATTATTTCTAGGCAACAGCAATATTAATTAATTGTTTTTTTTTAGTTTTGCCTCATAGAATTTTAGAGGCAATTAAATCAATTCGATCAAGGGGCTTACGAAAAGTTGAATCGAAACATTGTCAGTGAGTTTCTAATGTTACAGTTGCTATTTTTTTGCCTTCCGATATAAAACTGTAAAGTTTACAAATTCAGAATTACGTTTCTTAAAAAGGCAGTTTTGTAGATTTAGTCAGTTGTCTTAAGACGATTTCAATGTATTCGTCAGAAGAAGCCTTTATTTCTTCCCCTTTTATTCGGATTGCAATGTTGTCACAACTTTTCGTCCGCCATTTATGATTTATCATTGCACAAAAATTAATTTTGTAGTAGAAAAAACCCAAAACATTCCACTTGACAAGGTATTCAATCGATGAGGCATATTAATTAATTACGAACGATCTAACGAAAGATTTCCAATGTTCGTCATCTCTTAATTCAACTTTGTAAAGGAAATTCTTGCCTCCGCGAGTAATTCTCATTGAAAAATGTTTAAAAAAATCAATATCCTTGGCGAATTAACAATAATCGCGTTTTACAACGCATTGTACATTTGTTGGTCTTATTCATTGCAGTTCAATTGTGTTCTATTTAGACATGCAGCAATTTTAAAAACAAAGCGTACAAAATGAATAGGGATAATGAAAAATCATTGAATATTAAAATAAAAATAATGCGTAACATCAACAATGTTTGTGCGTATTAAACACATGCACTGTTGCTTATTGCGGAGTGTTCTTCAGAGACAAAGTTTGACACTTGAAGAAAAAAAAACCGAAAAAAACTACAAAATCATCTTGACAACATCTAAAAATATACACAAATATATTCCATCGAGTTTACGAGTGTGAATAATTTTGTCGTTGTCCAATATAGACAAAAGAGATGCTTCGGTACTCGTTTGTACCGAAATTTCCCAAAATAGAAACATTTACGCGAAGAAAAGTTGTACGAATATAAATATATAGTGCTTTGCTTGTCTTCAATTCCCTCACTTGTTTTCGTTTTTAAATTTACGACAAATATCTCCCAACTGTTTTCGTTGGTTTATTATGACAGCAGAGAGGGGCGATGATTTCAGGATCTTAAACTGCGTGGCCTGGTGAACGAGAGACTCTAACGAGCTTCCGAAATGTTATTAGGTATTTTTTTGTTTTTATTTCTCTTTGTTTCTTTTTTTTTAATCCCAAGTTCCATCTGGGCTAATCAGCACTCAAATGAGCAGCAAATTGATCGACATCATTGCTCCTGACGCCGTAAGGTCTTTTCTCTACCTCAATCAATTATACTTCGTTAATGTCGTGTCAGAGTGGCTTGCTTTTTCCTTCGATCTACATCTTTCACCCTCTGAGACTCGGTCTCGTTCTTGTGTGTGTATTTGTCTGTATTTGTGCTTATGTCCAAAAAATGTGCTTGCGTAACATACGAGTCTCTTTGTCGAATGCATTGAAAGATTGCGAGCTTTTAGTTTTTTTCTTTCTTTCTTCATGACCAAGGCCCTGATTGCGTGATGCGTAGGACGTGAAAAAATGATGAAAAAAAGAAACTCCGATCATGGTGAGGGAAGAGGAAAAAAATACGAATGACCTCAACTGGTCACGCGGATCTTTTTCCTTTTCGGACAAACGACCGTTCTCCGGCAATACTTGTCCGCGTTTTTGTTCTATCTTTTTTTTCTCTCTCTCTTTCTTTCTTTCTTTTTCTCTTTCTCTCCCTCACTCGGCCCATCTCCCCTTGTCTCTTTCTTTCGTTCTCTCCCTTCTCTTCCTCTCTGTATTTCCATCGCGCCCGAGACCTCATCTTCCACGAGACGCCAAAAGGACGCGATATTATCGAACGTCGTCGTCGTCACGCTCCGAAATCCATGAGATTATATTTCTCGTATACGGATTTCATATACAGCATCGCGATGTACGTCCCACCGACGATGATTTCGTCGGTGTGTTCACATTTCCGGAATTCAACCTGGATCAGCTGGCTGGCATCTCGGAATTTTGGCTCTGCGACAATTCCAACAGATGGCATTCCGAAAGTGGTATCTCTCGCGTTCGAGCGCTCTGCTTCTTCTGAAACGATTGAAAATCGAACTTAATGAAAAAAACGAAAAAAATTGAAAAACCATGGAAATTCAAACTATTTCGACGAGTCAATCGATTCGCTCGAAGTAATTTATGATAAAAATGCAGACGACATTGTCAAGAACGTTGAATATATTATTCAGTTTCATTTTAATTTGAAAAATCATTTCATATTTCTGAATTACTTCACGAATATATATATCAAACAAAGCTTCGGAGTGAAACGTATATTTGTAGAATTTTGCACGTAGCAAAAACTTGATTTTTGTGTACCCTCAGTCGTGACGAATGTTTGTCAAATCAGTAGAATTCAACGTTGGCTTGAAATATATACCTTTCTCCGAAATGGAAAGCAGCCACGGTTCTCGTTGTTTGCTGGTGGATAATTGACCAACAAATCCGGAGTTGGCGAGCTATTGGGGCCGAGTACATTGAGCTCCTTGAAGCACTCGGTCTCGATCATCTGCAACGAAGAACGTACAACATGAACCAAGAGCTTTTGATTCACAAGTCACGTAGGAGTAAGGGATAAAGATTGAGAGAGAGAATGTGTAGGCGAATTCGAATTGGTAGACAGAATATCTTTAGTCCCTCTCTCTCTCTCTCTCTCTCTCTCTCTCTTTCTCATCTCATTCCTTCTCAACATCGTCAATTATGTTTTACACCCAAGGGTTCACTTTGACTACTATTTAAAACCGGGGTCGGCCCCATTCGAGTTTCGTCGATGTATCGGAGTGCTTTTTACTTGAAAGAAAAAAAAAGGAAGCTTTAATCGACCTCCAGACGTTCGACCGTGCGGTATTCTCGGTATCGACATACGTCACGTTTTAGTATCGCTTTCATCTAGCGCGTATCTCGACGGTATTTTGCAAACACATGGGCCAGTGGAGGACACACTACTTTTGTTTTTGTAATAAATAATATACGAATAATGTATGGATTCGTTCACATCCAATCGATATTATTTTATTTTTTTATTGTCACTATTTCGGTTTGTATAAAAAAAAATGATTTCGAATAAATTTCTTATGATCGATTGTATATTTTTGAAAAAGAAACCAATTATTCACAATCTTCTGGAGCCCAGAGAGATAACAATTTTCTTCTCTTGAAATAAAACAACAGAAATTTGTCTCACCTCGTTTTGCCAAGGAATCGAAACCGATCCTGTGTTGAATTGACTGTAGAACGTGTCGTCCGTTGCATCCAGATTCACTCCCTTAACCGTGGAAAATTGTTCTATATCGAGTACGTCCTTCGCGTATACCGCATGTGGCTGCAAATAAGAAATTATCAACATTATTTATATGTTCACAAAAAAGGAAAAGCGATAGCTGGCGTTGAAGAATCTTTGAGCCCAGCTTCGATTTTTAAGGTTCACTATATTTTCAACGAAATAAAATAATTTTTCCATAATTAAATTCTCATTTGATTCACTCTTATGCAAAATCAATTAAACGTAATTCATCCTTTCCCGCATAATCGAGACTATTTTTGACTAAATAACTATTGTCGTATCGGCACTTTGGTCAATTATTTATATTTTGGCAGAATTTTTATCGGAAATTATCAAGTTTGTTTGTAACGAGGTTAAAGTAGAGTAGACTAGAGTAATGAAATTTTGGTGTCGACTTGTAATGCAACGTTATTTCGAGTTTTTCAACCCCCCCCCCTCTCTCTCTCTCTCTCTCTCTCTCTCTCTCTCTCGCTCTCTGTCCCGTTTCCATTATTTTTCCTATGCCTCCTAAAACTCTCGTCCACATACAAAGAAGTTTGAAAAGTTGAATGCCCGTTCAAAGGTAACAGAGCAAGAAGCGAGACAACTGTTTTAATTTTGGTTTCTGAGCGTTGTGGTCGAGACTACATTCACATATATCCGGCAGGAAGGGGAAATTTCTACGCCGTCTGCATATACACTTAGTCACAACGTGGAGCAACAGGAAAAGAGAGAAATTATAGAAAGGGAAAGACGAAGGCAAACGAAAGTGGGAGAGATAGAGAGAGAGAGAGAAAGAGAGTGAGTGACATTCAGTGAGACAGACTGTAAAACTGTACTTTCCATAATCGAATTACGCGACAACAACTTGTGCGAGTACATCATTTCTTCGTAACAAATTCACTACGATAATTGCCGCAGTGGTATACAAAGAACTAAGTCCAATTAAGGCTCTGAGAATGGGAGTGTAAATCTTTTCATTATAAATACGAATGATGACCAAAGAAGGAAAGAAAGAGAAAGCAAATAAGATTAAGAATCGCGGTTATGACAAATAACATTTCAGAATATTCGTCAAAGCTCCTCTTGACTGCTTTTATTTCGCAAATTGTTGGAACGCAATTAAAGATATTTTCATTTCACCATCGACGTTGGACGTTTGTAAACAAATTGATGGAAAGTTTCGAATTTTATGCAGCTAGAAATTTTGAGAGAATCCTGAATCTAAATAACATCGAGCTACTTGCAACAGTTTGATGAATTGAATGGAAGAAAAAAAAAATAAAACAAAATAATGAGGATACTTACATCCGGAATAAACGGAGGTTCTGTCATGCCAGCCTCAACCCTCTTCCAGTTCAAGCACTGAAAGAAAGCATGAAGTTTGACTTCCTTGGCTCCGTATCTGCCGCTTTTACAGCCGAGCCGATGTTTTGGATTTTTCTTCAACAATTGTTGACACAGACTTTTGGCTTCTTCAGTAAATTTGTGAGAATATTTTTCCTGATCTTCTTTGACGCGTCGATCGACCTCTTCTCGTTTAACCTTTTCTTTTCGAGCGCGAAACGGTGCTTGGCCCTCAATCATTTCATAAAGTAGGCAACCGAAGCTGAACCAGTCAGGTGAGAAAGTATATTTTTCATTGTCAATTACTTCGGGCGCCATGTAACCAACAGTACCGACTCGACCTCTGACCATATCGCCCTCCATTATTTCAACGGCAAGACCAAGATCGGATATTCTAACGTGGCCATGATCGTCGAGCAATATGTTCTCAGGTTTGCAGTCGCGATAAACGATGCCTTGACGATGAAGATGCTCCAAACCGCAGGCAACCTCAGCCGCATAAAATCTCGCTCTTCCAATGTCAAAACCAGGCTCACCGCCCATATTGTAAATGTGAAATTTGAGATCACCACCGTTCATAATCGTTAACACGAGGCAGAGAGCGTCTTTCGTCTCGTACGCGTACGCCAACGAGACGACAAATTTTGAATTTATCTTTTGCAATATGTTTTTCTCTATCAAAACCATTGCCTCACCCTTTCTCTTCTTTATTCGTTTTTTCTCCAATTTTTTGCACGCGTACATCTTCCCCGTTGCCCTTACCTGACATGCGCATACTTCACCGAAACCACCTTTTCCCAACACTCGATACATGCGGAACGTTTTATACGTAACCACTTGACCCTCCAACCACTTCCATTGAAGATATCTGTAAAGAAGACAAACCATTTTTTTAATTTCAATTTTCTCAAGTTCTTCAAAAAGCAGGTACATTAATGCTTCGCCAGTAATCACGTTTTTCAGACCTCGGCACATTGGCAACATTTTAGTTTCAATCTAGTTTTATTTTCTAAAGAAAACCTACTCCTCTTCGACTCATCTACGAAAGTGTCCAACAGAACATTTGGTCTTTTTTTTCAAATAACGAGCTCTAGTCTACACGGAAAAAATAAAAGCTTAAAAAATACATTTTTATCAAAGTAAACAATAAATTATTTCCCATAAGCGACATTCATTTTATTTTTACTAAATTATACATTTTGCGCAGTAAAAATTGTCAAAAATTGAATGTCACTCGTTTATATTCTGTAACGATAAATTCAAGCTTTTATTTGTCTTCGTGCTCTCGATATTTGGCATAAAACTTGGCATTTCGACTGTGTTTGAAAGTCGTTTGTATGTTACAGGAGGTTCAACAGGTTTGCGAACGATAATATTCTCCGTGATGACGTTATTCTAATTCATACACTTATATCGACTTTAGGATTACAAGGTGAAGTTATAATGATGACAGTCATTTTATTGAAGTACAACATTCAGCGTATGCTACATTTCCAGCTGCTTATGAATAATTTTGAAAAGGTGTATTTATCGTAAATTATTCCTCTTCTATTGACAAACCTAGTCCGACTGTCGTAACATGTACAGGAAGCCCCGAAACCGTGGCCATAAACTTGAATAAAATTTCTATGAAATACATTGAATAAATCGTGTAAAAAGATGTATTCGAAAAAGCGTAGTTGACAAGAATTTTCAATGAGAATTACGAACGTATATTGTTCGCCGAGGAACAAGAGTTTACTATCAAAAGATTCATTTCGTATAATACGCTGTCGACGTCATAAATTCGGGGTTATCGATTTAGCAGCTGTTCCGAATATTTGAATTAGACCGATAGAAAGAAGTTCGATTCAAATATTATTGTACAGCTATAAAATTGTACTTCGCCTCGAAACTATTATTACAAAACTGGAATATCGATACTTGAATATTGCTTCGATCATAGGGCGACTAGCGCAGCAAGCACGAAGTTATTTTATAGTTTTACGTTGCAACAGTTTTACGATTTCGTATATGCTTGGACGTAAAGATTTTTAGTGTTTAAGAGAGTTTGCGATAAAAATGAGAAAGATAAATAAGAAAGGGCTGGCCGCGAGAGCGACACGTACTGGGAATAAACAACCGAGTCGCGTATCATCATGTCTTTGGTCACTTATTGAGATTTCGTTAGAAACAATACCCATAGCAATAGCAGAAAAAAAAGAAATATAAAAAGTAGCGAGAATATATAGCAAGAGATAAAATGTCATTGGGCTACATTGACATCGATGCGGGGGAGCACTCGACCAAGATCCCTGGACGTGAGCCAAAAAAAAGTTGATCCGCGGCTTCGCGGTTTCGTATTGCATCCCATGCGCGTGCAGAAGAAATAACAAGTTTTTCGTTTCGCTTTAGCGAAAGCTGCTTTAGTCGTGTGTATTTCTTTTTTTCCGGTTTTCTCTCTTTCTCTCTCTCCCTCTCTCTCGCACTCTCGCTATGTCTTTCTCTATGAATCGAGAAAAGCGTATATCTTGTTTGAAGAAGGGGCGATGTTGTAGATTACAAGGCAGCACATTTAAATGCTTACAGGAGGGAGTAAGCCCTCCTCGTTTCAAGCATCGACGAGATGAAAGACAAGAGAAAAACCGGGGGTCACGAGAGACACAAGCAAAAAATATCCCCGACCTTTTATACATGGAAACATGTAGCGAGACACACACGCGTACGCACGGATACAAGCTCTAGTTTGAATTCACCCCAGAAAGTACAATTTGTTCGGCTCACGAGACGTTTCTCGTCCATGCAATTTGTCGTCTTGGAAAAACGTTTCTCCGTACACTCTCGTTCTCTCTTTTTCTCTTTCCGTATCCCTCTCCCTTGTTGCTACACGTTTTATGCAGGAAAAGCGAGAGAAATGGAAGAAAGAAAGAGGGTATGAGTTAGTCGAGAGCTCCGCAGTCTCCGAGCGACTTGGGGAAACTCCAGTTTTATCAAAGAATTCTCAGACACACCACCGATTGTCTCGAATCACAATACGAAGCTACGCGCTCGCACTGTTTTCCTAAAGTTACACAGATATATATACACAAAGTACATACTACTTATACCTAACGACCGAGAAATCAAGTAATTTGAGCAGAGACAAACTTCGAAGCTCAAAAGTTCATGAAACGTAACGTAATTCAAGAATTCTTCTGTCCAAGGGCTTCAAAAATTTGACAAGGAACAACACACGAATTGCACAAAATTGAAAGACTTGTGGAAATGTTGAAACAAGCATTCAACCAGCAGCTAAAAATAACATTATCTTTTCGAAATATTTCGTTAACCAATTACTCGAATATTTTCTCAAATCATGTTCATTTTGTTCATGGGAACATTCCACAACGAGGTCAAAAACGATCCCAATCTTCTCTTTCACATAAAATCTATTCCGTATATCATAATAAGGTTTAATTATAGACTATTTTCTTTGTTTTTTGATAACGAAGAGATTGGTCCACGATAAAGTCACATTTAATAGAGATTTGGTGTTGAAAACTCCATGAGACGAATAAATCGAAAAAAAATGCAAAACCAGAATGTCTTTTTTTCTTCAACTCAACGAATTAAAGTCGTTTGTAGGAGTCCAGGGTCAACCACATATTCCCAAAAAATATAACTAAACATAGCACGTCTTGAAAATTCATTCGTCAAATAAATTCTTCGTAAATAAATTAAATTTGTAAATAAAAATTCAAAAATAAAACCTATTCTCGAATGAAACAAAATTCATTGTATTTACCTGTAGAAGTAGACGCTGTTGAGAAAGAGTGAGAATGGTTCGCCAGCGAGAAAATTTTTGACGGTTTGAGAGACATCGATGAAGAGTTCTTTTCCACCGGATCCAAGTCTTTCCTCGCATTCGGCGATCAAGGAATCGTTGAGTATATCGACGACTTCGGAATTATTGCTCCTAAGATATTGTTCGAAGAGATCCTTCGCCAGTTCCATTCGATTCTCATCCATTTCAATCTCGTACCTTCCGAGCGCATCGAGGAAAAGTATGTAACGATGAAACGATTGATGTTTGTCCTGACAGAATTGTCGAAAGAGGAGACGACCGATGGGTTGTTGGTCGACCACATAGTTGTAACTTATGTCTGTAAAATATATGGAAACAACATTCCATCAATGAGTTATAACGAGAAAGATTTTATTGAGATTAACGTGTTAAATTGTCGTTTTAATTATTCCCCTAAATCCCTGTCGTACCTAAATGTATCAAATTACGAGAGCGTGTCATCGTTGTGTTCATAAGCCTATTATATTTTCAACATCATCACACATTTATCAGATATTTTGTTTGTTCGCATCGCTATTCGTAGCGAACAATCTAAACAAACAAAACTCTCAATATTACGTTCATAAATATTCCGCAATATCGGTATATCGTACGTGATTAATTCAATATTCTCCCTATTAGCATCCCGAGCACCGTTGGTCTCATAGTTATTAACCACCGTTCATTAACTTGATGATCGAGACGGGCTATATCCGAAACTTTATTACTGTGCATCGAAGTAGAATGGCGTTATATATCTGTCGATAATCAAGTTGCCATGAATGTCTGTGTGTGTGTGTGTGTGTGTGTGTGTGTGTGTGTGTGTGTGTGTGTG